>JAOTQP010001179.1:30193612-30221176 GCA_026413545.1 Cichladusa arquata
AAACCTTCCAGCAGACCAGGCAGCTCAGAGCCCCATCCAACCTGGTCTTGAACACATCCCTTCTGGGAAATGACAGCAGAAAGAACAGGGTAGAAACTTGTTTTTTTTCTTACCAGAATACTGTGCTCTAGGCTTCTTCTGTTATTATTCCTTCTCTAGTGTAGAATTACAGATACATTAATGGCAAATATGCAATTGATTCAAGTCTCCCATTTTCTAGAGAGAATATTAAGTATAATTTGGGAATATATTGATGACTTTATGATATTATATATCATAATAATCAAAATATTATTAAACTCATAGTAGTAGAGACTTGTGAAGAAAGAACAGTAATCTTCTGCAAAAGATTGTGACTGTTCCTTTAGTAATTATTCATTTAGGAGCAAACTGCTATGCACTAAGGCATCAAATAAATTGGTGCTCACTAATTTGAACTTGATTGAGAACGTTGAGTAGTTCAGTCTATCATCATGCCCTCTTGGATTGGGAAAGTTTCTGTTCACACATGGCAAGGTTGTTTTCCTTAAGAAGAGTGACATAATTCAAATATTTGATGTGATGTAGAAGTAATTTCCTTTCCTTCTCAGTTACCTTTTAATTCTCTTAGAATGAATCTCCATCTCTTGTACTTGATAATGAGCAAAGGCATCCAATGACCCTTCTGGTAGAAATGATATTACAATGGGAAGCAAGAACTCAGCTTTGTCCAAATGTCAGGATCATATGAAAGCAACTTTCATGGCTCCCAACCTGTATAAATGGCACTGCTTGTCCCACACTGGATGACCCCAGGTTCAAGCATGGTATTCCTCCATTTCATCACAGAGATGACAGCATGGTTTAGTTCACCAGCCAGTGGAGAGCTTTTAAGGCCAGGTTTGAGTGACTGTTGGCAACCACAGACACTGCTAGAGGATATGCTGGGATGCAGACTGAGTGCCCACAAGGCTGGCACTCACATTCATATGCCTGAGACCTCTAAGTGAGATCTTCATTCAGATGTCTCCTTTTGGCTTAGGAGATGTCCTCATGTCTCCTACTCCTTTAGCAGAATTTATCTCATAAGGGGGAAGAGAAAGGAAAAGCAATTTCTGCCTGGAAGCAATGCTCTGTCCATCAGCCTTCCATCTCATCCCTACATCCCCAGGAGAGGGGCATGAACAGGAAAGCCAGTTGCGTGAGCTTCAGTGTCACATTCAGCCAAGACAGGCTTGTCCCAATCCCTGATGTAGGGCATACCAGCTTATCCACTGCCTTCTCACACTTTCCTGTCTATCTCAGCCCAGCCTCTAAGTCTTTTACAGCCTTCCTGAGATGAAGGACGTGGTCTTTTCCCTCTCATTTCTAAGGCTTGCCAACAAAGTTATCTGCCTGCACAACCAGGAAGTCAGCTGAGCTGCCTGCCCCTACTAGTGTTTGTCTTCCTCACCTCTTCTTCACATTCCTCCTTGGAGTGCAAGATCCTTGGGGTGCTTGGAGCCTGCCCACATGATTTGAAAGATGTTTCTCACTACGTGGCACTAAGAACAGCCAAAGCAATTAGACTGAGGTAAAGTTGGACTTACTATCCTCCTTATCTCTGCTTATTTTTACTTTGTTTCTATTTATTTATTATTCATTTCCACTGGGATTTTATAGCTGCCAGCTGGCTCCCAGACTGAGAATCAGCAAACATCCTGGGGAGTTTCCAGTCACACTTCTCTGAGCATGTATCCCACACTGTACTTCAGGAAGTTTTTGAACAAGGCTTGTTTCAGGGCACAGACCACAGATAGACTCAGGGAGGCACATGTCTAACAAATCTCTCTATCCCAATACCCTTAGTAAGAGAGTTATGTTCCAAACAGTAGCTTAACTTTGTGTTAATACTTTTAAGGCCCCTCCTTTCATATGCAACTGTGAATATGGTGGTAGCACTCCTTCATGGAGGTTACTTCACTGGCAAATGAATATCATCTTGCTATTTCTGTGCAAATGGATACAATTATGCTATTACAATCTATCATTAGTAAAAGGGCTCAGCAGAAAAGCCTGACACTTCCTTAAGCTTCACTTTAACAGCAAAGTAGCTCTTCTAAGCCTACACTAGAGATGGTAGGAATTTTCCATGTGCAAGAATTTTAAAAGTGGAGAGTTACATAATTCAGCGCCCATCAACAGTGCAATAAGATAGGTCTGAAGTGTGGTTGAAGTGTCTGATGAAGTAACATTAGACAGTAATTTTTGTTAGAAAATTGAGACTGGAAATTCAATCAGTTTCCCACTGAAGCTGATCACAGAAAACACACTCACAAGCTATTAGGACAATTTTGTCAGGAATGCATCATTTAAATTGTCACACATATGCTGTATTCAAAAATGAGACCATAAGGATTCTTAGCAGCAGCTATGCTGTATAAAAGAGCTATATAAAGATCTGTATAAAACGCTGTCATTTTCGTTGTTAGAAGCATTTACAAATGATCTGAGTTCAATTTATGATTTTAAACTGTAAAAACTCAGGTGTTTTAACTATTTCAGGTTATATTTAGGCATTAAGAAAAAAAAAAGTGAACTGACTTTTAAACGTGTTGCACAAAGAACCTCCAACTGTAGTTGATTAGTGGCATATATAATTTAAAAGCACATCCTGACCACACACAAGCATAAAAATTGCAGTTGGTCAGATTGCAAGCTGTCACATAAGCTTTATGCCAGTTGAGAGCCCACCCTGATATTTCAAGAGATTTTGCAGCACTGATTGTCTTCAGGTGGATCTCAAGTCCATCGTCCAAAGAAGTTGCATGTCCATTTCTCAGTCATGGCTTTGTTTTTAGGCAGTTAAAATGTTTCAGATATTCAACACCCCTGAATATAAACTGATAGAAGTGTTTTCACCCACATAATGTGAGTGTTGTCATTCAATGAGTTGAAAAGAATATCATCAAGAAGAAAAAGAAAGGATTTTTGCCTGATCTGAAAGAACTATGGCATGCACATGGCCTTCATTAGGCATTTCAGAAACACAGGCAAATATGACCCTTTTGAGAAATTACTACACCTGTCCTCAGAGAAATGGGAACACCACGGATCTTTTCCTAAAACAATTGTGTGTGTGTGCCATTTTGTTGTTTATCTGGCAAACAGAAACATGGATAAAATTCAGAGATGATATTTCAGTAGCCACCTTTGGAAAACAGTTTCTAAAAACAAAGTGAGATATAAAGTTCTGAAAAAACATTCCAATATGGATGGTCTAGGTGGACAAATTCTGCTTCTTTTTCCCCCCTTCAGCAGAAACTTCTGAGAAAGAAAAGCCCCTACTACCCCAATCAGGTTTTGAAAGTCATAGCTTCTCCTACATTTCAAGGTCCTTTTAAATGAACAGGATATAAGAAAAAGGAACTATCACTACCACTGCTTCTTCATCTTCATATAGACATTCACATGTACCACATCAACCAAAGAAGGTTTAGATAATGTCTGTCTACCCTACAGAGACTCTTAGAATAAAACTCCTAGCAAGTTTTCTCCCATAACACTCTAATAAAAAATCAGAAGTAATGGGCCCTATGTATCGCACAATACCATCTTTTCTTCAAATTCCTAACATAAAACATATGTGTGTTGTGTTGCTTCCTCTTCCATTGCATTCTTTACAGATGTTGCATTTCTAGAAATACTCCTCTCAAAATAGTCACTGTTTTGATTTAATTTTTATTTCAGAAATGTGTTTTTAATTTTTATCTTGTATTTTCTGGAGTTTAAAGGGAAGCATTAAAGATGACCTAACATAATGACTGTATGTTTTGTAAACATACAAGGAGAAATTTGGAAGTATTAGCAAATAACAGTGAAGGCTAAAACATAAATAAAAGTAATTTTAAAGCCACTATAAAAATATAGTTACAAGCTTAACAGAAAATCAGTCAGGTTTAAACCCAAATTCTCTTCAAAGATTGTAAATTTTTTTTCAGTTTTATTATAGTACTATCCTCCTACCGATATCCTCCTTGTGTACAGCAGAAGTATATTTCCAAACATTTTCTATCATATTAAATGACTTGACTGCTAAAGTAAGGTGAAGGTTGAAGGAAATGGGATTATTGGAAAAGATGTGGAAATGATCATGTCAATTTATTCAAATCTGGACCATGGTAGAAGACAGGGATTGTTTTAGGGAGCAGAGCTCCCATTCAAGACCATCAAGACAGGCCTAGTAGGAAAAACGCTGTATTAAGAATGGATAGAAGATGAGAATTTTGATCTATGTAGGTCACAATGTTTCAAAAACTATTACTCATAATTGACCCCAAATTAAAGCTTTCAAAATCCTTTGTGAAATGCAGTGGTAAAGAAAGCTGCATTTTCAAATAGAAAATATGAAGTGTTTAATTTAGATCTTTCTTCTTTCATTGCAAAGTACTGATAAGACTGTCACTTCAGAATTCCTTCTGTTGAACATTTGATCATAAACGAGGGGTATAAATAATGGTGCTCTAAAAAAAATCAGCATTTTTGTAAAAGAGTAATATCCTGTAGAGAGTAGAGTCTGCAATCCATTTATGGAATGGAAGCAAGGAACAGAAAAGGTAAATGGATGCTCAAGGTCACAGAGAATGTTTTTTGAATCCAAAACTCCAAACAATACAGTACCTCAGTTACAAGAACAAACATCCTCCCACTGTACTCAAAACTAATGAAGGACTTGGAAGCGGAAAGCACACATAATTTTTCTCAAAAGCTGCCAACTAATATAAGAATTATCACTTGCTGTGCAAGTGTTTCAGATCTCTCTTTAAGATATGTATTACTTATCCTCCACAGGAGAATTTATTGCTAACAAGGTCAGCACCAAAACCACACACCATCAAAATGCCTTTGTGAGTGTGAGCAGAAATTCCACCATATATATTCCTTGAGGGTACAATGACACAAAGGTAGAACTTGACCTCAGCAGTGATAATAGATGAGAAACTTGAAACACGAATGTTTTCTTACCAGGTTTTCTAACGCCTTGCTGAGACAGCCTGATCTTGAAGTATGCTGACTTCTTAGGATGAAAAGTACAAAGTGTCCCAGATACAGATATTTTAACTCATCAGCTGTCTGTCTCTTAAGGCAAAGTCTAGTAAGATTTTTCCTGAGAAGAATAAGAAGGAACTTTTCAGCCAGCTAAGCTGGAGTAAGAAACAAATTTCTTCTGTCTCACACGAACGTGGTAGATTTCACACAGTACAGGGTGCAGACGGCAAACCCCAGCTAAGGGCTGCACCTTGCTTCTGTGTGGGCTGCACTATGATTTCCCTCTCTGGGATGAGCACAAGGGACTTTGCCAAACAGCCCCTTACAGGTGAGCCTGCACTGTAGGAGCTGTAAAGTCAAAGCAGCCATCTGTGGGCAGAATGTGGAAAACCCAGGACCCTAGGCCACACCCATAGCACGACACCATCTGTTCCAGGTGACTGACCAGAGTCTGGACTGTGACTCAAGGAACTCACACTCAGACCAGGGATTTGTTAATTGACTTCCCAAACTGAATAATATTCCCAGATTCCCAGTGTTAGTCCTCTCCTCTCTGCTCCCTGGCCATGGAGTCCTTTCTCCCTTATCCATATCAAAATATGCATATTTAGGTACTGCTGTTTCTCAAAGGCAAAAGAGAAACATTGCTAACCAAACATCATTCCTAGAAGTTTCTTTTGCTAAGTGGCAAAGACTCCTTCCTCATCCCTAAGAGACCATCTTTGTTTCAAAGGGTAAAAAAGGTATGCCCTGCTCATCCACAGAAAACATGGAATCGTGTGTCAGCATGGATTAGAGCAATCGTACTGAAATATGGAAGGTACCTCAGTGCCTAGGACTGCCACTGAAACCTCTTTTTTACATCTTACCCATGTATTTGATCAGCTTGAGGTAAGTACAACTTTGTCAGTTTTAGGTGTACAATATTGCAATAATTTTAATTGCCTACTAGATAGGTGCAAGAGATCTAACTATATGTACCCTTTGTACGTCTTTCAACTTCCTTATATAATGCTGTATTCACAAATGCCTCTGAGAGTTTGTGAAAAAAATATGATTCACTGTAACAGTCCCATCCACTAGGCTTTTTTCCCCAGCCAGATCATCATGAGAGTAGTCCACAATTATTTTCTTAACTTAAGGAGGTCCACTTTCATCCCAAATCTTGCAGTTCAAACTCAATAAAATCTCCCACTAAAATCCAGCTTCAGTCAAACCTCCCACTGAAATCATGTTCTGAAATGTTAAAAACTTACAAAATCATCGATGGTTTATATCTGAATTAATAAGCATGGGAGAGGGTATCTTAAATTGCCCTATACATTACGTCTCCTCCAAAGTGTCTACCTGTTTGAAACAGATGTGGCTTTTATGCTTCTGTGTACTAAAGGGTCTGTTCAGCAACTGGTATTGTGAAACTGGGTTAATGCAATCAGCTGCAAAAAGAGATGCTGAACTCATTGTGGAAACTTATTTCAGATTAAAAGAAAAAAAATGGCCTTTAAAAGACAGTTCAGAGGGGCATGGGGGAGGAAAGCAGAAGACCTTCTATATGCAGAAAACCTGATTCTCTTTTTTTTAATTTCCATGAGCAACACATAGTTAAGCTTCTTTATCTCCTGTCAGCTCTGTGGAAGACTGGAGCGAGGAAAAAGTCCAGGCCAGCAGGCAGAATGTAATTTTGATTGCACAAATCTGATTAAAACAGAAAAATTAAGAGATTCTAAATTAGGGAGAACCACAAATATTAAAACAAAAGAGGAAAACATTTTGCTGAGTCTTGGCAGTGAATTAAGTTGAGATTGTTAGTTCAGGATCAGCAGACAGTTAAGGTTTTAAAAGTGGAAAAAACTAAAGAATTTTATATCTGTTAAAGATGAGGACCAGATATGCAGAAAGACAAGAAACCCTAAAGTTGGACCGACATGAATTTTTTATTTATGAGAAAGTGACACAAAACAACAGAAGTGTTATGAGACTGCATTAGGTTTTGGATTGAAATAACAGAACAACTGCCATTTTGTACTGATTTTTACTGGTTTGACAATCTGAAAATCTGAGCAAGCAGGGTTCAGACAGGGATATGGGAGCTGAGATTCTCTCTGTCTCAGCTCAAAGCTTCAAGGGCATCAGAGGCTCTGGCTGCCAGACAGCTGCAGCCTTGGCAGGTCAGGGGCAGTTGGAGACCTCATTTTTAAGCCTTTCTTGCCTTCCTGGCTCCAGTGACACTTGCTGGTTATCACCAATACATACAGACTCATGTCTGAGGCTGTGAACAGTGCATCGCAAGCTTTCCTTGATTAGATAGAAGTGGCTGAGTTGAAGCATTAGAAAGGAGAGTTTTGGGCCATCTTTCTGCAATGGCTTGCTCTCATGGCGATTCCAGAGAGCCACTGTCAGCCCTCCAAATGCTTTGCAAAAATCATGTTGCTGGGAGCATATTGTTAATTTCAGCCATGAAGCTAAAGTTGCTGTAAGGCACAGGTTCTCACCATTCTACCAGCATCCGAGAGCAACACAGAGCAAAAAAAGCAAAGCCATATGTGCTCCCGCCCATAAAGGCAGAGTGACTTATGTTGTCCTCTGAAATCATGGAAATCACCCTGGTTTTGCATCCAAAATGTGTCAAAATTGCAAAGGAAGCACTGCACTGCAGTTGCCAGAGAAGGATGGGGTTATCTTTTTGCTTTGGTTTGGTTTGGTTTGGTTTGGTTTGGTTTGGTTTGGTTTGGTTTGGTTGGTTGGGTGTTTTTGGGGGTTTGGGGGAGTTTCTTTGTTGGGTTTTTGATTTTTTTTTTGTTTTGTTTTGTTTTTGTTTTTGTTTTTGGTTTTTTTGGTTTTTTGGTTTTTTCTTTTGATGGTTGGTTGGTTGGTTGGTTGCCTAGCTGGCTGATTTTGTGCATGTATGTGTATGTGCATACCTGACACTCACATGTGTAGAGTGGAGGATGGCTGGCTTGGTGCCTTCATATGCTGTTTACCTGTACAAGGGCTCACACTAGACAATAGGCAAGGAAACAAGGTCTTTCTGAAGAGCTAAATGCATTGATGAAGCTGAGCAGATGCATGCAGCAGATTTCACTAACTCTGATAGTGAAGTTCATAATGCTGAGTTATCAGCTCTGCTACTGAATTGACTCTCCCTTGGCCTTTACCCAGAAGGAAAGATCAGGTATTTCTCTACCCATGCTTATTAAAACAATTGCTTCCAAGTTCAAGGAAGCCCATATGACTAAGTTGTTGCTGCAATAGCAATGCTTTCACCTTAGGTCCCCAATGCTATGACACTAAAATGACTCTGAACCTCTAAACACACAGCAGACATTGACATCAATGCAAGCCTGGGGCTTGCTGGTTTGTTTCTGAGCAGTGACCAGCTGTGTTGATGCAAAACACCAGTACTGAAGTTTGAAGTGACTGGGATAAGGCAAGGGACAACCTTACAGCTCTGTCACACAAATGCCTGGGAACAAGCAATGGATTCAGCTCCTTTGATGTCCACAGAGGTTTGATAGAGCCCAGCTTAGCTGGTCAGACAAGGAGTCACCATGTGTATACAAGATAAAATGTGCATTTGGTAGGGCTCAGCTCATTTGTAAAATTATTTTCTACAAATAAGCTTTCCTGAAAAAAACCCCAAACATTTTCCCCTCAATTAAGTATAGCAGTGTGTCTGTGCGTAGCAACACAATATTAATATTCAATTACACTTTTCTTCATATATCAGATGAAATGAATCCTGACAAAAGGCTTTTGCAGAGAAGTTTCCTTTTTCATAGTTACTGAAATGCATTATAAAAGTTTTAGACTTTCCCCCCACTGAAACATCTCTCACAGTGAAGTGGATTATGTTTTTTTCACAGTAGTTGCCTATAATAGAAGAGAGACATACATGGTCTCACAAGGCACTGTAAATACACAGTTAATACAAGCACCTACTCCTGAAATGCCTGCTTCTTGGTAGAAAGGCTCTGCTGTTTTTGTTGGGTGTTGTGCCAATACAGACAATGTGGAGTGTTTCCGATAAGGGGTCAGGAAGGGGCAGTCTAATGCACAGGAATGCACACTGGGGTAATTTTCCCTCCTTTGACACAATCGAGAGAGCCCCAGTAACCCAAACCTGCAGTGGATGGTGACTGACATACTGTGACTAGGGAAACAGTTCCAGGTTTTGACATCAACTGTTGTTTACTCAGACATTGCATCGCCAGCCCTGAGGGGCTGATTTTGAGATTGGAGGGATCATTGCTGCCTCCAGTAAAACCCATCGCAAACCTCATGCATCACAGGCATACTCTGTATCAAGGTACCCATCTTTAGACAAGATCCTAATCCGCTGGGCCTTTATGATGGATAGGCACTGTTACAACTGGGCAAAAGACAGTTTGCCATGCATGACATGCAGTTAGAATGGCATTTTGTTCATGCAGCAAATGTTTTAAGATCTGATTTTGCCAGTCACAGAAAAAGTGGCAAATTCTCATTCAGCAGCCTAGGATAAATTACAAAATTGTTACTGCTTGCCAAAATGTGAAAAGGAGCTGACAATACTAGTGTGGCAAAATAAGAAACGGAGAGGCGAAATATTTTATTGTTGATTGTCAACCAGTTAAGTAATGATTGTGAAATTTAATGACATTATTAAAACTGCCTGAACTCAAGGGTGCCCTAAAGTATTCATACCACTTGTTTGGATATCCAGAAAATGGTGGAGTCATTCTATATTTATCATTTTAATTTTATTTTGGATTCAATATTATGTATATTTTAACACTTTGGCAAGTAGATAAGTAGGGTGCTGTTTGCACTCTTTCTTTACAGTGAAACAACATCAAGCAAAGCTACACTTTTCTGCACGAATATGCATCAAAATGATAATCACCTCTTTTTAAATTATTTTAATTGAAGATTACTTTCCATTTCACACCTGAGCTTTAAGATTTACCTGATAATATGTGACAGCATTTTCATACTAAGGATTTGTTGGATACTTCAGTTTAAATGGTTCATGAAGCTGAAAGTGTAGCACAATTTTCCCTTTCATTTAAAGGATAAAATTGTCCCACTTTCACTCAGTAGGTGGGAATAGACTTTGACTGATCTAGGCTAATACCTAGGTCTACCTTTATTTGCAAATCATATTGGCTTTATTCAGGAAAGATTGACCATAAAAATATGGACACTCATTATTTGAATCAGGACACTGATGTAATTTATTCATGTTACACCAGCAGAATGAGCTCAAATATTCTGGAATTTTTCTGTGTCCGGTGTTTACCTCCATGCCAAATAGCTTTTCAAGGCAGCTACAAAACAGATACATTTCTTTCCACTAAACTGTCCCTCTTCTTATTAAACTGGGCCTTAATGGAGGAGAAAAAAAGAAAACGGAGAAAAATAATCTTTCTTGATATTCCTACCTGCAAGGTACAACATGTTTTCAGAATTTAGGATGTAGGAAAAGGTGCTGGATTGACTCCAGTTACTTAACTTACAGAAGGAATATCCATCCCCAAAATAGCTGTCATGGTTGTTAGTTGCCAATTGACACGAACTAAGAACAGATCTTTTTTCATTCAATTTCTTTTTTTCCTAGGTCTTTAATTTCATATTTCTCTTACAGCTTCCACATCTTTCTCTGCCTCCCTCACTTACTTTCACACAGCTATAAAAAGAAGCATTCTTCCTTATTCAGAGCTGAGAAGCTCTATTCAGAACTTGAGTAAGACTAATGGCAAGCAGTGTTTTCTAATATAACTGAATGAAGATTGGTTTGGAAAGAATTTTCAGCATGTGTCCTTACATTTGTTTTAATATACCTCCATGTGATTCACAGGCAATGTTTGGTTAATTCTGTAGAAAAGTAAAATTGGCTTTCTGTAGTGTTTTGTTTACTATGAATAATAATAATAAAAAGAGTTTACTCAGATCAAAATATTTACTTATCACAACAACTAAGCAAGTATGAAAAAGAAAATTATTTCTTAAATCTATTAAAATCAGGGGAGTTAAGGCAGACTGAGATGAAATTAACTTACCTCTAAGTAAGAGGATTTGTTTTTAAAAATGGCTTCCAGGACTGTAAAGAAAACTACTTTTGTTTCATCTTTCCTGGTATATAAAATATTCAAAATACACCTTATCACTTTGATGGTTACTTTATCTCACATACCAGGAGGTCTTTCTCTTCATTACTCTTGTCCCAGCAATCAGAGAGGTCTGTGGACTGCAAGAGGGCATAGATTTACAGAGAAAGGAACACATGATGGGGAGTTCAGATCAGTTAATATAGCTGAGAGAATAAAAGGACCACTAGAGTCACTAGGATGTCACTTAATATTATTTAGCAGCAAGTGCACCTCTTTGTACTCCAGCACCTTTTATTGGGCATTAACCAGATTTTCAACATGGAGCTAGAACAAAGATCAGCACACATACTAGAACTTGCACTACAGGATCTCTCAAGTTCTCACATGCACTGCTGAACAACAGCTTGTAAAGGAAAAGCCCAAGTCATTTTTCTCTATTGCCTGATTATTTAAAGAACCCCATATAAAGAAGGCTGGGAATCTTCAGTGCCAGTGAACAATCCGAGTGTGCTCTAGGACAGAGGAATGCTGCCGGCCCATTTCTGTTGATAGGCAGTTCCAAAAGTTGTTCTAAAAATGTATGTATATATTAAAATAAATTAATCGAGGTAATGAGCAGTTATTTTCTGAAGTGTTGCTAAAAATATAGGATGAGGGCAATTGCTGTGGACTTTCACTAAACAATAGCAGAAAGAAATTAAAACTGAATTTTAGTAGATGTAGCAATCCCTGAGGAATGGCTTAAAATGTTTTGGGACTGTTTAGGAATGAATAGTACAGATCTTCACAGGCCATTAAATTAACATAAGCCATAAAGTCAAGAAGCCTATGGCAGTTTCATAACAATGAGCAGACATCACTTGTATTAAGCCATGCTTGTATTATTGCATATTAATAGTCAATTAGTTACAGCATAATGTGACAAGTATGTTTTTACTCCAGATCAAGCTGCCAGCTTCTTTCATTTTATTTTCCTCATTACAATTGATGAAGAAATAAGAGAAGAATTACAATGCAAAAGGACAAGCTAGGTACAATTGCCATGTCTGCTCCATGCTGGGCTGGAATTCCTCAGTGGACTGTCTTGCATCATATAAGGTATTTGCATGCCCCTGGAGTGTCATTTATTCTTTATTTCTTTATGTAAATTGATGCCCTTTTTTTGGTTTGTGTGCAGTACAGTGTTAGTTTTCACAGTTGATTGCAGAGTTAAAGAGTTATGTTGAGAAACATATTATCTCAACAGAAATATTCTGGAGCTGTGTCCTCAGCTAAAATACTTATAATGAAGGAGATGGGGACTGGAAAAGCCAGCCCTTTATGACAGTGTGTAGGGCAGGGTCAATTTTGTTGTAGAAAAGATTCTAGTTGGGGCGATTTATATTAGCCTTCACCTTTTGTTGAACACCTCCCTCATAATATTGGCCTATCTCTGCATATTAACAAAGCTTTTTGTTACTCTGTGCTTGTCATTAGGAGAGAAGCATCTGATTATGCCCGTGAGTAGTATTACTGCTATCCAGCTCCCACCTTTCCTATTAAGTATTCCCAGGCCACTAGGTCTGTGGTTAAGCAACACTACCATAAATTCTCCAGGGGTAAGACTACGGTACAAACTACTGGAGAGAAAAAATAGCTAATGCCTAGGCTTACACACAGAGTCCTGCAGCTCCTTCCATATTCAGGGGACATCACCAGCTGCTGAAAACATGTTTGTCTTGGGGCCTGAAAAGAGTCTGCAAAGCAAGTGCCATGGCACCTTTTGGCACAGGTAGTGCTGAGAAACAATGTAAGACTAAGATCAATAGATCAATAGATTTGACTGGACTGGACAGAACTGGTAAAAATCTTACAACTACTTACTCAGGTATTTGTGCAACCTGCATGGAACTGAATGCTAAAAATGCTCACAGAACAGGTTTAACATCTCAGTCTATCTTGTCTGCCTCCTATATAATAACCAGACTTTGCTCCAGTGTGGCTTGTCTCTCAGTCACAGAATAAGACATTAATTCTTCCTATATATGCTTTCACAGTGACTTTTCATGTACCACCTATATGCCGTTTTGAACACATGCTGTGCAGTGTCTATGGTAGGCTTAGAGACCTGGCAAAACCTCACATTAATTCAGTTTTCATTCTCTTAAGACCCAGACAAACATTTCTGCAGCACAGGACTGCCCCAGGTCCCTTAGAGCCCTGCTGAGCTCTGGGCCTCTGAGGAGTACATAGATGTTCTCTGTGGACAATCTTCATGTCACCTATGTGTTGTAAGCTATTGGTGTGGTGAGGGGGCAGAGGGGTACTTTGCCTTTTGTGTCCCTGAGAAATTGACAACCCTTGAAATCTCTGATGTCTTACAGGACTGCTGTAAGTAACAGCAAAAAGGCATAATAGGGAACACATGTCAATGAGGCAATGTTTCCTAGTTGTAGAAAGTATTGGGAAAGCAGTGTGAAAACAAAAGTGTGCATTTTGCATTTTTACCAAACGTTATGAAGATAATAAATAGGATTTCTTTTATACTTAAAATTATGTTTAAAAGGTATGCAGTATATTAAGTAGTAGACAAAAATATACAATTAATGTGACCAATAAAAGATAAAGCCTTTCCCCATCCCCTTCCTTGAAGGGTAATAATTATTAAAATAATTTTTTAAAAGATGCTGAAGCTCATTTGTGAGAGTTAAGGAGAGACCAAGGTGGGGAACAGTTATTTTCTTTCTCTAAACATATTGCCATGCAAAGAACTGAGCTCCAAAATTTCCAGATGGGTTTTTGCTGTGATGGAAAGAGTCCGTGTGTGATGTTCCTCCTGAGTCAGCTCACTAAGCCAGTCCTTTGCAGAGCAGGGCATAGGAGCAGGTGCTTCTGCTGCAGTGGCATCCAGGACAGCAAATGAACTCATATAAGACTTCTGTTGTGGAGAGTCCTTCATTGTATTGAGACAGCACAGTTTTGCACCAAAACTGTGCTGCCTGTAGATATATGTCTCTTTGTATAGTCATCTTGTTTACACAACTGAAGTTCAAGATTCTCTAAATTTCAGCTTGTCAGTGCATCAAATGCATGTTTTTTCTGTGCTTATAAGCAGCAAAGTAGTGTGCCAAGTGTAGAAGAGCTCACATGACACTTCCTGATATGAGCAGCAGAATGGAAGTAACTGAGAAGCTGACCAGTTATATTGACTCTATTAAACAGTGGCAAAATCTGTTTATCTGTGATTGCCCTTGTCCCCTGTCACACTACTGTTTTCATAATGGAAACCTAATATATTTTAAAAATGTTGAAAGGAAAAGTGTCAAAGCCACCACGCTGGATGTACGCCAATGCACAGAGTTATACACATGCAAAACCAGTTTATTCAGAATTTCTTTCCTCTCAGTGTAGAGGCCCCATGGCACTGATGAGATCTCTGTGCAGTTGCATACTCTCTACTTCACTGACTGAGATTTTCTGTGCCTGTGTTATTAATGGGAAGTAGTTGGTAGATGTTTAAATCATGGCACATGCAGATAATACAGAACAGTACTCTCTGTGGTATTATAAATCTCTAAAACTGGTTCTTAAACTAGTTAAGATGTAGTCTAGGGTTGCTTGTTCAGGCTTATTTTGACTTATCAGCTATGATACCATTTGTACTTGAAGAGAAACAGCTGCATTTTCAGCTACTAAAGCTGACTTTGAGGCTTTTATATGAGACCAGTTGAATCAACACAGATACAGTCTCTTTCATATTCATTAGCTGTCCCAGCTGAAAAATGTTCCAAAGCAAATAAATGAAGCAAACCCAAGCAATAATAGAAGTATAACATTTCAGTAAACGGAAAATTTTCTATTTCTGAAACCAGTGAGACCCTTCCCCACCCAAGTGACAGAAGACTTTTTATCCTGTCATGCAAGTAACTAATGGGCTCCTAAAGGTCTAAATAACAACACTGTTCCCTGTGTCTTAAAGTTACATGCCCCTTAAAGTTACATTACCTCTCAGAGAGGTCAATAAAAATCCAGGCCAAGAAGAGGCTTTCTTTTCCTGCTGCCGTTTTGATTTTTTGCCCACTGGAAACTGGGAGCCAGCAAGCTGGAGTCTCATTCTCATATATGCCATAGGTGGACTACTCCACTCCCTCACTACTGGGGACCATGAACCCCCGGGAATGATTTGCAGGATGTCATGCAGAACTGCATCTGAGGGAGACATAAAGGGACTGGACTTTGTATGTTCTGGAGGCTGGTAGTATGACCACCCTGGAGAATCCAAAGAGCTTTTTTCACAAGCAATAGACTTGTCACAGCTTAAATTAATTATAAATCAACTGATGTTATTGATGTCTCCAACCTAATGTACTTTAGCCAAAACTAATCTTGATATCAAAAGAAATAAATGCAAAATTATGCCTGGGCGCATGCTTGGAAATCACACCATTATCTACCAGGAGAAATGCAGGCACTTGAAAGGGCTGAGGAAAGAAATCCTCTTTATTACTGTACTTCAATCTAATTATTACTAGTTTTGCCTGTGCTGAAGTGAGATGAAGGGGACTAGTAGCCTCAGAACAGCAGAGGTTCCTGGGCAAAGCTCTGCATGTAGCCAGCCAACAGCTTCTCAAAGCTTTATATGTGGCATTGACATCAGGCACAAGCACCCTGAATCCATCTTTCCGTAAAACATGCTGAAATAATGCAAACCTTCCATAGACCCTTTCCAAACCTGGACAATGCTTCAGTATTTCCACATGCAGCAGTTCCCCTCACTACAGGACAGAACCCAAACAAAGTGGGTGAGGAACACTTCCATTTTCCTTCTAAATGCATATTTCATCAAACACTGAACACAGTAGACACGTTGCTATATCTACTTCCTACAAACAGCTTCAGAGAATAAACACATTCTAGTTCCCAAAGGAACTAAAATTTTCAGTAATATTTTTTGTATATTTCATTATGCAGAACAGAAATCCTAAATAGGATGGCAGGATGGTGGCCCAAAGAGCAGGTGTGTTGGCAGGCTGGAGACCTCAGAGAGTGTAATTTTCACTTCCACACAGGACCCAACAGGAATTATATGAAGCATACTAGCAAAGCCAAATGATGTCTTTACTGAGCATTTTAATTCAGTATTCTCATTTTAAGGAGGGACAGGTTATTCAGTTTACAATGCAAGATACAATAGAAGATAGATACTTAGCCTTTGAACTTAGATAAGCAGTAGAGAATAGTGTGTAAATAGCTGGAAATCCAAGATTTCTAATAAAGAAAAATTAACAGTCGTTCTGCATATGTTGTATCTGTTTCACATAATATACAGCAGAGCATTATAAAAGAAATTGGAATAATCAATTGTACCTTTGTTTATACAAGCAATGTGAGACAGAAATCTACTTTCCATTATGACAGTCCAATTGTGTGAGCTGCCTTGTGAGCTATTGCGAATCTTGTGGGCTGTTAATAAGTCAGGTAGAAACTGTTTTCCAGTAACCTCTGTGGCAGCTCCTAAAAAGAAAATAAACAGAGGTGAATTTAAGCACACAGGTAATTGGGAGAAAAACAATGGTTTCAATAACTGGATTTGAACAGGAATAGAATGCTTCTCATCTTTTGACGAAAGTATTTTTAAATTTCTGTTAGTATGTAATTACAGAGCAAGCGTAATGAAAGCCAGTAAAGAGAAATTCCAGTTGTTTACTGCACAACTATTTATCTTTTTGTTAACTCCTGGAACAACAGAAGTGACATCTCACTCCCTTGCCGTCAGATCCAAGATGACACAAGTCACAATCTCAGCAGGGAATTCATAATGGGCAGTTGAGAACTCCAGCTACCTAAAAACTCAGTATCATATGTTGGCCCCTTCAGCAATAAGACAAATCCGCTCTGGGTAAAAAGGTGTGGACAGGAAGAAAATATAAGTGTAAAGGAAAAAAAAAAAATTTGTTCTGTGGTGCTTGGAATCACCATGACAAGAAATGGATTGTCAGCTTAAACCTTGATGTTCTAGGGACACCAACGTCCCTAGGAGTCAGTACACCAGGCAGAATAGCAATGGTTACCAAAGTGATGTTGATGTAGCAGGACACACAGGGTTGTCCCTTGTCTGCTGACAGGCAAAGGATGTCCCTTCATCACTGTTTGATCACCTGTCAGAAAGTTATCATCAATGAATTCCAGAGGCTTCACAGACTGCTTGTGTCCTATAGGGCCCTCTCTCCAGCAGTTGCCGTGGTGGCTGAAGTCCTCCACAAGGACCAGGACCTGTGCGAGTGAGGCTTCTTACTGGTGCTTCTGAAAGCCTCATCTATTTACACTTCCTGACTAGGTGATCTGCAGCAGACACCCATCACAACAAGCTCATATGCTGGTGTGCTCACTAACCTTCAATTACAAGCTCTCAACTGGCTCACTGCACATGCTGCCCATCTGCCATGGCAGACCTCCAGCCTTTCCCACCACTCTGTCACAGAGGGGGCTTAAACAAACCCCTTACCATTATCTTCCTGGCTTGTGCCTCAAAAAGCCTGTATTCATCCGGGGCAATGATCCTGTCCTGTGGACACATCTCTGTTATTCCTGTAAAACCATAAACCTGCAGAGGCAGATAGACCTCTAATTCCACTGTGTCCCCCAGCCTGTGGAGGGACAGACACTCCTGACAAGCAGTCTGTCATGCTAGTTTCCTACAAAGGATGTCGTAGCTTTGCCTTTTTATGAGGCTTAGTCTGAATATGGTGCTATGCTGTTTAAACTGAAAGCCCTAGCATGCAAAGGCCCTGCATAAAACACAGGCTGTACAGAATTATTAAAATCAGATTATTCACATTTTCCATTTCAGTAATGGAATATTACCATGGACTTCTCTGGCAAACAGAAGTATATATGCACACACCTATAAAAGCAAAAAAAATCACATACTAGCAAGAAATGCCAATTCATAATATTGACAGGCAGCACACTAACAAAGAACTAAGTTAGCTGCCTCTAGTAAGGTTCAGTATGTCTGCCTGAACAATAAATTACTGCTGCTTTAGTGGGTGTTTGTGAGAAATGCAATGCCATTTACTCCCTACATGTAATAATTTTGGGTATTTGTTATGGTTTCATGTTATGAAAACGGCTGCTCTGAAATAACTGACTGATGTATTTTACAAATCCCTGATGAAACTAGTGGTGCACAAAGAAATAAATCTCCTTTTGTATTTGTACGGGGAATAATTTAATTTGGTTTGTTCTTTCGCTTTTTTGGGGGTGGCTGAACACCTGCCTACCTACAGAAACTAGTGAAAGAATTCCCTATTTTTCTTAGCTTACACATGCAGTTTTTGCTTTATCTATTAGACTCTCTTTTTCTCAATCCATGAGCTTTCCAACTTCTACCTTTCCAATTCTC
The DNA here is from genome assembly GCA_026413545.1 of Cichladusa arquata. NCBI lineage: Eukaryota > Metazoa > Chordata > Aves > Passeriformes > Muscicapidae > Cichladusa > Cichladusa arquata. The sequence continues at coordinate 30,212,093 of JAOTQP010001179.1, forward strand.
TTCTGCATTGCATGGCAGAGGAGGGAGCAAATTGCTGTATGGACTCTGCTGTCTGCTGGAGTTAGCAGAGGCAGACATGACAGGCATGACAGATTCATTCTCTGTAATGTGTATTCCCTTGCCTGATCCAGCAGGGGCTGAAATATATAAACACAGTTAAGGTAATGTGGTCATTAAATTGCCAGACTCCGCCTTCAATTCAGGTACATTGAAGTCTGGGGATGCAATTGCTTTGCACCTGCACCTATTTTCTTTGGCAGCTTGCCAGGACACACCAGAAAAGATAGCAATTCAGCTGCTAAAATATGTCTCTAAAAGAAATTCAGGGCAATTAGATAAGGTCACAAAAGACAAAAGAAAAATAAGACAGAAATGGAGTGACATCAGGCTGGTGTTCAGTCACCAGTGGGATTCCGTAGGGCTCCATTTTCAGCCCAGTTCTCTTCAACACCTTCAGGAATGACACGGATACAGGACTCGAAGGAATACTAAGTTTGCTGGCAACACTAATTTAGGAGGAGCTTTTGACTCCCTTGAGGGCAGGGAGGCCCTTAAGAGAGACCTCAACAAATTAAAGGGCAATCATCAACTGTATGAAGTTCAACAAGGGAAAGTGCTGGATTCTGCGTGTGGGATGGGGCAACCCTGGATGAATGGACAGACTGGGGAATGAGATGCTGGACCTGGGGGTCCTGATCAGTAGCAAGTGGAACCTGAGCCAGCAGTGCCCTGGAGCCAGGAGGGCCAACCCTATCCTGGGGGCATCAGGGACAGCATCACAGCCAGGCAAGGGAGGGGATTGTCCTGCTCTGCTCTGAGCTGGGGCAGCCTCACCTCCAGTGCTGGGGGCTGGTTTGGGTGCCACAATATAACAACATTAAATTATTAGAGAGCATCTAAAGAAGGCACATGAGGATGGTGAATGGCCTTGAGGGGCAGCCCTGTGAGGAGCAGCTGAGGTCACTTGGTCTGTTCAGCCTGGAGGAGACTGAGGGAAGACCTCACCACAGTCTGCAGCTTCTTTGTGAGGCCAGAGCAGGGGCAGGCACTGATCTCTCTCTGTGGTGACAGGACCTGAGGATATGGCCTGAAATTATGTCAGGTGAAGGTTTAGGTTAGTGTTAGGAAAAAGTTCTTCATCCAGAGGGTGTTTGGGCACTGGAACAGACTCCCCAGGGAAATGGTGACAGCACCAGTGTGACAGAGTTCAGCAAGTGTTTGGACAATGCTCTCAGGCACATGGCGTGACTCTTGGGGATGGTGCTGTGCAGGACCAGGACTTGGACCCAATGGTCCTTGTGTCCTTTCCGACATGTCATATCCTATGATTCTGTGATCACTATGAAATGTGATTTGAACTCAGCCACTCATAGACTTTACTCCTTGCTTTACCTACATGTAGGTAAAGTAACTTGCACAATGCTCCCAAGGCTTGAAAAGTGTGCCTAGGGGAAGCTATTTCCTGCAACTGCTTTTTTTCTATTGCTAAAAAGGATACTCCCTTTTTTGAAAAAAAAAAAATCCTTACCCTTGATCCTGAAGCTTGAAGCCCTAGCAAATTAGCTAAAAAAAACAACTGAGTGGATTTCCACAATGCTGTTACACCAAATACTTAACAGAGAAAAGTTATTCAGTTCCCATGTTCATGCATAGCGTATGCAAAAATCCTCTCTGATTAAGCTGTATAGTATCATTCCCAGTAATAATGGAGTAGTCAATGACAACATACTGTGAGGGTAAAAATATTGTTTATATTGTCAGGCACATTTCCATTAAGGTATATGTATTCACAATATATTCCAGCAGAAGAAAACTTTGGCAAGCAGAGACTCAGTCTTTGACAGGTGATCAGTACTTCTAAAATTTAATATCAGCAACTAGGCACACCCAACTTTTCCTAGGGACCAAGTAAGAGATTAAAAAGATATATATATTTAAGCACCTAGATCCAAATTTCTTATTCTCAGAGGCTCCAGTTGTAGTGGTAGGTAAACAGCTGGACCTGAATTACTTTAAACCAGCTTTCTAAAACTCTCTAATTTCTGCTTTTGTTCATGCATACTGCCCTCCGGGCCACAATATCAAGAACCAGCTAGGTGTCCAGCACTTTCAGACCCCCCAAACGCTTTTTTTCTCTCTGTCCTGCTTTAGGTATAATTGTTGTTTTCCTTTGGTATACAGTGCCTTATAGATCAAACTGTGTCTGGGAAAGGATTTTTGCTTTTTAATTCTAGCCAAAGTTCAACAGTCCTATATAAAACTTCACCTGCTGAAGTACTTATTAATGCATATACATGGTCTAGTCACCTGGCTTGGATTCTCCTTAGGAGCTATTTTGAGAATTAATGTAAATTTAAATGTAGAATACTTTAGATATACACAGTTGATAATCTTATACATTTGATTTTCTGGTGTCAGATGCTTTCTTAAAATTTGAAGCTTATATTTAGTAAACCAGGCAATTTTTTTATCATTGCCAGTTTTAATCATCTTGTGACAGACAGTTCTATAGAGATTTATGAATAAAAAACCAGATCTTGGTTCTCTGACAATGTTACTTCATTTCTAAACACATTTTCATTAATTACACTCTCAAAACATCATGGAAACAAAATGTTTCCACTTGGACAACATATGAATTTAGATTGTGGTATATTCATCTTGAAAATAAATTAATTCATTTTAACAGACTTAGACTAATTATATCTCTAAAAATCCTTAGAAAGGTAATTTCACTATCTGTTTTGATATTGAATAGCTTTAACACTATGCACAATTTTCAAAAGCACTTTTGTAATGGCATGATGCAAAACAGACCTAAATTAACAGCAGAGTGGCCCTTGACTTGAACAGACTGTAGATCAGGCTTCAACCACCGTGACTTTGTCAAGAATAAAATTCTCAAGTGATTTCTTATAAGATATGATGAAAAATGAAACACATAGAGGTTCTCATTGATCATAGCTGGAGTCCACAAAGTGGCATGTGAAAAGTGGCTAAAAGGGAACCCTTAAGGACTGGAAAAGACATGGTTGTTGATTGACCAGGAACAATCTTTTCAAGTTTAAATGAAGGAAAACAGAAAAATGGCATAACCTGGGTGTAATTCTTTTGATGTAATGCACTATGTGAGTGAGAGCTGTGTTAGTCATCTCTAGCATCCCTTTCTAAGGCATCTACATAATTTTAATTAAATAAATGGCTACAGTAAAAACTTAAAATATCGGAATTCCAGTAAATTATGAAGTATAAATTACCATGTATGCCAGTATTTTTACCAAGATAAAACCATGATGTGCAATAAATATCTTACAAATTTTTAATTCTTAACTTACAAAGAGTATTTGTGTAGACTGAAACTTTGAAAGGTAATGAACTTTGACTATAAAACTACTCTCTCAATTTAATTTATATTGATTAATTGAACTGCATGAATGAATATATAACATACAGTCAAAGAAAAATGTTACGTATTTCCCACAGTTTTGTAATTCCTTTTGGAAAAAGAGGGAATCACAGTGCACAAAAAAAAAAACAAATCACACTGAAACTGTTATTCTGGATTTGTTTTTCAAACCCAAAATTCATGGAAGATCTGTAATTCACAGTGAAAACTATAACCCGGAAATTAAATAAATCACAGTAATACTTATGAGCTTAGTAGTGACACTGAATTCATGAGGGTAACCTTTTTCTAAGTGGATCAAAATACTCAACATAATTTGATTAGATCAAATTCACTAGATTGGACCAATATCCTCTCTCAACCTTTAATTTTGCTGAGTTTTGTATAAAAAAAAAAAAGATTTTCAAACAAAAAACTTCCCAACATTCTATAAAGTGGGGAAAATACCTATTCTTGAATAAATCTTTCCTCAAAAGTCACTTACATTGCATTTTAGCATTTTATCGACCAGTATAACATTAACTTTTTTTAAAGCTGTGAATTTTGTTAATGTATTTATACTTAAATGAACAATTTGAATCAAATAAGAATAGGTAGTCAGAAAATCAGTATGTGAGGGTTTGTTTTTGGTTTGTGATCTACAGGTTTTATAGTTGACTAGGGCTTTTTTTTCCTTACCTGGAACTCTCTTTGCCCAGTTGATCATGTGCACTAATTCTCTGTCTGCAAGGTTGGTCAACAGGGTCATCATAGAGGCTTCATTGAATGGTCTGTTTGGGTCATACTCAGAATAAACAATGGGTGGCTCAGCTTCCAGCAAGGCACTGACCATCTGTTCTGCAGTCAGGGACAGGGCTGGGCTGTTCTTCTTGTTATGCTTAACCACCAGCGGACTTGTCCAAAGGGTGGGAGCTCGCAGCTCTGTTGAAGAAGCCTCCCCATTCCTGGAATCCTGCTCCTCTCTTTGGCGTTTTTGTTTCATCACTCGCCCACCTCTGCGGTCTTTCCGGATTCCTAGAGACACACAAGAATATAATGATCTCCTTTCCTTGAACTTAAGTATTGCGCACACTTGGCTTCAGTCAACAGCAGATGCTTTTGATAGACCCAGGCAGCATTGACTCTTGATTTATTTTCTGTAGACTTCTTCAGAAATCTTACACCAGTAGTTGGACAGAAAAACTATTTTAGAAAGTGCAGTGTCAGGAATAGTGGAATCTTTCCTAAAATTTACATCAGTTGGGCTCACAGAGAACTCTAGACTAGTGACACTGTATAGCTGCCTTAGCCCCATGAAAAGAAGTCAGTTTTTGGGAATAATTATATATTTCTTCATAGCCCAAAACTTCAAAGTATGTCCCAACCTCTATCAGGCCATTATTTTATAAATTACCAATGATAAATGAATGATATTGGTCAGTCAGAAGGATCACAGGAGCAGCTCTCAAAAACTATCTAGAATATTTTGCTTAAGGTCACCAATCATTCTAATTAAACATCATCCTATTACTGAGCCTGTGATCTTCATTATTGTATTAAAAAACCACTCAGGAAAGTTCCCATTATAAGATGAGCTTACACAGCAATAAAGAATGCCATTTAAGTAGATAAACATAAATATGAAAAGGAGAGATAATTGTGACCTCAGATTCTAATGTGGGAGACCTACTGTAAAACGGCTGAAATAACCACAACAGAAACCATTACTGCCATTACTGCACATTTCTGCAATGTGCTTTGCACTGTGTGACCCTGAACCTTGGGATATTATCAAGTCAGCCATACCAATTCAAACAACACAAGACCTTTGCAGTGGAACAAAATCTCCCTTTGTGGAAAGGTTACAAGAAAAATATAATGATAAAGCCCACGTGGACTCTGACCATAAAGGGAAGGTTAAGTCTGGCTCTAAGTGGAGGAGTAACAGGCATTTTGAGACTGAGTCAAAAACTTAAATCCATCATCAAGTGGAGGCAAGGGAGGACAACCAAGTAATAAGGAAAGCACACAAGGAATTAATATGAGGAGAAGGCAGCTTATGATGTGGCTTATTCTCATGCAATAGGAAAATCAAGCAGTAGTCCCATTTTGAAATGCAAAAGAAGTATCTACAGAGAATAAAGATATAAACATTCAAGAAGTGGGGAAGAGAAAACATTTGAAACAAAACCAAAACAAAATAAAAATGCAAACACTCACTACAGGTTTTTCTAATGGCTGGGGAAAAGGAAACCTAACATTTGCTCAGCTCTCTTCACACCACAAAATTTTAAACTTTTGAAACCAGTCTTGGTTGGCAGCATTTTCATCTCACATACGAAATGCTTTCATCTAAATGTTGGACCACATCAGCAGGTGTCCTTTCCAGCCTCAAAGAAACAGGGAGAATCTTTAAATCTCTTTTCCTCTTTCTTCAACTATGGTGAGATTTTCACTGAATCAGTATTTGGAGATTAGGCATTCTATGTTTAATTCATTCAAAATCTAGTGGGCTTTGTGATTCTATTCCATTAATCTATTCAAATAAAAGGAATTCAGTAAATCTTTCATCACCCTTATTACTTAACCTATCTACATTTTCCTATTCACTAAACTGTTTCTAAGCCAAAACTTTTAAGTGTGTTGCTGTTCCCATTTTTCATTCAGCAATACCAATCTTTCCTACCACTAAACAGTTTCTGTTAAGGCGGGGGAGGAAGATTCTTGCTATTCAGAAAAAGACAAGATTTATTCTGGCCAATTGTCATAATACAGATATTCTCACTGGTAACTTCCTTGCAGTACTCAGCAGCAGGCATGCTCTATCTGTAACAGATATTTTTGTTGTATGATTTATATCAATTTAATGTTTTTGAATTAAAATTGCCCAGTAAAACATGTAGATACAATGACATTAACAAGCTCACATGGTTCACAGAAACTAGGGTATTTGTTAACATTCTCACATTCCAAATTTTAAGGCTGCTCATCTAGAAATTTTCTTTCAAAGAGAAAGCATCCTTGGGGTCTGTGGTGTTCAACATACTCATAAACAGATAGGCTGACATAATTCATAAACAAGAAGTTGGGGTTAGAAAAATCCTATAAAAACATCAGATAAGTTTAGAAAGTAAATAGAAGGCTAGAAATTACTAGGAAGAGAAGGGAGGACAGAACAACTTCATAAATCACAGAGTTTATTATCCTGAGGCACACTACAGTGAACACTGCATGCAGTTCTGTTCTTCCCAAATTAAAAAGAGATATAAAAATAAATGAAAAAGGGATAATAGAAAAACAAATAAGATGATTTGAAATGTGAAACAACTTTGGTGTAAGAAATATCTAAATTGACTTTATCTTCCAGACACAAGACTACAAAATTGGGAATTGCAAAAAGATGAATAAGGTACAAAACACTGAAGCTTCTCTTCTAATACAGGAAGGTTTCAAATTAAAATACTCCATGCAAGGTGTGAACAAAAACAATGTGAATAAATTAGAAGGTGGTATGGTTAGAAAGCTGTAGGCCAAATGTGATGGACAACAGAATCCATTACAAGTTAATAAATATAAGCAGGGAAACTTCAGCATGTTATGTCTCCATCACATAGATTACTGGAAGATCAGAGTTTTTTGGGTTTGTTTTTTACTTAGTCCAGGCCTGCCTTGTTAAGTAAAACAAGGATGTGATGAGGATTTTACATAACAGAGGAAAGGTGGAAAATGTGCTTACGTTTTTACATATTTGGCGGTTTACAAATAAACCAGATGTTAATAACATTAGTTTTATTTTTAATTCATCTGAAAGCCTTCCACTCGCTTTTCTTCACCTTAGAACAAAAAAAGTGCTGCATTAAGCAAAGTTGAACATAACCAGTTTGGAGGAGATGTCCCACACAAATTTATTTTTTGCATTTTAATTTGAGATTTAAAAAAAGTCAACCAACTGACCAACTGTAGCAATTTTATTACTGGATTTTGTAGAGACTAAGTCTGAAAAAAAAGTCAGTAAGAGTATGCATTCCTTCTGCATCACATCACCAGCTTTTATGATCACAGACAGAAAGGTCTCTGAATCTGTATAAGTATGATATTAATCAGAGATTTATAGAACTTACTACTAGCTCTTTACCTAAGCCCTGGATGGACAAACAACAAACTTATTCATTTTCTTGGACTAAATAGGAATGAGTAGCTCTCTGAAAAATGCAAGTGCTCCCAAATCTCCTTCAACTTAATAAAATTTTTTCTCTGTTAAAAAGAGATAATAGTGATGCACAGTCACTAATTCCAAAAAAGGCAACTCTATCAAGCTACAATTTCCTTGCCAAAAATGCAATGATTCTGTAAGGGTTTTTTTAAATATATGAATGCATCCATTTTAATTCGACAGTTCAGCCACTAAAGGGACCTTAATTGTCAAGCGTTATGAAAAACAATATTCTACCAAAAATTGAAGTGCTATGCATCTTGAAAAAGCTCTAAAACAAATTCCATTTAAGTTTTAAAGCTGCAAGAGCCAAGATTCCACAGGCAGTTTTATAAAGCTTCATATGTATATTCAGTCGGACTTTTGGGCATGGAGACAGGTTTCAAAACTGCTAAGTAATTATATAATCAAATCATTAGAACCTGATCAGCAATAAAATTGGATATGACACTCCCATGGCAGGGGATTTGGAGCTAGATGATCTTTAACGTCCTTTCCAACTCAAGAATCTATAAATGTATGCTTGTGAAAGAAATAGTAACCATATGAAATACTTCCCTAGTGTTTTCCCACATGTCATTAAAACAAGAAAAAAATAAATTCCAGACCTTTAAAACAAAAAATCCAAAATTAAAAATGCACTGAATGAGCATTGAATCTCAGCCATACAACAGCCATTATTTCCTGCCTGTTGCTAATAACAAAGCCCCACTTTTATACCTTCAGTATTATTTAAAATATTCAAGAATATTTAGAGGAAGAAAAGGAAGAGACCAATCAATTTGCTTGGCCATGTGTGAACTACAGAATAATGTATTTTAGATTTGAAGACATAGGTATAATCTCAAATTGTATTCAAGTTAAATATATTCCCTGTCGACTGGTTTGTATAATATTTTTCATTTTCTTTCTTGTTAGAAATTAGATCAATCAACAACAGTTTGTAGCCACACTTTTTTTTTTTCTTTTTTTTTTTTTTTTGCTTATTTGTATTTTAATTTTGGGTTTTGGGCTGTTTTTTGGGTTTGTTTTGTTTGGGTGGTTTTTGTTTTTTTATTTTTTTTTTTTTTTGATGTTGTTGTTGTTGTTGGGTTTTTTTAATTATTATTATCATTTTTTTATTTAAGAGGACAACCAAAAAAGAACTGAGATTGAGTTTGGAAACAGTAATTGGTAAATGGTTTACCACCTAACTTCCCAGCCTGGAACAACCTTTGAACCTGAGGCTCTTTGTCCATGCTTCTGCTCCTTGTCAGCAGACCCCAGAGGAGAGATATTTGACACTTCCATACACACGCACAGCCTTGTAGCATTAACAGCCTATAATTTTATCAGTTTGTCAAAAGAGTGTTTGAAATGTGCTTGGAAACACCTTCTCTTCCAAACAATGTTGCTGCTCTTCAAGACCACCCAACGTCATTGGCATCCTGTTGAAAATTGCCAGAGAAAGAATCTCTGTTTTAAAAAGAAAGAATCTCTACTGTTT
>JAOTQP010001179.1:30508581-30524778 GCA_026413545.1 Cichladusa arquata
TGATGCTTATGATGTAGCACTTGGGGTCCAAAGGACCTAGAGGTACACCTGTGCACAGGCTTGTTTCATTGATAGATCTGTCTGTTGTTTTTGAAGTTACCTTAAAAATAAGATGCAACATACTGTTGGGAAATGCTCCAGTAGTAGAATACAAATCATATCACTTAGGTGCAAGTAAAGACTGCACTGTGTGGAAGGGATAGGAGGTGAACAAGGACAGCCTAGTAAAAGAGTCTGAGAAAAAAGAAAAGAGAAATGAAGGTTGCTGAAAAGATACATTAAAAGAAAGATGGAAAGTAGACAATATGTTGAACTGTGGTAGGAGTTGTAGCCCTGCTATACATCCCATTGCTGACTTACATATATAGGGTCTGTGCAAGTCATTTTAAGAGGACATCACAAATATTCTCAAATGAAGACAGTGCACTTGTGCTTCTTTCTGTGAACACAATGCACTTCCTTTGGACCATCTGATCTCTTAGGCCTGAACAAGGCTTCTTGAAATCCAGTTATAAGTTATTTGCATTTTTAGGATAATTACCCTTGTTTTGATGGCTGCAGTCTTTAGTCACTCTGGTAAACACCCCTATAATGTCTGCTAATCTGCATCTGCAAAGGCTGTTGGAGAACCTCCTCTGTATATCAAAGAGTTCTGATCTTCACATATATTCGAAGTATGCCCTCATAGAGATAAGTCACTGTCCCCTTGAGCTTCCAATTGTTTTTTTCCTTTTACATACTAGAACATGAAAGTTCCATCTGAATAACTAGACTGACTATGTTACTGGATTTTGTCTAAACACATGATCCTTTCAAACTGAATTAAAGAATCAGTGAATTGCATTTGCAATCAGTGAATTGCACAGAGGACTTAAGACTTTGTGCTTCTATTGTTCCCAGTGCCTTCTAGGTCCTGGCTTGCATCATTGCTTGTTGAATTTGAACTTTCTGCAATGTTGGTTGATCTGTGTGCCTAAGTGATAATTAGACTAATTAGAAGATGGTGTGATATGATTTCAGGAGGAGACATGCCACAAAGCAGAGGAAGGGGCTAGCACAGCGCCACAAGTGAAAGAATTATGGAAAGAGTCAGTAAAAGGAGAACTAACCAACCTGTGTTAGTAAAATTACTAGGAAGGATAGGCATCTTTTCCTTTGGACTGCACAATTTAATGTAATTTGTCCCTGTCTTCACAGTTACACTTCTGGCCTTGAGGTCTCTTGCAGAGTTCAAGAAGAAAGCAGTATGGACTAAAGCTTATGGGTGGTAGCTGCACACTGTACCTTATCCAATGAAGAAAACAGTCCATACTTGAAAACATAATATTATTACTCAGGCATCAAGAAGCTGTATTTCAAAGATGTTTCCTATCACAAGGTTTTTAATTGAGTTTGGGGTTTTTTTTCCCTTTTGCTTCATCATAAAAATTCCTATGAAAAACAATATTTTGTCTTTAACTGGTATGTTATGGTTTTGCAAATTTGCTGAATCTAAATGAGAAATATATGTTCAGTTTCAATTAAGTTGTTTCAGTGACATCTGGGAACCTCGAAAGCTGGAGTGGAATATTCCTTTAATTTGTGGAAGCTTTGAAGGAATGGCTGAAAATAAAACAAACTTGCAAAATTTGTTTGTATATAGTGTATTTACTAAAGTATGTTTTAACGTAACAGACTTGGAATGAGCATTTTTTTTAACTGTTAATCCTTCCTTTAGCAGTAGCAAAATATCCTTGTGCAGTAGTGACAACACATTATGACTATAAAATGTGAGCAGGGTTTCTGAAAAGGGTGGTATGCATATCAATTTTGCAATGGCTTTATAAAGATTGCTGAAATGAGTCAACGGTCCTGATGGCTTTTGTACCTGCAGCTCCAGGACAGCTGCAATTTTCTTCCCACTTGTAACTCCTTTACACTTCTTGTCACATAAGGAGAGTTCTTCTGTGCCTCTAGGGAAAAGGGACAATACAGCAACTCTTTTCCACATTTATCATCTTAAATATATTAGCCCCTGCTATATTCCTTATTTATTATTTTTCTTTCTGAAGGAATAGAGAATTTTTCACTTTGCTATCTTGCCAAGACAGGTATTAAAAGCACTTTTATATTTAGCAATCCTCCTTGCTGAGGTAGAGAAAAATTAACTGAATATAATTGGGCACTGTTCCCTAGTGTCTTTCAAAACAGCACTGTAAGAGGGTTATTGATTTTTTATCAGGTTGAAGGAAATGATCTTTCCATATATCTAGAAGACACACCCATTGGAGGAATTGCCTTATTTTCAGGACTGATAACATTTCTCTGTAAAAGAAATTCTCCTCTGACTTCTTGGTCACTTGGTCTGTTTGCCCTGGAGGAGACAGAGGACAGACCTCATCACAATTTACAAATTCCTCGTGAGGGAAAGAGGAGGGCTAGGCACTGATCTCTTCTCTGTGGTGACCAGTGACAGGACCTGAGGGAATGGCCTGAAGTTGTGTCAAGGGAGTTTTAGGTTGGACATTAGAAAACGGTTCTTCCCCCAGAGGGTGGTTGGGCACTGGAACAGCTCCCCAGGGAAGTCACAGCACCATCCTGACAGAGTTCAAAAAGCATTGGGACAGTGCTTACAGGCACATGGTGTGGTTGCTGGGTTGTCCTATGCAGGTCCAGGAGCTGAACTTTGATGATCCTTGTGGCCCCCTTCCAACTCAGAATATTCTATGATTCCATGACTCTAGGATTTTCTCATCCAATAAGGGTGCTGTGTGAAGACTGAGCATTTCTTCACTGATTGGGTGTGTAGATGATTAATGCATACTTGTTTGCCTTTCCAAAATATTGGATAATTTGTGGTAGGTTTCTGCTGCATTTCCAACTCCATACTGAGAAAACTGTCTAAAGGTGAATGTGCAGAAGGACTCATTGAAAGTCCTTGTCAGCAAGTCTCCATCTCAGTTCGTGACATTTGCATTTGTGTGCACTTCTAAGTAATCTTTAACAAAGCCAAATATGTTACATTTTAATGGCTCCATCTCTAATATACTGTTTCAAACTAACTTATACCTTTAATCATCTCAGTTTGCATGTTTATTAGCATTTTAATTCATATTAAATTTTGTCTTTTTTAAAGGGAATTGCTGTGTGATGCCTACTTGCTATGTATGTTTGCACAGAGGAGCAATACATAAACATCTGAATTAACTGAATTGCTGCTGATGTGTAGTAGAATATGCATGCCAAGGAATGGCATAGCATGGCCTGAGCGTTGCAATGTTAACAGAGCTGCAGAGAGCACTGAGAGTTTAGGAGAGTATCTGCAATATTTGAACACCGATGCACATGATACAAGAAATAAACAGGATGAACTGGGAGCACTTGTCAGCTCCCAAAGTTATGATATCATTGGGATTAGTGACACTTCGTAGAATGAGTCCCATGACTGGGGTGTTCACATGCAGGGCTATAGGCTGTTCAGAATGGATAGGCAGAGCAGGCAAGGCAAAGAGTTGCATTGGAAGGCACAGTTTTCACTGTACATTCCTTGCAGTTAGGGATAATGTGCCTAATAGGGATAATGAAAGCCTCTGAGTGAGAATTTGGGAGATGGAAAACAAAGCAGATGTCTACTGCTGTTCAGTCAGCCAAATGCTAGCACTGATTATTTAATCTATGGGCAATGAGGAGAAATCTCTGGGCCAGTAGCCCTGGTTCTTATGGAAAATTTCATGGACATCAGTGGAAATGCCAGACAACTGTGACAAGGAAGTCTGAGAAATTCCGGAAGCATGCTGAAGATAATTTCTTGTCACATGTATTCATTGAGACAACTAGGAAAGATTTCCCCCCCAACTCCCCCCACCATCCCCAACATGCTGTTTGTGAATAGAGGAGAAGATGGGACTTTTTTAGGTGGCTGTTTTGGCCACAATAACAATGAGTTTAAATGATGAGTTTATAAATTTTTTGGTTTTGGCTGAACAGGGAACTCCTCTTGGAATTTACGAAGAGAAGAAATTGTATGAGCTCTGTAAGAGAGGTCAGGCCTCAAAGGATGATTACAGAACTGCGGGCCCCATGTGTAGAGAGAGAAAACACAAAAGCCCAAAGTTCAGAGTTGAAACTGGCCAGTGTTGGGTCAGATAACAAAAAAAGAAATTCTGAGTATGCTTAGAGCAAGAGGAGATCTAAGGAAAATATTCAACCAGTTCTTGATTAAGGTAGTCGCCTGAAAAAAGGATGAAGAAAAGGCAGAGGCATTACAATGCTTTTGCATCAGTTATTAATAACATTGATAGACATTGATCTGGCCTGTCCTGTCAGTTAGAGAACATACAGCAGCAGTGACTTTTCGTTTCTGGACACTGTACTGTAGATGAGCAGTTGTATCAGTTAAATCTTTGTAAGTCCATGGGGCCTGACAGGATTTATTCCAGAGCACTGGAGGAGCTATCTCTTGGGAGTCTGGGGAGATCCTTGCTGACCAGAAACTGGCCAACGTTAATTCAATTTACCAAAAGGGCATAAGGAAAGACACAGGCAACTACAGGCCTGTTACTCTAACCTCATTACCAGGGAAAATTTATGGAGATCATACTGGATACTATTGAAAGGCATTTAAAGAACAATACAACCATCAAGCACAGTCAACTTGAGTTCACAGAGAGAAAGCACTGAGTAACTCATTTGATATGCTTCTGTGATAGAGCCAACCGCCTAGTGGGGCTTTTGATACTGTCCCATACAACATCTGTGTGAACAAGCTGTTCAGTGGTGAGTTGGGTCCATGGTGCACTGGTTAAAGAACTGGCAGAAGGGCAGAGCTCAAAGAGTTGTAGTGCATGGGACTGACAAACAGTCATCTGCAGTATTCCTCAGGATTCAAATCTAGGGCCAGTTCAGTTTAATGTATTTATCCACGATCAGGAGGCAGGACTTGAATGCACCATTAGGATGTTTGCTGATAATACTGAATTTGAAAGTTGCTGTTGACTCTTGAGAGACAAGAGATCATGCAGAAAGATGTGGATAGATGAGCATTTGGCTATGATCAATGGCATAAAATTTAACAAATTAAAATGATGGATTCTCCATCTGGTGCAGAGTGGTGCCTGATACAGGTCTAAATGGGTAGAGGAGTGGCTGGAGAGCAGCTCTGCATAAAGACATCTGGGAGTGCTGGTATCTCAAGATACAAAGATTTAAATGCATAGAATGACAGAATTATTGGAGTGGGAAGGGACCTCTGGAGGGCAACACACCTCTCTTCGTTGGTTCCTCCACCACTTGCATTGTCTTCCAGTATCTGCAGGAACTTCCTGGACTCTGTGCTGAGGCATGTTGTGGCTCCAACAAATATCAGGGCTGTTGAATTCTCAGAGAAGGACCAGGGCCTGTGATCTCAAGGCTACTTCCAGCTGCCCAGAGAAAGCCTCATCAACTTCCTTGACCCATTTTAGCCTGTCCCTGAATTTTTATCCATAAGCTCTCAAGTCCTTGTCTATCCCTGGGCAGAGCTTGATGCTCTCTCATGTAAAGGCCAACTTTACCTCACCTCACCTCGCTGACCTGTCCTTTCTAAAAACTACACAGGAATCCATGGCAACATTCCAGTGGTGAGCTATCCCATCGTGTCTCTGAAATTGCAGTGGCTCTGTGACTGCACATAGATTTCCAGTTCTTGTTTATTCCCTGTGCCCTGAGCACTTGTGGACAGGCACTTCAGGGAGGCAGTTGAGCATCCAGGTTCCCTAGGAGGGGTGTAAGAGGATTCCCCATAGCCATGCAGACCCCTGATGTGGTTAGCCCTGGGACTCTCATCGTGAGGCAGCCAGGCTTGCTCTGGTTGGCATGGCCCACTCCCCAGGAGGAAGCAGGGGCGTGAGCATTGCCACTCTGGACCCCAGCCAAGTGATTCAGTTTAAAGCCCATCTCACCAAATTGGCTCTGTCTGCTGACAGAGCTTCTCTTGCCCTTTTTAGACAGGTGCATCCTATCCCCATCAGGCTATAATCATTGAAGTACAACTCATTGTCATAAAAGCCATTGTCGTAAACATCTTTTTGCCTGGCCAGTTCTGAGCTTTTCCAGGGACTTAGGTGAGGCATTGGAGCTGAAGCTACAGTGGCCTTTTGTGGCCACACATGGAAGGCTGACTGCAATCTCCCAGCTGCCTGCCCCAAGTTACCTCTGTACCAGGAGGAGGTGGGGAAGTCTTCTGTCATGAGCTTCATGCCTTTTTCATGCAGTTTATATTTGGGGGTCCTGTCAATAGTGAATTTCAAAGAATCCTTTTCCTATTCCAGCCTTTTGCCCAGCTGTAAGACTCAAGACGTAACTTTTTTTTTTAACATAAAACAATAAACATGGCTTAATCTGTGATAGGTTTGACCTCAGCTGGCTTCCAGATGTCTGTTCAGCCCTATCTCTTCAACAGGACATTCATTCTCCCTCCTCCTCCTCAACAGGACAGGGAGAAAATAGGATGAGAAAGTTCATGGGTCAAGATAAAGGCAGAGTGATCATTTACTATTCACTGTCACAAAAACAGATTCAAACTTGTGGAAGAAAAATTTATTGCCAATTGAAAATAGAGTAGGATGGAAAGAAAAAAGGCAAAACTAAAATTCCCTTCCCCTATGCCTCCCTTCTTCCTAGGCGCACTTTACTCCTTCATTCCTGTGTTTTCTACCTCCTACCTCCCCAAGCACTACAAGGTGGGTATGGGGGTTGCACTTAGGTAATAAACCTTAATCTCTGCTGCTTGTTTGTCTTCACACTGTTCCTCTGCTCCAGCATGGGGTCCTCCCATGGGATACAGTCCTTCATGATTTCTTCTCACAAGCTGCAGCTCTTCAAGCACTGCTCTAGCATAGGTTCTTTCCATGGGAAAGGTCCACTAGGAAAAAGCTGACTCTGTGTGGCCCCTAATGGGCCATATTCCTGCTTTGCTTGTGTGGGCTCTCCATGGGCTGCAGCTTCCCTCAGGGCACAGCCACCTGATCCAGCCTGGGGTCCTCCACTGGCTGCCATGTGGATATCTTGTCTGGTGTGTTTCTCCATGGGTTATAGGATAACCTAGTCCACCATGGTCTTCTTCATGCCATGCAGGGGAATCTGCTGCAGTACCTAGAATAGCTCTTCCTCTCTTTCTCCATTGACCTTGGTGTCCACAGAGGTGTTTCTTTTACATTTTTCTTACTCTTCTTTCTTGCAGCTGTTGCATAACATTTCTTACCTGTTCTTAAGTTTTCAGAGAGATGCCATGCCATCATCTTTGCTGTCTGGCTCAGCAGTGTCTTTCAGCAGCTCAGTTTTGCAACTGGCTGGAACCAGCTGTTTCTGGCATGTTGCATTGAATTTCCAAGGAAAAAATGTTCATGTTTCAACTTTTGGAAGTTATAAAGTGGTTTCATGTGGACTACTCTGGCTGTCCTCAAAACCGTCATCTTACTCAGCGGCTCTATATGATTCTTCACACTGTTCACAGTTGAATTAGTTTGAGTCAGACAGAAACCCAAAGTGCAAGCACTCCTGTTTCTCAACTCAGTTCCAAATTTGCAGTGGTTTGAAAAAAACAAATCCAAGGTTGACACTATACTATTCTATGTGTGATCTTGTTGCTTATGGTCTGCAAATACCCAGTGGTCAAAATAGTCTGCACACGTTGTCTGCCACATGTATTAAATAAAAATTATAGTAGGTGACCTTTCATAACACATTAGTTTAGTTTCACTGTTTCCTTATATAACCTCTTAGGCTGCATGGTTTGAAAAGTCATACAGGCAAAAGCCTCTTCATATTGTAACAGTGTTTAGTTTCCCTTTAAATCTTACCTTCTCTCCTAATCCTATTACCTAGGCTCCGTTCCCACAGTTTTCAGTCAGCTAAAAAAAAAAAAGTCTCACTTTCTCCCCCACATGCTTCAATTGAAATGTGTGATAATCAATACGGTTGATCAGAAAAGCTCCTGCCAGCCTCTAAGGAATTTTTTGGCTATTTTTGCCTGTATAATCCACTGGGTTGCTGTGTATATTCCTCATTCCCAATCTTTGAAAAGCCTATGATCTAGCTGCATTCTCACAGATTATCCTAGAGAAGTATGAGGAGCTGTACAATTGAGTAAAATGCCTAGAATTTTGCCCATAGCTTTTGACAGTAATTCAGTTCCCTTTTAGGAACAACATATTATTTGACCTGACTACATCACACTTCTTTTGCGTGTATCTGTCTACCGTCAGTATGGAAGAAAATCATTGTGGGGAAGAGACTGACATGCTAAACACATTATTATAAGTGTTTATTTTTGACCCTTAAACATTCCCTTGAATATATAGTAGATGAGTACCTTAACACTTGCCTTTCTGCATTTTCTGGAACCTTCTTTAGATAACTGAAGGATGGGGCCTGAATGTGAAGGATCCTTAGTGAATACTTGGGTTAATCCGCATGTTAGTCTCTACATTGCAAAGGGTCCTATTTCTGCTACTTGAGAGATTCCAGTTCCAGCCAATTTAGCATTTATATGTGAGGTACATATATGTTGACCTAGTATAAAGTAATCTTACAGATTAAATGATATTGTCATTTCAAAATATCTGTAGCTAATGGGATAAGAATTAACAGTCAAATAAGGGTGTGGCTGTGAGTTGTGGCATTCTTCAATTTTTTCAGAATTCTATAACATATGCTAGAAAAAACTAATTTTAAGAACTCTGCCCACTTGAAGTCAAAACATTCAAAAGTTTTCAAAAGCTGCTCTTTTTTTGAGGCGCACTCAAAAGATTCTGCCTTTTCTGAAAATTCTACACAGCCAGATAACGTTCATACAAAGGAGTTTTGCATTGAGAAATCTTCGTCCAGTTTGTTTTTAGCTATGATGTGCAGCAATCCCCTAGTAAGATATTCTGTCCCTCCAAACAAAATATCAACTTAGCTTCTTTTAGTTTTGATGTTGCCTGTCCCTAGGTGTGCTGTTCTCTCAGAGAAGAGGTTCCGGATGATAAAGCACATACCTGAATCAAAACACAAAACAATGTAAAAACAAAGGAGTAGAATTCAAACTGTCTTCAGTTAATTTAGAAGGAACTGTAAGTGCCTTCATCTGGCAACCTTGAAACCGTTCCTTCCATGTACTTAGGAACAGAACACTACATCATAAAGATGAGATCCTTCCAAATTCACTTTAAAGCCTATGACTAAACAAAGATCTCTGTGTGATGCAGCTAAATTAAGTTGAAATTTTTCCAAAGTATTTTGATGAGAAGGAGAAGGGATCTGTTTACATGCAGGTTTTGGAGCGGTCTTTTTTTTTCATCCCGTTAAATAATCACACTGTAAAAGCTCAAATTTAGATATAACTTCTCATACCAGCTAGGAGTTGTGAGGGAGGAAGAGTTACACAGAGCCAGAGTATGATCAAATGGCAATTGTTTTTTTTTAAAAAGCAAACAGAAAAGCAAGTTTCACTAAATAGCTGTAAGGCTAGCATCACTGAAATAACTTGAATAGGTTTGTGTTTTTATGCACCATACACATGGTGTTTCTTTCAAATTGAACTATTTGTATTTGAGAGATACTGGAAATTAAAACAGGTAGTGATGCACTTTCCTGCAGTGGTCTGCAGGAGATGTAGCAGAGAGAGTTAGAGTTTGTGAAAGGCCTGGTACAGATTTGATTTTTTTATTGCCATAGGCATCCCAGTTGTTTTGAGACCCAGCTTTCTGGAAAATGAGATACTTACCTGCAAAAAGCACTAGCAGGTACATTTTCAGAACATAGGGGAAGTAGATTGAGAAGGTGAATGGAAATGGTAGCTTGATGGAGTATGTGCCAAAGGATTCAAAATAAGGCAGTGATACACAAATTGCAAATCCTGTAAAAACATGGTAAATCCTTAGTGTAAAGGAAGATCATCAAGAAGCTTAATGAACAAGTCAGTTACCTTTTATATTTTATATATCTATACATACATATATATGCATTCATATATATATGCATGTTTTCTTCTTGAGTTCAGTTTTAGAAGTTTGGGATGCTAATTGCTCTATATACTAGGATTAATAAATATATCCTATTCACTAATGAGTTCTGTCAGAAATAAGTACTTTCAGTGTATTCTCAGTGGGCAGAGTTCTTGGTGTAAGTATGATAACCTGCTAAGTATGGCCTGAGCCACTAATGTCAGCCTCAGCAGGGGAGAAGCTCTGGAACTTGCTGTCTAGTATACCCAGTCTGGAAGGGAGGAATACTTTTGTCTTTTATGGGGGTATCTTTCTGCTTTACTTAGACAAAAAGAACATTTTCCCATATTTTTAAAAATTTAACCAAGCAGACAAACCCAAAACCTACCAGACACACAAGCCCCAAACCCCAGATATTAAAGAAATATTAACAGAAAAGAGAGACAGAGGTGACATACAGGTTAATATGAAGGTACATGAACATTTATGACGGCTTTGGCAACACACGAGGAACTATGTTGAACACTAACGGCAATTGAAGTGATCACATTTTACTGAAGAATATTAAGGAAGCAAGTGGTTGGTACCCTTCCCACCTCCTTACCTTTAGCCAGAACTGAAAGGGGATAAAGTGGGATGCACAGTGAGAAGTTGAGCCATGTTAGTGGTAGGTAGTATATGCCCATCCTTGCCAACATGTTGTAAGTGTACCTGCAATACGAGGAAAGCAGATGAGCTCTGAGGAAATTATGATGCCTTTAGAATAAAGATATACTATTGGAAAATTCATAGGAATTGTAGAAGAGCTTGGAGCTGTCTGAGTAAATTTCAGAGCCAGCAACAGTTTTCGTTCAGACTCCAATGCCTGAAAGTAGATGGTTCATTTTTTCAGAAGAGTTAGCTGTGGTGCTACCCTGGAGCGGGTAGACAGCAATAAAGCCCTCCAGACAGAAAACTCTACCAGAAACCAGCATGATTTCATACTGGTCCATCAGAAAATGGATTTCAGATGAGGGTGTCACAACTGAGAGGGCCAGGCAGAATATCACTGTCGCTTGGGACTGACACAGTCCTAATTTATGACTGCTGGGCTAGCTGAATCACTGCTGGAGAAGGTTAAACAAAAAGGCAGTTGCAGGTACATAACATCTGCCCCTCTCCTGGACCTCATGCATGTGCTGCTGCTCAGCTGTGGATTGTTTCCTGTATGGACCTCAGTAGGGGTAGTCAGTCCAAAAAAATCAGTTGCTCACCAATGTATTGCAGCATTTTATTTTTACTGTGGCTGTTACTCTTGCTCATTGAGAGACCAGAATGCTTAGCACTTCAGTCTCCAAAGGTGACCTGATCTTGGTTTGATCTTAAAGTGGTACAGCAGCTCTCCAAACACTGGAGAAACAGGTCTGATGGCATTTTTGGTTAGCTGAAAGACTTTTTGCACTGTGGGCTTGCTAGAGATGTGTAAATGTATTACCCAAGACTTTCTTACAGACAAAACTAGTGTTAAACACTCTTCCTGTATTCCCTTTTTACTGATTAATTTGATTAATTTTGCATCATACCTGGACTATAGAAGAGTGTGGTAGGCTAAAAGTGGATGACTGCCCTCTGCAACCTCAGAATTGTCTCAATTTTTTATTATTGTTGTTTTAAGGCTGAATCTCAACCCAATACAAAAAGGAAACAGCTATTCCCTCTCTATACAGTGCCATAGGCTGTTACAGTATAAGAAGGAAAGATCAGAACTTGCTCCAGTATATCACTAGCTATGATGCGTAATAAATAGTCCTTCAGAGAAATTTATGTCCCTGAAAGTTTATTTGGAAAACTTTGTAATACTTCAAGAGTAGCTGGTTAAGGAATAGGAGAGATCCTTATGTACTTTCAGACATGAATAATTCTTTGAGGTACTAGGACATGGCACAAATGCTGTAAAATAAATCAGGTAAGATTTCTAAATTTCTATGAGTTGTACTATAGCTCATTTGAATTGGTAATTTTCTGCTGTAGACCACAGTAGCTTTCCTGTTAAACAACTGGTATTACTGCTGTGATGCTTAACTGTTCTTTAGCAAGTGTAGAAAAGAATAATGCATTAATGGTACTATTATGCACTGACAGGAATTCACAGCCAATATTGTTTATACTTTTGGCATTTCTACAGCTGCACTGAACCCTTTCATTTCAGATTAGGTTCTACTGTTTTAGTTTTACAAACTTCAAAAAGAAATGGGATGGAACTATATCAAAATAATTAATACAAGTACCAGCCTATTAAAATGTATTTCAAAATACTCAAGCTGACTTAAAATCTTTATCAATTCTCTCTGACACTTTTCTGTTTCAGATCTCTTTTACAACTTGTTTCCTTTGCTGCCTGAAGCCATCTTCAGTCAGTCCCCTAAGCAATATATTTAAATTAGCAGAAAGCTATTTTAGCAGAAAAAAGTTTTGCTGCAATACATAGGTTGCTGTGAGAGCTGTGTCTTCTTAAAATGTTTCTTAATTCTGTATATACCTGCCCTAAGTCTAAAAACTGAGGTGCATAGAAGCTTGTATTACATATAAGAAATATTTGTTGTTCTTGTGGTGTGATATATACCCTACTGCACCAAAACTCTCAGTCTCCTGCAGCAGGATCTCTTGGCTTTTTGGAAAGCACAGTGCAATTAACCCAGAATAGTCTTTCTGCCTTTGCAAAAAATTCTACTGATGCTGCCTTACTGTGCTGTCACTTGGATCAAAGTGGATAAAAAAGTAAAATAATAAAGCAATAGGATGGTAATGGTAACCAGGATGGTTTCAAGAATTGCTGATCTCCAAAAGGTAGTTGCGATTAGCTTCTGAATGTTTGTTAAAAACATCAAGGCCTTTGAACTACAAATGTTAATGCAGTCTGCTAATGCATTACTCTATCTTACATCTGTAAATTATTCTGCCTCTTAACCATGTGGATTTTTGTAAAAATCATTAGGTAACTTTAAAAGTTCAATCTTTTATTTAAAAATGGATAATATGCTTTGCCGATTTTGAAATGGTTAAATGAGCCTGCTGCACAATGGGGATGGACTTCTGCTGGCAAGAATAACCCATTTTCCCCTCATGGTTTTGATGTTGACTCCTTACCTGACCACATCTAATAAATTCCAAAGAAAGAATAAAACACAGACGACATATTTCCCTTGAACTTCTTCCTGGCTGTTGATCACGACAAATAAAACAATTATTCTCTCCGTGATCTAAAAAGAAAAGAAAACTTTTAATTCATGTAGCACCTTATGTAACTGTTATTTCTGCCTCATTTAAGCAAAATAGGAGGCCACAAATGGATCCAGTTTTATTTACACAAAATCAGCAATGAGTATTCTGTTTCGTGGCCTGCTTTTGCTTAAGGTCTTTCTGCAAAAAGACGTGGACACTGCTGGCTGTAGCATCAAGGACCTGTTACAGTCTGTGTGGAAGTTGGCTTGCCAGCCAGGATGACTTGGGTTTGTAGCCAAGGAAACCTGTGAATGAGCCCAAGGAGGTCGTGGAAGCAGGGACTACTCCTGCTGCATGTGACTACCTGGAGGGCTGGTAGGATAAGCTGCCTTGCTTGTAGGCTGTGTGGGAGGCACTAGGATACTGAGAGCCCTTCTTGGCGGGGGCCAAAAAGTACTAATCTTGCACTCCCAGAACTGTTTTTCATGTCTTGGAAATCTCTATCCCAAGGAATCTCTTTCATGTAAGATTTGCAGAAAGAAGGAGGAAAAGTAGAATTCCTTATCTTTCTTTCCATCTTATTCTTGATTACGGGAAGTGGGTTTACGCTTGTCACTTATGTGAATGATTGCCATAGTATTTATGTCCTAACATTTTTCTAGTGGCTGAACTTTATCCAACCCACAAATGGAAAGATAAAGTGGATTAGACAGGCAGTTTAAAATAAATACTTTGGTAATATAAAACTCAAGAAACTAAAAACCAGTGTGTCTTTTTGCAGCTTTCCTGACAACTTTTCTAACAGTATCCATGCCCTGCCCTGTAAAGTAAATGTATCAGTACTGGCAAGAGTTGTCAAGCTGTCCCAGAATAGCAACAATTCACTCCGATTTACACTCTATTTGAAGGTGCTGAAGTAGAAAACATGCCCGTAGGCTGTTGGTATTAATTGATACAGCTTCATTAAGTTGGGTTTTTCTACCCAATGCCATGTCTTCCATAAGGTACATTAGTTGTAATGATTTCACAAGTTGAGATGCCAAGTCAGTTATAAAATGAAAGTGGATTACCAGAGTTGTTTTTATAGCCGCTGTTATTCTTCAGTGGTTTTCCCAGATTCCTACCTTAAACAAGGTAGGAATTTTGCCTCTCAGCAAGTTTGTGTGGTAGTTTTTCTGCATAATATTTACGGGTTCCTGCATGGACCATTCTGGCCACAAACTCTCTTTTTTCACAGACCACATCTGTCAGACAAAGCAGCCTTCACTGTTCAGCAAAATTACGTCAGAGCAATTTTTCATACAGAAAGAGAGCATGTCTATTCCCCAGGGATCTGGTTCCTCATCTTGGAAAGCACTGAGGGGCCACAACAGCTAAAAACAGTTTTCCTGCTTCTCACCCTCCTATGACCATCATCTTGTGCTGCTGATCCTTAGGTCCCTAACTGAGGAACTGATTTTTGAAAAGGTCAGATGTTGGCAGACTTCTGTATAAATGGGTCAGGAAACAGAAAATGAGAGCTAATATGTCCTGTGTTTGTACACTGATGCTGAGGAACATGGCAAAAACATGGGGGAATTGGAAGTATTGATGCAGATCCGAAACCAGATAGAACAGAAAATTCAAGAAACAGGGCAGGGAAACCATCACAAGAAGAAAATCAAAACAAAGGTAAAAGCCATGTGAACACTGGCTGGGTCTGTGTGCCAGAGAGAACAGCTAAAACAGAATTTGAGTTTAAATTGTTAGATGAAGAGTGGTAAAGCATGCAGCATTAGTATCATGGGCATTTTGTTACTGACCCTAAAATCAGACTTGAAATGTGGAGAGGGAGTTCTGCAATATTGATATAAGAGCTATTTCAGGGAATTGCCGCAGGTAGTTGTCCTAGAGATCAAGGGCTTCATCATGATAGTGAAAAGATTGACATGTTCTTAGATGTTGGAGTTGGAAGATTTTCCAATTGGTCACTCACTTTTCAAAAAGTGGCTGGATGGAAATGTGCTAGAAAACAGCATAAATGATCGGAGCCTAATCTCCTTTCAGTGAGAAAAAGGACAAGCAGTAAGAAGGTAGCTATCATTTCAGACTCCAGTTTGAAACTCCAGTTTCAAATGGATGTGTCCTGGCCAGTGAGACAGAATGTCTATGGAGACACACAATGCAGCCTTATAATCTGGAAATGGAAGAAGTTGTGCATTTTATTCTCTCTCCAGGACACAAACAGAAACACGAGGCACTGAGAACCACCTACCTGGGGCTCAGCAGAGTTCCTCCATCAGAGATTCATACTGGGGAAGGGGAGCAGTGGAGGCACACAGCTTTATCAATTACACACGATGGAACTCAGTAATCAGACTGTAAAGTATGTTAGGTACCTGCAAGAGCAGGAAATTGGACATGGCACAAACTGGTTGCCTTGAGGTATTTTGTTCCTATTAGACTGCACTCTCATCTGGCAAATAGTGGGCCGCACAAAGCAGCCAGCAGACACTGAAACTGGAAGGATGTAGCCTTGTTCTGGAGCACATCTGTGCAGCAGGACACAGAGCTGGCTGCTCAGGACAATTGTGATATCCCCATGAGGATGGACAGTGGCATCCTACCTCTTTTTTCTGCATAAATCAGGAGGTTGCCTGCCTGCTTGCCTTTATTCTCTTTCCTTTCATAGCACTCCTAGCTTTTAGGTAACCCACACAAATCAATGGTAAATGCAGGGGTTAGTCAAAGGCTGGGGACATTTTCTGCAAGTGAAGAGGGAGGGTGCTTCTTGGAGAAGAGTAGTGTATGTTGATATTGTGTTGATATATGTACACATATCTGTTTGTATATATACATGGAGTCATGTACATTTATAAATACAGATGCATATACACACATAGATAAAATGCATCTGCTGCTGCTCAGCTGTGGATCATTTCCTGTGTGGATCATCCCTTCTTGCATGAATGAAGATGTGATATTCTCTGTAGCTACTCTCTTGCTTTAAAAAAAAAAAAAAAAAAAGAAAAAGAAAAGAAAATAAAAAAAAAAAAAAAACAAAAAAAATAAA
>JAOTQP010001179.1:30543029-30555123 GCA_026413545.1 Cichladusa arquata
ATAGGATGTATAATGAGAATTCAAAATAAACAGTTACAGAAACACTTGTTTTTCTTAATATTCTAGCAGTGGAAGAACATGCTGAAATAGAGTAATATCTTTAATGATGGATCAGGGACCTGCTGAATACTACTGTCATCTTCTCTCCTATAGTATGATTTATACTTCCAAGCTTCCATTAAGCTTTCTCTACCTATGTTCTTTCAGGAAAAATGTTTTATTTCTCCTCACTTTTATTTCTTATTTCTTGTGGATACATATCATTAGAATGTGTGTGTGTGTGTGTGCGTGTGTGCGTGCGTGTGTGTGTATACAATTGTGTATTAATATGTGGGTTTTGATACATGAACACTGCTAAATAAATGAAGCCTTGATCTCATTTAGACACCATAAATGCCTTGCAAATACGAACACACTGACATGGGAAGAAGTTAGGTACTTAGATGAAATACTCTTTTTGCCTCATATGAATAACTGAGTAATAATTAATATCAATGCCAATTGAGTACAGGTCTGAATTTGGACAATAACTGAGAAGAGAATGAACAGGGATGACAAAAAGTACAATTCAGCCATTTGCTTTCCCATGCCATTTAATAGAGGCTGTTATGATTATCACAGTACTTTGGGATATCTGGCCCCTGTTTTTGACTGTATTTTGGTGAAAGCTAGTCTTAAACTGCCATTTTGTTGTCCCCTCCATCTCCTGTGAATATATATGTGATTAGAAAGGCAACAGTCTGTAAGTCGCACTGTGGATGAAGAGGTCAGATAAGCTGGTTTTTTAGTCTGAGACCTGGCTGTGTATTTTTTGTATAAAAAGTATAGAAGACTGGCAGAAAACAAATCCTCTTGGCTCCCAACTGGTCCCCAGAGAACAGAGGTGCTAGGTGCTGCTGGGCTTAATTTCTGATTAGAACCAACTTGTCACTCTATGTCCAGTCACATTCAATGAGATCCCAGAGGCACCAATGGTGTAGGTTATACCATAAGTCTGGTCTCATTTGTGATCACAGAGTCACAAATAGTGCAGTTTTATGATTTAGCACAGTCTGGTCAACCCCAGTAAGAACTTTCAAGAACCCAGATTCACTAATAGTGCAGTATATTGGGGCCTCAAGTTATAACTTATTGTTAGGTTTACAGAGATAAGCTCACTAGACATTAAAGAACTGTATAGTGCTATGTGCAAGTGTTCCCAGGTACACTCTGACAGAGTTGGAGGTCAAATCCTGTCAAAGTGGTGTCCCTGCTTTGGGCAAGAGAGAGGAGCAAGCCCACTGGCTTGTCTGCAAGGTGCTTGTGTTCTCATCCTCTGCTGTGAAGGATTCCAAATACCAGTTTACACATGTGGGAGAAGGGAATGTGAGAGTGCAGCCAAATACCATTACTGCCAGCATGAATGCGGAGAGAGGGCAGCCAGTTTATGTGTTAATGAAGGATACAGAGAGAGAGATTACAAAACTTGTGGGTCTTTTGCAAGGGTGGAACAACACAACACAATAGGGACGCCTTGGTGTCACTCCCTTTTTCACCTGGCCGATTGCAGCAGTAAGGGTCAGCTACCATCCTCCTGATGACCTGTCACCCCGTCAGCAAGCCATCCTGCCCACAGTCATCCATCCCTTCATGGCATATCTCATGGCTCTAGGCCTCCTTCCTACGGTGGTTTTGTTCTGTTGTTGCACCCACTGCTACACGGTCGGCTTCATTCCCACCCTGGTAGTCACTCCAAGAAAATTAATGATACTGTTTTAGAGCTTCCTTTAGGTTCAGCATGTAGGTACTAGGAAGGCTTTTAAAAAGTTGCTTAAGCAAACTTAAACTGGATGTGCTGTCAGTGTAAGGAAAAATGTATCCCCTATCACCTATGACAACAAAGAGTAACAACAGAGTTGGATACAAGAAGTGTAACCTGAGATGAAATCTTTTCACTTACTGGGAATATTTATTACTTTGGAAAACTGGCCTGAAGTGCCAGATCAGGAATCAGTAAAAAACTTATGTACTTCAAGAAAATTATTCCCTGATGCTACAACAATTTCCATAAATTATACGTAAGTATTTTTCCAAAACTGTAATAATTATATGAGTTTAATCCTTCTAGTGATCTAAACAGATAAGCTTTGTCATATTTATTATATCTCCCAGACACAAAATTTCTTTCTTTCCTCTTGCAAAATAGTTTTGTCCAGGTTTCCTTCTTAGTGAAGAGCTGAGGACACCATACTGAGTGTCACAGAGGAAAAAAATAGGAGATGGTCTCTTCCCTATTTCTTAAGAAGATTGAGTAGGTCCAGGTATCTTATTTATTCTGTTAATATGTTGTACACTTTCTCACAGAACAGTTACATTTGGCTGAGTCCACCAGAGTTTGGTTTCTGTTTGGTTTTGTGTGTTTGTCTAATAACAATAAATTATTCTTCCACGGTCAGCCAGTTTCTTGATTATTGCACTAAGCAAATCATGGTAATGACATTGCATGATTCAGTACACAATCTACTCTAATCCTCTATGTTTACTGCTCCATTCAGGAACAAACAATTGATTAAAAGTAATGACTGGACGGGATAACTGAGTGATGCGAAGTTGCAGCACAAATTACTGTTTATTTCTCTGCCCGTGGGTGAAGCACAGACCAACCACTCTAAGCTAGAATGAAATTAGGAAAAGAGTTGACAAAACACAGCTGTGTTTCCAAGTAGACCTAACAGATCATTATTTTGGAAAGGTTATCTGGTCTTCAATTTGCAAAAAAAGATTTGCTCCTAAAAGGTTGTCTAGCTGTACTCATTACAGAAAGACTAAAGCTAAACATATGCACAATTTTTTCTTTCTAACATGTTTAAAATGCTGTAAATTATTTCTCTAATGGAAAGGTTTCACTATAATAAAGGAATTAAATGAATATTTGCTATCCATGGCTTCTTTTGTCACAGGCACCAAGACAAATGTAAAGTCTAAATTCAACTGTGTATAGGATGGCAAATGGAGCACTGAGACAGAACATCCCTACAAAATGGTCATCTTTTGGCCTCTTATAACTACCCTGTGTTGAACCATTTAATCTGCTCTAGATATCAGTTTCTTTTCTCCATTCAGTCAAAACACACTGATTTTAAAAAGTCAGTGTGTAACAAAGGAGTTTAAGTAGGTTTGGTTTGGCACAAGACAGCTTCCTCCGCGTCTAGATTGACACTGCCCATGTTAAAAGAAAATATTTTTTTCTGTTATGCTTTTCATACAGCTATATGTGCCAGTCTTCTCTCTTATAGGTGATAGAGTGGCTTGGGTTGGAAGGGACTTTGTAAGTTCAATGAGGAGCAACTGAGGGAGCTGGAGGTGTCTAGCCTGGAGAAAAGGAGGCTCAGAAGTAACCTTAGTGCTCTCTGCCACTGCCTGAAAGGAGGTTGTAGCCAGGTGTGGGGTTGGCCCCTTCTAGGGATAGAACAAGAGGATACAACCTCAGTTTCAGGCTGGATATCAGGAAGAATTTCTTCATGGAAAGGGTTATTAAGCATTGGAATGGACTGCTGAGGGAGGTGGTAAAATCACCATCCCTGGAGATGTTCAAGGAATAACTGGATGGTGACCTTGGTGCCATGGCCTAGTTGACAAGGTGGTGTTTGGTAAAAGGTTGGACTCGATGATCTCAGAGGTCTTTTCCAATGTAACTGATCCTGTGATCCTATCATCATCTATCCAACCCTCCTTGCCATGGCCAGGAATACCTTCCACTTGACCAGGTTGCTCAGAGCTCCATCCAACCTAGCCTTGAACACTGCCAGGGATGTGCCATCCACAGCTTCTCTGGGCTGTTCCAGTTCCTGTTCCTGAACAGTTTATTGTTCCTCACAACCTCACAGTAAAGAATTTCGTCCTAATATCTAGTTTAAAATTATCCTCCTTCAACCTAAAGCCCTTGGTCCTACCTCTACATATCCTTGTCAAAAGTCCCTCCACAGCTTCTCTGTAAGTACAGGAGAGTACTGTAAGGTCACCCTAAACTCTTCTCCAGGCTGACCAACCACAGCTGCCTCAGCCTTTTGTCGTAAGAATCCTGCTGCATCCCCCACATCATCTTCATGGCCCTCCTCTGGACCGTCTCCAACATGTCTCTCCTGTGCAGGGACCCCAGAGCTGATGCAGCACTGTAGGTGGGGTCTCACAGAGCAGAGCAGAGGGGAAGAATCCCCTCCCTCCCCTGCTGCCCACACTGCTCTGGATGCAGCCCAGGACACATTTGGCTTTCTGAGCCAGTAACACTGTTACCTCATTTCCTAGTTTTCAACCCTGAGAACCTACGTTCTCCTGTACAGGGATACTCTCAATGAGTTCACTTCCCACTCTGTACTATGCCTGGGATTCCTTGGTCCATGTGCAGCACCTTGCACTTGAACTTGTTGAACTTGGCCTTCTTGTGGGCCCATTTCTCAGGTTTGTCCGGGTTCCTCTGGATGGCATCCCATCCTGCTTTTGTGTCACATGCAGCACCCAGTTTCCTGTCATCTGCAAGCCTGAGCAGCACTCGATCCTCACTGTCTGTGTCATTTATAAAGATCCTGTCTTCCCGCTCAGGAGGCGAGCACCAGAGGGCAACTGCTCTTACTGTTCCAAACTGAGGCAAAAAAGGCACTCAGCAGCTCAGCCTTTGCCTCATCGCTTGTCACAGCTGGCCCACAAATCCAGTAAAGTTCTGCCTCTTCATCCTGGTGGAGGCAGATGGTCCTGAGTGAGTGGGGGCGGGGAAGCAGGCCCTGCTGTACCCCGTCCCGTCCGCCCGCCCCGCTGCCCGCGGCGCCCGGGCTGCGGTGGGAGCCGGGCGGCTCCGGTGACACCGGGGCTGTGGCACGGACCGAGCAAGGACAGCTTCTCTAGGAGAGACCCTCAGCTCCCTTAAATCCATGCATTTCACGTGCTTTGTGTATTGATAGCGCGTATCTGTGTTATATTGGTGTCTTCTTTAGCAATGATGTGGAAAGGGATCAAGTGCCCCTCAGTCAGTTTGTGGGTGACACCAAGTTGGGCATGAGTGTTGATGTTCTAGATAGAAAGGCTCTGCAGAGGCCTCTGGACAGGCTAGATCGATGGGCCAAGGCCAGTGGTGTGAGGTTTAACATGACCAAGCACCAGGGCCTGCCTGTGTGAATGTCCCTCATGTTGGGTCACAACCCCAAGCAGTGCCACAGGCTGATGCCAGAGCAGCTGGAGAGCTGCTCCTAAGAAAAGGACCTGGGAGTGCTGGTCAGCAGCAGCTGAACGTGAGCCAGTGTGTGCCCAGGCGGCCAAGAATACCAATGGCACTCAGCAATAGTGTGGCCAGCAGGAGCAGGGCAGGGATTGTCCCCCTGTACTGCTGAGGCTGCACCTTGAGTGCTGTGTTCAGTTCTGAGCCCCCCACTGCAGTAGCAGGGCAAGGGAACTGGGGAAAGGTCTGGAGCACAAGTCCTATGAGGAGCAGCTGGCGCTATTTAGTCTGGAGAAAAGGAAGCTCAGGGGCTCTCTACAAGGAGATTGTAGAGAGGTGGGGGTCAGTCTCTTCTCCCAGGAAACGAGTGACAGAGCAAGAGGAGATGAGCTGAAGTTGCACCAGGGGAGGTTTAGATTGGGTGTTAGGAAAAATCTGTTCATAGAAAGAGCTGCCAGGCATTGAAACTGCCCAAGGAAAGTGGCTGAGTCACCATCTTTGTAGGAATTTAAAAGACATGCAGGTGTGGTAGGTACATGGCTCAGTGGTGGATTTGGCACTGTTCCGTTTATGGCTGGACTTGATGATCTTGGTCTTTTCCAACCTAAATTCTTATCTGAGCAGCACAAGTTTCCTCATCCCATTGCTTCAACAAGAAAATTCTACCCTTTTTAAGAGTGTTACGGAATCATGGACTTCCTGAGCTGGAAGGGAGCCACAAGGATCAGTGAGTCCAGTTACTGGCCCTGCACAGGATCATCCCCAAGAGTCACAGCATGTGCCTGAGAGCATTGTCCCAATGCTTCTTGAACTCTATCAGCCTGGTGCTACAACCACTGCCCTGTGGAGTTCTGAACCACCCTTCCAGTGAAAAACATTCTCCTAATATAGAATATAATGGTTAAGATTGGAAGGCACTTTATTTTCAGAAGATCATTAGAAAACCATATTTTATATTGTATGATCAAAAGAAATTTTTCTCTATGACATTTTCAAGAATTTTATTGTGAAAAGTCAAAGAGAAGAAATGAGGCAAAACTTAATATTCTAAAAGGTAAGTCCCTTGCAGGAATTCTGTAGTTTTGCACCAGTTTCAAATCACAGCAGATTTTAAAATGATACTCAGAACAGTATGAAGCACATCAATAGCAATGCTTCCCAGTTACTTGAACCGAAGGAGAAGAGACCCTGAACTGAAACAGTGTATTCAAGAAGTCAGCAATTCTAGACTAATACTGTTGAAAAGAAAAATGAGATACACAAGGTTTGTCTAGAATATATACTTTTTATTTGCAGTCTGTGTAAATTTTAATATGTGACTGAATTTTCTACACCATTTTCTCTGTTTAAGCACATCCCAGTCTTTTCCAACTACCCAGTCAATTGCATCTTTAATATATACAGTCAGTATTTATGAATATTGCATATGCATCTCTGAACTTAGAAAAATAACATGCAAGGAAAATTGTTACCATGAAACTGATAAAAAATAAAGATAGGTAAAACAGTCAATCCCCTTTTTAGTGTGTTATGGCTTTGCACCAAGTATCAGATGTCAAAACAGCTTCAGATGCTTCTAGTTAAAGGCACTTACTGTTCTTCAAATACACTTTCACATTTAGTTTCTATTGCATTAGGAAGTGTATCTCTGGGATCATACCTTCATAACACAGCAGAGAACAGTCCAAAAAGGCAGCATTAATAAAAAGGAAAAAGGAGGGCTTATATTAAAATATGAAAATGCCAAGAATTAACACAAACTTTAAGGATTTGGTCCTTATAAAACAGGCAACAGCATTCAGGCAATAGTGATTTCTTTTCACAGACGCTGACAAAATAGTATCCCCAAAATATGAACTCTCCAGTTCCAGTGTATAGATATGTCTGAGTAGAGTAGCGTACCCTCTAACACCACCCCCAGTAAAAACACAGCTTTTCAAGACTAACTACTGTTCCACTTTGGCTGTGAAGGACGAAACCTCAGAAGAGTGTTAGACACGGACACGCTAGCAAGCCTACAACTCTGTGTCCCTGTATCTGGAAGGCTGTCCATAATAGCCCTTCTTAGAGTGGTCTGCCAGCTGCCGGCGGTACTCCTCCTCCTCCTCCTCCGCATCGCTGCCGTAGCTGACACGGTTCTCCAGGTAAGGTCTGACAGGAGGCTTCTGGGGCTCTGGAGGCCTGGAGCTGGCGTGGCAGAACATGGAAAGAGAAAGAGAGAAAACCAGCTGGCTTAAAATCTGCTTCATGGCCACATACAGCTAAGAAAGGCAGATTGAGCGAATGAAACCCCTTCTAGCCAATAAAAAACTGCATGACTATGGTAAACCTATCTGGAGAGGCATCCTATTTCCATCAAGCTGGAGGATGATGCTCAGATTTGATGTACTCAACCTACCTGGAAAAATGCCATATTTAAAATTTTAAACATCCCCGCACACACAAAGACACCAATAGCTTTACAGTGCTCTATTCCCTGAACAGAGAGGTTTTCAGCCTTGCTACTAACCCCAGCTGACATCTCCCTTGCACAGAATTTTTTCTATGTCTCCTTCTCCTTTTGCATCCTCAGTCTTCTGTCTCAAAGTCCAAAGATTTCTAATGTGACACTTCTTAAACTGGCAGCCTTTTCATTCAAGGCTCTCATTAAGGCTCTTAGCCTTCGAAGTGGGCAGAGATAACCCACACATTTGCTTTTTATGCACTCCGGTGTTACACATTTGATGTGACATTATGCAGATGTAGAAAAATAGATTCTGTCAAGGCAGAGTATTTCCTCAGTTTCAAACCCTGTGATTTTTGCAACCCATGCTCCAGAAAAACAAGACAGTATTCTCCTTACATCTTTCTCCCAGGACTTAAATACTCCCTTCTAGGCCAACCATTAACACTCCTGTAAAAAGCTAACCACACTGATTTCTACATGTAAGCAAACACTCTGCAAACATGGTGAAAGATTATTTTTCATTATTTTTATAAAGCTTCCAATGCTATATGAAAAAGAACGCTTTTCTGAACCTGCCAAGAAATCCAGAAAATACCAGTTTCCCATCTTTGCATTTTCGATTATTTACTGTGACATTTGACTCACTAGGGAAAAAAGTTCCTTTTCTATTGGCTGTTGCTAAGATGCAAGAAAAAATTAAGAGTCCTGAAGAGCAGCAAACAAAATCCATTATGCAGTGTGTTAGCTCTTGCATAGGTGTCATGTCCTAGAAATGTGCAGTGTGTAGGGTAGATGACACAGTGGTCAACCCATCCAGAACTTACTGAATTTTAATGAAAGACTATGACTTTCATGAGATTTGATGAGTCATCTGTATCAACGTTCATCCTCAGTTTACCTAACCATACTACATATCTGTAAAGAATAAGAATTTAAGTAATTAAGTGTTATTAGAATAGCAAATATTTGTTATGATAGACAAACAGTCATCGAGTATCTAGCACAGGTAGAATGGACATCAGAGGATATGAATGCAGGGCAGCTTCTGTAATACTATAGGGGCAAAAAAATGGCTTTGCAAATGATTCATTGAAAGAATACAGTGTTTCCTCCTCAATGACTCAAATACTATAAATGATCTTACTATAAATGAACTAAAAGAAAAAAAAAATCCTAGAATGAGTTCACTGAAGCGTTTGCTAAAGTTCAGCCCCACCTTTACTATTGTCTTTAAGGCACCACAACAAAATGATATACACCAAGGCAGGATGACTTGTATGAACAAAAACTGGGAAGATCAGTTTTCCTCCTGCCAGCGAAGTCAAGAATCAAGACAGAATGTTTGGAACTGGATATACCTTACCTCATTGGCTGGGGCCAGTTCTGTTCTGACTTCTGTGTTTTGACAGGGACAGCATAAATATCTGGATGCTTCTGGGCTATTTCAAGCTTTAAAAGAAAGTAGAGGAAAATAATTGTTCTTTTTAATTCTTCCATTAGGGATCCTACATTAGGATCTAGGAGGTCACTGCTACATCTGAAACAATTAAAGCACGAATTGGTAACATCTTATATTGATATTCCTACAATTATATAACCTTTTTCTAGAGTAGTAGTTCAAATTCTCACACTTGAGAACAATGGATTGCCAAAAGCAACAGGATTAGGTTTTTATAGTCACAATAGGAAATTATTTCTTTTTATACACAACGAGTGAGAGCATGTCTCTGCATGTGGTTTCCCAAACTTCTCCCTCCAACAGCAACACACCACAAAGAGCATGATTTTAGTTTTCAGGACTCTGCCTGTTCTACAGGTTGCAAAGCACAGCTGGGGAAAAGGCATCTCTTCATACCCTGGCATTTTGTGCCTCTTGTAGCTCTTGCATTCTTTGCATCCTTGCCTTGTGATCCATCTCCTCAAATATTTTTACTTTCCTCAGTACTGATTTTGGAGTATTTTCTTGTTCGCTTCCTTCCTCTTCCAACTTTGCCTCCTCCTCCTCCTCTGCAGGCAGGACTGCTGGCTGAGAGTTTCTCAGAATGGGACGCCCAAAGGCAGGTTTCACAGAAACAGGTGGTGGTGCTGCTTTAGTTGAGACAGTTGAAGTCTCACTGCTGACAGCAACATTACTTGATCTGGAGTCATAGTTCTTGGGGAAGTCATACGGATCCTCTTTGTTTTGTAACTTTCCCTGCAAGTATAAAACCCACAAAGTTTACATCAGCAACTGTATAATTTTAGTTTCAAAAGAAAGCTTTAACCTGAAAGTAATCACTTTGCCTATGTATTCATCAGGGTCAATCTTCATATGATGTTAACACTTCAAAGGTATTTGAACTGCTGCAACATTTTGGGCATATGCTTATACACATCAGCCTATAGAAGACCAGGACATTTAGACTTTTTAGACATTTATTTGTCCTATTTGTTAAGGATTACCAGAGCTATGTGTGTTAGAGCATAGCACAGAGAAAACTGATGTCTCAAATAATCTTCGACTACTGCTTACAGTGGAGTATCATGACCTAAAACTTAGAAGTGCAAAGAACCCAACTCTGTTTTATATTCAGCTTTTGTTTTCCTTGCACATGTCCTCCTCTGCCCCATCTTCATTGTCAAGGCACACTTGGGCTGTATTTTGAATACTTAGCCTATATGAAAGAAAGGACTTTGGCATCAGATGAATTCAGGTATTTCTAAAATAGAACTTAGTGTCCAAACACTCTAATATTTTTCCTCTTGCATCATTCCTGAGCAATGTTTGAACAAATGGTTAACATGAATTCCTAGTCATGGTCAGGTGGTAGATTCTGATTTTGTGCTTCACAGTAAAAACATCAGATATGTTTTTCCTAGTGTTTAGCCTACTTTTGATCTTGCTGAGCTAGAAAACTACCTATCAGTTTGCTAGTAGATACAAAAAGGAGTTTACTTTCTTATTCCATATGGAAATTATTCATTAGAGATCACATGTATTTGAGAAGAAATGTTATCCAGTAAGTCTCTCTGCTTGATCCTGTAACACTGTCCAGTCATTTCTTCTGTCCACACTTAAAATGTTTGCTAGTCTCTGACAATGTCTATTGCTCTTTCCAATCTGCCACCCTGGAGAGTTCTCCAGAAAGAGGATGTTTGTATTCAGGTTTGCTTCTACAAATTTACCTTAGGTGGTTCAGGCTTGAATGCTGGAGGTGGACTTGGTTCTCTAAGGATCTCCCTGCTACCAGCTTTTCTCAACTGAGCCCTTGGTTCTGGAGTAAACTTTTTTAAACTCTGTGAAAGAAAGTAAGAGAGAGAATCACTGCAGTAGCCAGTAATTAAATAATTTTTCCTCTCTCTCAAGTTTACAATTTTGGGAACAGTAACCAGGAGTCAAAAGACTGCCAGCAACATAACGACAATCACTGAAAATGTAATTGAGAAGTTCAAGGTCATGAAACATCATCAGGAACTCTATAAATTTAGGCAGAAAAGCAGAGCTATTATTATTTTCCTCTTCACAATGTAGGTCTAAAACACTATCATAAGCAAGGAAAAGCTGCTGTTTAAAAAAACCCCTCTGATTTTTAAGACATACATAAAGGGTTTTTGGAAAGCCCAGTCTTACTGAAAAATCCAATCATCTCACCTCCTCGTGATGCACAGGTTCAGAGGATCGGCTAACAGATGAAATCCTTGGCTCCTCCAAAGGCTCATCAAGTTCATTGTCAGTGTATGCTCCACCTTCTCCATCTGTATCCTCTAGGTCACTGATCAGCCGGCTGTCACAGCTCAAATAGTCAGCACCCATGGCAGTAAGATAAGACATACGATCATCTGCATCATCTTCCATGCCATCCATCTACAGAAAAGTCAGCAACAAGTAAGGAACAAGGGTTAAATAAATTAAAGCCCAGTTAAGACTCAACATCAGGCCAAACAAGCCGTTAGGAGTGACTTAGTGGAACTGAAAGAAACTAATGCAGAATCACAATGCAAAGTGCTATAAAAGTTTTTCCCTCATCATCATTCTCCCCTAGCCCAACATTAGTGATGAAAACTCCAAAGTGTTACAGAAAAAATAAGAAATTTTTTTTACAGACATATTTGACTGTAACTATTTGACTGACTATTTGTCTAGCCTATTGAAAATGGCAAATGAAATTCTGAACAATTTTTACGGGCAAGAGATACTTTGAAACATCTGTACAGCTTTAGAGAGTATGGACTGACTGCTTACCTTTCCTTCTGATACCCATACTGCTTCTCCTTGCTGTTGCTGAATTGTATCCTTCAGGCTACCATACCAGCTGTCGTTGGCTGAATTCAAATTAATGGTTGCTGCAAAAATTGAAGGAAAGGGTGTATATATACATGGTAAATGCAATGCAATCCTTTATCCATTCTTTGCTGTTTAACACTTTTTGGTTTAGGTGTGTGAGAATGTTAAACAGCCACTTCATTTAGATCATTGACAG
>JAOTQP010001179.1:30708630-30721435 GCA_026413545.1 Cichladusa arquata
CTATTCAATGCACACTTCAGAAAAAAAAAAACAAAAAAAACCCAAAACTCTTTCACAGTTTAGTTTCTCACCCTAGAATCATAGAACCACATGCTTCTTAACTAACACAAACTGCAATTTCCATCACTCTGGGGGAAAAGTGCCATATGCATTTTCCCCTAGAACTACAGGGACACCTTTTTAATTTCTCTGATCAGCCAGAAGCCCACAATGTAAACACCACCCTGTCCACCACATAGCTGGCATTTTAAGAACTGAAATGACAGACAGCAAATGTGAGCTTCCTACCCAACTTTGATTCCTTGTTCTTGAATTTTTAATTCCATGTTCCTTATATAGCCGAAATGTATCTTTTACTAACAGCATAAGGTATTCGTTTTTCCAGATTATAAATAACTATCTGTTTTTACACAACCTCAGTTGCTGAGGCCCAGCTCACATGAACAGGTATTGGTACTTACACTTGAATGGCCTCTCAGCTCAATTTCAAGTTAATTTAGAATTCCCTATACCTTCAGTGAAAACCAACATTCAAGAAAAATGCTATTGCTAGATTCCTACAGGTTCATGTATTAATTTATTCAACCAAGAATCAGTTCTGCTTTCTTTCCATTAACATGAAAACATTTTTTTTTTGAGAATGCTTTTCTTAGCATATTTCGATAATTTTCTTAAACAAATACTTTTTTAAAAGCACTAATAAAACATGTTGTTGAGGAATCATGCTCCAAATAAAAGCAATGTAACTTTCCACTACATGTATTGCCTTGTTGTGATTGATAGTTAAAACTGAAATATTCTTCGTGGCTTTTAAAACAGACATATCCTTGGGTGTACTGCTGTTAGGCTTCTGCAATGAGTTAGAAACCTCACATAAAAGAAAACATATTTATAACTTCTCACAGGTGTAATCTTTAATTTTAAGTATGAAGAGTGAAAACAAGACAAAACAAGATTAAATGAAGCTTTAAATTTTCCAGTGGGCAGAGGGAGAACACTAGAAATTAAAGAATACAAGAAACAATTATGCATGTTTAAGATTAATAATATACAAATAAAATAGACGGTATGGTGAAGATTTTTCAGTCTGAAACACACAAATGCATTTTCAAGAAACACTTTGGGGTTTTTGTTTGTTTTTTTTTTTTTTGCAAGTGGATGCATTGGGATGGAACACACAATTTTGGACTTGATCCAGAAACTTCATTCTCATAGTTCTGTGCATTTCAGAGTACCTATTTATTTAGCCGTTCCTTAATCCTTGAACAGTTCTCTTTTGCTAGGAGGACACAAAATCCTCAGTATGTGGCAGGCGACTTCTCAGATAAGCACAAAGAATCTTATATTAAATTCATACCAATGATATTAACTCAGAACCAGACAAAAAGGGATTATCAGAATAGTAATTTCATCTGTCATAGGTAACTGGGAGTTTACACACGAAGACTGCACTCTTCCTTGATCGCAGCAGTTTGTCTGCACAACTTGTAAGGATGTTGACAAGAATTTCTAGTCCTACAAACAGCATTTATAGTGAATTCCATTAAAAAGAGAAATCAGGTCAAATTCTGTCGTAGCTCCTGTCTCCCCTCTGTTACTATTTTGACACAGCATCTTCTAACACAACTATGAAAACCATGGTCATTTAATTACTACAAAACTCACTTTTACTAGTGAGATTTGTCCAGACATTTGCCTTATGGAAGCTTATGGAAGAGAGTAGGTTTTAAAATCAGATCTTCAATTCACTAAAAGGACTTGCAGTTTTATAAGCCAACATTCTTCCACCAAACCAGCCACATTAGGGACAGTCATACACTGCCAGATTTCAGCTCTAGTGTGAAGCTGGAGACCTTTGTTACAAAAAATTTTGCCAGAAGGGGTAAATCTTCTAAGACAAAAATGCTCTACAGTGAAAGAAATCCATGAATATATATTCATTAATAAAAAAGCTACTCTTTTCATACTTGTTCTCTTGTTTCCCCCACTCCAAGCTCAAATACCCAAAAATCATTAATGGTATTCTTGGAGCTACCTGAAGGCAGCCCCAAGATCAAAAGGCACCATTAAAGCTAACTCACCTACTTCTTTGAAATTATAAAGACTTGAGTTCTTAGGCACTGAACAAACTTCTTTTGCAGATGATGCATTTATAAAGTCTCCCTCCTGTCTAGATTCTCTGCCAACTAATACAATTTGCAAAACTGCACTGGATTTCCAAATTAAATCTCATCTTATCTTGTTTATTATTCTATGAAACTTGCTAGTCCTCTGGACCACTGTGAAATTCAGTTGACAAACTTAGGTCAATCAAAACTGTCAACAGGTTTTTTTTCCCTAGCCCCTCCAGTAGAATTTGAACAGTAAGATTATTTATCAGATTATTTGTAAATGAAGCAGTTTGGGACACAAAAAAATCCTCTGACACACATAAAAATTGCCTACATACATCTTGTTTCCACACAAAATCCAACCAAAGATATCAGCATACTATCAGCACCGTTTTCAGAAGGCTCAAGAGGAAAATGATGTGTTAGCTTCAGGTGAATAGAGGTGCTTACATTGGTTTTATCACATTTTAGCTACTTAAAGGAGCTTTTCTCCATGCTTTAAAACAATGCTGACTATAATTTTCATGGTTTAATTGCCTTCCTTCTGAGTTTACCAGACAATGAAGAGTAGTGTTTAGGAACCTGCAAGCATTGCTAGGCAGAGTGCCAATACACAGATCTAAAGAAGTGAAAGAAGCATAATTTAATGCACAGAGTGGTAAAAGTAGCAATACATCAAATATCCGACAGCTTTCTCAAGAGTCCTCACAAGTTAACCTCCTCTCCACAAACCTTGTCTTTTAATGTCAGAGAACATTTTTTTATACGAGTGCTTGGGTAGTTGCATAGCCTTCAAATAAAAATTGAGGTAATGTATGTAGCCACTCAGTTATGAGAAAAAATATATATACAAGTCAGTTCTCTATTTTTTTTTTAAATAATACTTCAAAAACTAGTTTGTGGAATAGATTAACTTTGTACCACAAGGATACACAGACGTCTAAGATTAAACCTGTATGCTCCCATATCTGAAACATCTGAGGAACAAAAGTTACTATATATTTTGAAACTCATGCATCCTGAGAATGAAGCAAATGTTTACATGCTGCAATGGACTCAACAATTATTAAAAAGTGATGAAAAGCTTCAAATCTAAAAGTATTTGGACTTTAAATCTGAGAGCATTTGATCCACCCAATCCCTGTAATGCCTGTCAGCCTAATAAACCTCTACTGTTAGCTGCTGTGACTTTCACTCTTCGCAGAAGCACTGAATGATCTCTTATGTGTTTCCAGGCATTACTGAAAAAGTAGAGTAAACTTTTTACTGGATCATAAATACCATTAATTTACGCCACTAATGAATTAATTAAAAAAAACAAAACTATCTTTTCTCTCTATCTGGCAGGGGGAAAAAAGTATCATATGAATTTAAAGAAGGAGAGAAAATGGAAAAAAACCCCAAACAATTAGGTCTGAAACCTTGTCAAGAGCTCCCAGTCCACAACTGACTATGAAGGTTTTAAGGGTGACAAAGTAAAATCTTCTGTGTAAAATCTGTGGTAGTACTATTGTTGCACTTGCAAAAACTGGAAAATGCGGTTCCTGCTAATTAATGTTAGGATGAACAATTTCAGAGTGAACAGCTAAAAAAGCAGATTAGAAATTGTGTAGCCTGCAGTTCCTGACAAGAAAAGCCAATCAAACAACAAAAAATCAAAACAAAGAAAGCCCTGATTAATCTACCTGATTTCTTTTTTATTTTGCCTCAAAAATAGTAAGATGGAAATCAGAAGTAGGAAACTGATGAAATTCACAAATAAAGTAAAAGGGGAAAAACATTTCTTCTCCTGGTCTTCGTAATACCATCAGGCCAGCACAAATGCTACAGTGAAAGCAGCAAGCAAAAACCAACACAAAACCGTCATTTAGGCTGTTCATCTGCTCTAAGTCATGTCAGCTGTTCACATCACCTTTATTTACCTAGCTTTAATAACACACATTAGTTTCGATGCTCTGACAGATCTCTTAGTCTCTCAGCAACTAATCTGAGCATAACACTAAGATTCTGATACTGTTTGATTTCTACAGTTGCCCTCCCCTCCTTCCTCCTCCCAGTTTCAGGAATATGGCACAGTAGTTTAAAAATGCCATAATAGGAGTAGGATTTTTTTCTTAATTTGCTGGCTGAATTTGAAAAGTAACTTATCATACTGTTCATACTATAAAAAACATATGTTCATATTGGAATGCTTTGATTTACTGTAAAAGTCAGATCATCTATCTTCCTCCTTTAGCTTTCAGAATAGAAAAAAATGAAAACGTAGAACATCAGAAAATAGCGCCTCCATCAAAGTTTGCAAATACTCAGAATACATCTGATTACCCAGAAGATTTGACAACCTACAAGAGTCTCTTCCTCTTCCATTTAAAGTGGAGCACTAACCTGTTCTTCAAGGTGAAACACATTA
Organism: Cichladusa arquata; assembly: GCA_026413545.1. Taxonomy (NCBI): domain Eukaryota; kingdom Metazoa; phylum Chordata; class Aves; order Passeriformes; family Muscicapidae; genus Cichladusa; species Cichladusa arquata. The sequence goes on from JAOTQP010001179.1 coordinate 30,713,152, forward strand.
CCATTGTAATACCCAGGATCACAGACAGGATCACAGCTACAACATCACAAACTATAGCTACAAATCATATCCTTTGTTTAAAAAATCATCTGCTGTGATTCTTTCAGATGGAAACTTTTTTACAACTATCCAAATAAAACTGAAAATTGATTGAAGGAACTGAAGCGTAGAAGTCCGTGGAAACACAGCATACTGCGCTCCTTCAACAAAGCACACAGATTTTCATTTATAACTTCTGTATTTTGTGAATTCTGCATGTGACAGATAACTTGCAAGGAAGAGGTGGGTTAGCCTTTGTTCCCCCTCCATGAATTTCCAAATCCATGGCTTCATTCCAAGGGCCTTAAATCTATCTCACTGCTCTACTTCCTATTAGCCTACTTAGCATTTACTGTCAAACACTGCGTCTTCTCCTTTCCCCAGAAGCACCTAAGGATCTCTTACGTCTTGCTAAACAGCATTTGTAAAAGGAGAGCAAACTTTCTACTGTGTACTAGACAGTGTTGATGTCTTAATAACTAAGGGACTTTTCCAAATCAGTGAGCTCAGATCAGCAATCAGAAAGAACAAACATTTGATCTATGACATAACTGACGTCACATTGTGTATCTTGCAGAAACTGTTAACAGGCCCTCCTTTTACAAAGTGAAATGGCCTCATTAACTTCTCATTATTTTGTAACAGTCTGAAAGCATAGAAAGTAAAAAGGCGTATTTGTACCTGGCCAAAGAAGACTTTTCAATTGCTACTTATGTTTTCACAATTCTGATTTCCTGTGCCAATAAAGCATTTTTAGAAGACTAGCAAGCTTTCTCTAAAGCCATCTGGAATTACAAATTAATTAAAATTGCCAAGATGGGGTTTTCTTTGAAACAACTGAAAGAAGGAAACATCTGCATGCTATATACAACAGTATGCCATATAAGTTAGGGTATTACCACAGTGAAGGGCACAGGTAGAAGACTTGGCAGAGTCCAGAATCAGAGTTCTGCTCCTTTACTTCGGCAACTTTGATATAGCAATGGACTATTGTTACTAACACATACCTGACACTGCACTTTTGAGATAAAACCACCCATATAATGCATGCTGTCCAATAAAATACTGCAGCACGCTGAGACAAATGGTTGACAAGGAAAGCAAAAGGCACAAGGAGAGGGAAAACTCTTCTACATTTGTCTTTGGTGGTACATGCAAAACAGAGTGACAGGGATCACGTAATACTGAGGTCACAAATTTTTAAAAGGAAAGCATGGCAAGCTGCTTCACTCATATAAGCAGCAGATAAGATCCATGGGGAAAGAAATCTCATGAAATCTCAAAAAGGAGATCAGTAAAAGTGTCGATTTCTAAAGAAATTATATAAACAGAGATGCAAATAATCCCTGGGTGGGGAATAGATATAAAAGAGGAATTTGGTCAATCCAAAAACTTTAGTAATCTGAAGCTCCAGAAATAGTCATTAGAGAAAAGAAAAATAGGTCAAATGGACTTGGAGAAGATTAAGTATAAAAAGAATAGACTGAACATGGAAGATAGAAAGCAGAAAAGCATGGGACAAGTTACTTTGACAAGAAATGTTTGTTATGTTTATAACAACAAGAACTTCACAATAGCTGTATTGCTTTAGTTTGAAACCTTTATCTTTTTACTCATCCACATTTTTCCATTTTAAAAGGAGGTCAACCACACTCAAAACTGCTAGGCAAACATAATTTTACAACAGAGGTGGGAATAAAAAGTGGTAATAGGAATTCTTTGCATTAAAGAACATTGAGACTTTTGGGTGGACAACAAAAAAGCAGTGGTTAAAATAATTTGCACGCACTAAAACAGATGGCATAATTTGTGCATCACTTCTACACAGGTAACTCATAAATGATACACTATTGGAAATTCTTAGGCCATTTGCATATTAGCATGCAACTAGTCATAACAAACTTTGCAGAAGGATATGGCATGGAAACACTGAACTCAATGAATGCATGAGTGTATTACTATGATCTTCAAGTTCTCTTTGCTTTCTTCCCCAGGTCCTGTGAGTATAACTTCTGTACATATAGCTTTTAATGAATGGTGGTTCAGTTAAGCTGTTCAGCAGTCAGACTATCTAAGAAATTCAAGTATTTCAAAATCCCATTTTTGTCTCAAATTGAAGGCCATTCCATACAGCTGCAAACAAACAGTTGAATAGTGGAAGAGATTACCCTGGAAGATGTGACAGGTAATTTTGGTTGGTTAGACTGTTTAACAAGTAGTTGATACTACCTCGAAGGAAGGAAAAGATCTAGCTACTGCATGACTCCTGTTTTCCATTGAATCACTATGTATCACTCAGACTGGATATCTGGTATTTCAGCTGGTCCATGCTGGTGCCGCTGTGGTCCTGCCTTCCAAGCATGCATTTGATAGCATTGTTATTACGCAACAACGATACTCCTGTCCCAAGAGAACTCATCTAGACAATTAAACTAACAAAAAAAGTAACCTACCAAAGAATATTAACTGTAATGGAGCTCCTTACAACAGCTTTATGGTCACCCTAAGATCAAAAAGAAACCTGGGAGGGAACGAGGAAGGTAATGAAAACTCTCCGTGATGGGGGAGACACCAATTGCCTCACTTGTTTCAATCACTCACATACTTTCGCATCACCTCAGAGTCCCCAGTCCACTAGTGACGATACCAGGAAACAAGACTGAGAGAGAAAGAAGAGTTAGCAGCAGCGCCTGACAGGCCAGGCAAAAGGACCCGAACTGAATTCAACACTAGCTTGAAGGAAATAGAAATGCACGGCTAAGATTAGATTCCCAAACGTATATTCATACTGCAATTTGTTTTTCAGGTGCCTAGCTTGTATGAAAAACAAAGTCACTCAAGAATGGGTATAGAAGAAGGATGTAAGCACTAAATTCAAAAGTTGTGTATAAAATCAAGATGAGAGATACTGTAAGTTACTCTACTGAATAACAAAATCTATTATCACCAATTAACCCCCCACATACTATTTTCCTTCAGGAAAGCTAAAATCGCCATTAGTAGAAGTTTTCCTTGGCCCCCTACAACTTAATTTTGGTTAGCATTTAATAGAAAGCTCACTTAACTCTTGAAAAGGATTTGAAAAAACTGTCTTGTACCAGCCTCAGCAGAGAACAAATCCTACATCACCAATATTCCTTTGATTAAATTAAGATGTCTCAGTTTCCTACAGAGCAGAAGTTCCTCAGATACATTTTCAAAATCCCTCACAAAGCTATAGAAAAGGAAACTATTATCCCATTTTATGAAATGCCCTATAAAGCACAAAAGCTGGCGTCTTCTTGGTTTAAAGGAGCTGTCTAACATATTTCATTTAAAACCACAGAGAAAGCTTCAAGGGAGAAAAAAAAAACAATTTCAGAAGCTGCATAGGACAAAAAATTCAAAAAAACATGATTAATACACTAACATGAATTTCTGAAATGAATTCAGTAAAGAACTGCTCAGCATGTAAGGAAATAGTGCTGTTTGTCAGAGCTCCTGTCATCAAAAGATGACATGTTTTGCAGCCACTAGAGTAGAACTGCAATATGGGAACCAAAAGAATTGTAAGAATTTTTATAAAGTTATTCCATTCACTGACTGGAATGTGGCTGCTTAAACGTAAAGTTTACTACTGCCCTTGTACTGCCATATATTTCTGTTGATGCCAAGAGGAACTTTTGCCTTTTCTTTTGTATACCTTCTATACAACTTTTACATATCCTCAGTACTCTTAGCATGCACACTTGTAATTCCTTAAGTCTGATAATTTAGCATAGTCCTAACATTTTGTTAGGCCAGGAGACCAAACATCCTAAAGGCCTTGTAGAAGGAGGCCAGAAAACCCTACACTGCCTTGGGAAATCAAGGTCCTCTCTAGAACATATCCTATAAACTAGAGATTTGGCTCATCCAGGAGGGAATTCCTTGGGATGGGAGGCTATCACACTATTGGTCCAGGCCTCCCATTGTGGCATCCTTGTTAGATATGCTAATTTTTAAGGTCTATAAATTGTATACGCAGTCTATCGTGTGCATTGTGTCACATTCCACCTTATTAAAGTGATGCACCAGTAAGGATCCTTATTAAAACACCGAGGTAAAAACCCCTTATCCCTTAACTATGTCTGGCTCTCAATTTTTTAAGATCAGGAAAAGGCATCACTGTTCTCCAAGCCATGTCTTGAATGAACAGAGCAGAATGGACAAGTGACAACTTTTTTTCCCCAACAGTATGCTTTGGCACTCAGCTGAATTATGAACATGTCTGCACATAATATACAGATCCAAACCACATCAACACACATACGTACCCTACTGACTTCAAGCAACATGATAAGAAACATGCACAGTCATTTTAAGGTATGGACACTGAGCCACAGAATTTTTAAAAGACAATATAAATGCTTTCAAATAAACCTTTAAAAGTAGTTATTTCCAGCCAAATTACATAAAAAAATTGTTTCCAACAGTCTTTCACTTGCCAAACTAAATTGAAAAACCTGTCCCTGAACAGTTTTGGCAGCAAGAGAGTAAAATGAAGTCATTACTAGATGTTTTTGCCAGTTCTGAAACACTCTATTACTATTCAGAGGTTGTTGATACTCCACATATAGTTGCACCACTTTGAACATTTTTGTATTAAAAAAATGCAAGCTAACAAACAATATAGAAGCACCACCACAGCCTCCCTCCCCAGGAACTTCTTCACAAATAACTAGCTGAACTTCTTTAAATAACGTAGCTAGAAATATTACAAGAAAATTCAGAATCTTAAGCTATCACTGTAAGTCGAGAACACATCTTCACATAAATTAGCCTTTTCAATTTAAAAGTGTCCATGTACATATGAACAGGACTTAAAACAAAAAGAAGACAGTTTACCACCAGCAAGAAGAGTAAGCAGTGGGTGATAACTTTGTAGGAGAGCCATACACAACCTCGCACCAGAACCTGTGAGCTCTTCCAAGAAAATGAGTATAAGTTTTCCCACAAATTAAAAGGTCTCTGAATTCTTGAGAGGTTTAAATAAGAACATCCTTCCTTCACGCAAAAGCCCTTTGAAACAATATCTCCACCTCTCACTGCATCATTATAACTGCATCATTATAAGTAGGTTAGAAAAGGCCTCCAGTATTATCTGTAAGTCAGTTAACAGCCCACATCATAGTTTTCAAAAGGTAAAAATACAGCTTTCAGCATTTAGAAAGAAAAAACGAACACAACTAACCACAGTTTTTCTTCAATGTACACTGTTTTATAAATTGCTAACTAGAAAAACGACAAAATTCTGTCAAGATGAAACATGGCTATGAATATCACAAAGATTCCATAGACTGAAGTGAAAACACCCCAGCAATTCAGTCAACACGTTCTCCCCAGGAACAGAGTGTTCTTACAATTTAAGGTGCACAATGAAATAGCCTATTTGATTATATTCCTTACCTGGCATTAATCTGCTGGAACATCTTATTAAATAAATTAAATATGCTTTTTCAGCCTATGATTTCACTGGCTACTGAATTGGGGGCTTTTAGTCTGAGATGAAAAAAGATCGGCATGCTCAATAGCACATATTTTAAATGTATTTACAGAAAATTGCCTTTCAAGAGTTGTTATTAACAGTGTGTAGCCCTTGAACCTCTCCGTTTTCTATCTTGTTCCTGGGAATAGGGAGCCTGATGATTAGCTATGTAAGAGAAAAATAATATTCATTAAAATTTCATTCTAGCTGGCTATGCTTTTACTTTATAGAAATAAACCAGTCTTCAGTTTTGCTTGCAATATCACAACATTATGAGAGCACTGAGCTGTAGCCCAGCATTAGTAACTAAGGGCTGCCAAATAAAGGGCAAGAATACTGCGAGACAAGAGCCAGCTAGACAACCCTGCCTGCTTATCCTTCATCCTCATTCTACCAACAAGGATGGCCAGAGAACAGACAGATGGTCCCTTCACTGCAGGAACAGGTGCAGCAGGTCATCACAAAAATGGTGATGGTGGCCTGAACAAATTTATTGCAGAGCACAGTATTACTCAAATGCCTGTAAACGGCAGCTATTAGCTTAATAAAACCTTGCATTTTAGATCAGCTAAAAAAAACCTTTACTGGGGTTCACCAGCCCTGGCTGGTGTGTTTGTGTGTCTCTGTGCGAGTTAGTACGTGCACACACAAGAGTGACAGAGAGGAAGGCTAGACACTAAGAAGCCTCACAAGGCCAGTCTGAAGGTGTAATCACATTTTAAAAAGCTGCTGTTAACAAGCAGTGACTAACATTGGCCTGGCATAAAAGCTGAAAAAAATTGGATGTTATCCATATCTCCCTCCAAAGCAAAAGGTTTCCAGTGAAAAGCATTGGTTTGGAGATACAGGTCTGAGCTTGCAGTTTTTTTCAAGAGAATGAAGGAGTTGCTAGGTGATGGTGAAGTGAGGTTATGACAGAAAGAAGATGCACAGACTGAACACAGCAGCAGATGGCAAACCCATCTCCCCTCATAGGGGTAAGGCAGTAGCCAAGCCAAGTTTTTTTGGTAGATGCTTCTCTTGGGAGCTTCTCCAAATCAAGGCAAAGATGATGCGGTTTTCTAATTAACTAACTAGAAAAATTATTTTATAACTAATCCTTGATATCTTGTTCTATCAAAAAATGTTGGTAGAAATTTAAAGTAGGTGCCTGTTTTCATGTACCTCTCTGAAAAACCTCTTGCATCAATGGGCCCAAGATCACAAACTTAAATGGGTTTGGAGGGATCTCCTTGCATACCATTGAGTTAGCACAGGTACTCAGCATAACAACTACAGCTCCCAAGAACTGACATGTATTAGGCTGGGAGGACAGAAAAGGAATCTCATGGGGCATTTCATGCCTGCATGGCATGCATCTCTGTGAGGGTGTGTACCTTTCTTTGCTCAGAAATTAGCCAAGGCTCCTGAAAGTCTCTCTCTGTCTCTCACTTTGTTCATTTTCTTTGCACTGTTTATGTTCTCACAGCAAGACGAAAACTGTATCTAGCTAAAAAGCATGCTTTCTTTCACTTTGAAGACTTTCATGCATAAAATAGCCAGGAAGGGTACAAGTGAACACAGGGAGCAATTTGGGATGGGAAACAAAGTAAAAATAAAGAGCAAAAAAGGCAAGAGGAGAAGGGAGAGACTCAAGAGATTGTGCAAATTTGAATGGGAAGAAAGGAGAAATGGGAAGCAGTAGTGGATGAAGAAAAAGCAAGGGACCAAAGTAGAAGGAAAATACATGTTAACAGGAAACATATGCATAGGAAATCATTTCTGCTTTGGTCTGCTAAAAACAGGCCTTCAGTGCTATTAAATTTGAATGGTCAAAAGGATACTGAGGAGAAGGGAAAAATACATTTTAAAAGTCAATAAAGAACTGATAGTAATATCATAAGAAAGAGAGCAAAGAAAAAACTTTTCCTCTTTCTTTAATTAAGGAAAAAAAAAAGCAAAACCCCACCAGGCATATTTTAATGCATCTCTGGAGGCATATATCAAGTACAGCAATATTTGCAGATGGATCAATCTGAACTATTTATGCATAGCTTTGACTAAAACAAAGGCAACAGTACGCAATGAAAAATTCAGCAAGATATTAAACACTGCATCTACTACAGTACGTGCTGTCAATATTGGGAAATTTCCTCCTGAATGGTTATTTCAAATGCATTGATCTTTAGTAGAGATGATGGTTATGGGAAATAGAAAAGGTAGAAAACTCTCAGAAGCTGTGTGAGGGCAAAACTCAGAAGTCTGCCCGGTCAGGAAATTAAGATTGAATTACTGTTCACATTTGGGATGACCCTCCAAATGGTGTTTCTCCAAGAAAAACAGACACAGCTGGAAGTCTACGTTCATACTGATCTATAGAAAAAAGTTACATTTGCATATTCCCTGTTTGGATAATTTCATGGTTACAAAAGCAACCTCTGAACTAAGGGAAGCAGTCAAAGGAGCAAGATGTGAACCTCCACTTGGCAAAAGTTCTATGTTACACTATTCTTGCAAATTGGACAAAGGCATAAGCTTGAATTTCTTTCCAATCTCTGTTACCAGGGTCCAAAATTAACCTCAAGGGGTTGAGAAGCCCAATCACAATAAAGCAGAAAAGGTTTGAGTGTGAAGTTATGTCTGCAATACCATTTTTTATGTTTACAACAGAGTCTTTACCATGGGCACTTACTGCTCATGCACCCTTTCTTTTCATCTCTCAATTATATCACACAAAAGAGATCATAGATTAAAGAAATC
>JAOTQP010001179.1:30871664-30881997 GCA_026413545.1 Cichladusa arquata
AAATTGTATTCACTCTTACGTACAAGGAAAACATGAGCTTGTTTGGACATGAGCAGACTTGTCCCTGCTGTTACCCGCTTGCTAGGAGTGTAACCTGACAACATGTTCGAGCCTTGTCCAGACCTGGTGGGGGCTTGTGGCCACTGCTGCTGGAGTCCTAGCCAACCTGTTTGGGCTTGCTTGGACTTGTATCCCAGAACAGTGGGCATGTCACAGCCCACCAAGAAACTGCCTGTAAAAGGGGCAGTGACCAAAGGTGAGATGGACGTGTTGGTGGGGCACAGACTCCCCACGTCCCCAACACTGCATTGCCTGCTCCTTATCAACAACCTAATAGACAGTAAATGGAGATCAAACTACATTAGGTGCTTAAACTGCAAGGAAACAATTTTATCCTCTGTAACTTCAGCACAGGTGAGACATTTTAAGATGTCACTCCAAGGTCAATGAATTACAAGAGCACAAAGCCAGCTCCAGCAAAGACTTGAATCAGCTCAAGAGATCTGGGTCTCAAAATTCCTTCCTATTGCATATTCCATATAGATATGGAAATGCACTGCCATGGCAAAGCAGGACTGAGAGAGTCATGGAGATGGGCAACACTGCCCTAGCCTTCCTGCTACTGCCAGCTCTGCAGATTTATCTTAAAAATTAGTTTAAGTGTTAAAATACTTCTTATGCAACAGCAATGGAAAAGGTTGAGAGTAGAGATGGGTAACAGACATCTACTAGTGGCAAGCCAAACCACCAAACATATGTTAATTCGTATATCACAATGTTATCTTTCCTCTGCTAGGCTGCTAATCTCTGACAGTAGCATTGCCACAAGGATTGCACAGTTGTTTATCATTGTCACTACAAGCAAAGATATGTTAAAACACATGGAACATTTCTTCAGAGAAAGTGACTGAATGACTGACTGAGTGACTTCAACAGAGCCAATTAAGATCTGTCTTTTATACCAGAAAATCTTCAAACAGAAGCCTTTTAGTTAACAGGAACCAGCTGCCCCCATCTCTATCCTTTCACCACTAAAATTTTTTAAAATTCCTCAATTTTCTCTTTCTCCTAATTCTTCCAGGACCATGTAGTATCACATGTGGACATGTGCACTTTTTGAAATGTCAGCCATTTATAAAAATTAAAAATTAGGCATTTAAAAATACAATAATAATTTTCACCACATACTCTTAATAAATTAATACAGTCTTATGCCTTCATTCAGTGTAGACCTGCACAGCAATCCATGTGAGTAGTTAGACACATACCTGTGCAAACACATACACAAATTAAAGAGCAGGCACAATGCCTCGGCAACAAAAAGAGGTTTCATTGCACTGTACAAGACATAATTTTTCAAATGCCAGGGATGATCACACTATTGGTTAAGAAATCCCCAAAAGAACAAAATAACAGGAAGATAAAACCTTTCCCAATGCCCACTGCACTGTTTTTTATTTAACATGCAACATTTGATTTCACCTACAAGACTGACAGAAGTGTGCTGTGTGCCTAAGCTGCTCCCACACACTTTCCAGGGAAGAGGACACACAAACTTGAATGCTCAAAGCCTGAAAAGGACATTTGTAGGTGAATATATGTCCACACAGCAGACATTCAAGCTTGCATACTAAGGAAGCCAGCTGTGTCAATGCAAAAGAAAATCTCTTCCAGCCCCATCCATAGAGATTTACTTGTCTCGCCTGTATCTGAATCCTCCCTCAAGCAACTGATAAGCATCAAGCAGCTCCAAATCAGGTAGTTTTGGGTAGCATTTGAGGAGAGCTTGTATTTTTGAGGCCAGGTTGTAGAAACAAACAGACTGCAGTTAAGGGATCATCCAACAACAAGGTGTCTGAAACTTCCTTTACCTATGCATATCATTTAGTGGCTCTAATTCAAGGTTAAACTGACAGTCCTCAGAGGAAACACAGTCCCAAATCCACAAATATGCCAAGCCTTTTTCCCCTAGCTTATTTTGAATCATTAAGCGTCTTCTAGTTCAAACACGTTTTCCTTTCACATTTCTTCAGTCATGCATTTATTAGCCTTGCTCTGGACACTGGAACAAACTGTCTGGAACAAACTGGTCTCGGACACCATCTCATCTGTCACCTCATCAGGACTGTTGAGGCCACCTGTAATGTATTTTTGGCTTCAAAAGTCACAGTAGTTGGCTGTAGAGTGGTGCACAAGAGGACTTTAGGCCAGCCTAGGTGCTATGGGTAATTTTAACTCCACTTTCTTTAAGTGATCTTAAGTTTTGCATTGTCCTTTGTCTTTACATACTAGCAGCCTCAGAGAACACTATGTAGATTAATTTAATTTTTCACATAGTTGAATATTTGCTTATTTCCACTTCCTTTTCTCTCCCCATCTGGTAATAAATGATGGGAAGTCCTGTCTGCAGTTGCAATACCTTTGGCACGTTTGATGCCAACAATTTGTGCCATGTATATTACCCACTTGTAATTTGTTATGATGACTGATGACTTGTTTAAAGACCTTCTAGGCTTAATATTAACTCTAGCACTCACAGGAACAGGCTGAACAAAATAAGGATTCATCCCATCTTCTGTGCAGGTATATAAGGTAATCCCAATCTTATTTATAAATCCAGGGTAAAGAAATATACCAGATGTGTTCTACAGGGAATGAGATCAATAACTTGACTAACTCCAGCTGGGTAGCAGTACTTTGTATTCTTCAGGCTTTGTTCCATTCATAAACTGAAATAATTACTGTGCTGGTTTTGGTTGGGGTAAAGTTAATATACTTCACTACGGCTGTTATGGGGGTGTGTTTTGGATTTATGCTGAACAAAGTGTTGATAACACAGAAATGTTTCTGTTACTGCTGAGCAGAGCTTACACACAGCCAAGACCTTTCCTGCTTTTCATATTCCATGCAGGTGAGGAAGCTGGGGGTGCTTGTCAGGCTGGGAGGAGACACAAACTGACCACAGGGATATTCCAGATGATATGGCATCATGATTAGGATATAAAGCTGGGAAGAAGGTGGAAGTAGGATATGTATGTTCCCAAGACACCATTACATGTGATAGGGGATGTCTGAACACCTGCCTGCCTGTGGGTAGGGCTGAATGAATTGTTTTGCCTTACCTGTGTGTGTGACTTTTCCCTGTTAAACTCTTTTTACCTCAACATATGAGTTCTTTAGCTTTTACTCTTTCAATTCTCTCCCCAGTCCTGCTGATGGGGGAATGAGGAAGTGGCTGTGTGGAGCTTGGCTGCTGACTGGGCTTAAACCATGACAACTATTCACACATAAAGAAAAAAATAAAAGAAAGTAAAAAAAAAAAAAAAGCCTAAGAGAAGAAGACAGGACTTAACGTGACAGAAAATAAGTATTAATATTAAAGAACAAAGTAAATTTTTTTAAAAATCAAGGGCAACCATGAAAAAGGGCCACCTAGTGGTAGGGTAAGAAGTAATGGCTTTAAACTGAAATAGGGTAGAAACAGTTTAGGTATTGGGAAAAAATTCGTCACTATGAGGATGGTGAGGCACAGGAACAAGCTGCTCAGTGAAGTTGTGGATGCCCCACACCTGAAAGTGTTCAAGGCCAGGTTGGATGCAGTGAGCATGGTCTAGTGTCCCTGTGGGTAAGAAGTAGACGACCTTTAATGTCCTTTATAACCCAAACCATTCTGTGATTCTATGATATTTGTGGACATTTGTGAACTAAGCCAAATCTGAGGTAAATAATTCTTGCATTGTTTTTAGTTTTTCCATCACTTTGCATCTGGAATATCATCATCAAGAGATCAGGATAATTTATTCATAGTATGAAAACTATCTTGATATAACAGTGGTCAAAAAGAACTTTCTATTGCAAAACGTGGTTCACTTCCCATCAAGTTTTCCATATGCCATCTGACTTTCATACAGCATTTTACAAGATCGATCCCAGATTTGTCTCTATCGAAATCAATCCCATGCTATTTTCCTTTTCCTATTGGTGGTTTCATTGTAAATGGAACCCACCTCTGTAGCAGTACTTCCTGCTGTACTTCCTGATGCACAACTGCAGTTGCAGAAAAGGACCTGTCCTGCATTTAACCTTGTTAATGAAAGCTGAGAAGTAATTGTTTATCTTGGCTGGACATTTGGTTACTAGTTCAGTCCACAAATCACAAAGTGTTTTTGTTTAAGGCTCATAGGAGAGTAGAGGTCAGGAAAAAAAAGAATATATATTAAAAAAAAAAAAAAAAGTTTAGACAAATTGTCAGGACAGATAAGGTTATGAAAAAGATACAAAACCTGTTTGGGAAGTTACAAACCAGGAGTCATCAGGAAATTCCAGATCCACAGATGTTCTAGGAGTGCCAGAAGGGTCACTCTTTTTTCTTTAACATCCTTTTAGCTTTAAAAGGGATGTAGTAGCTTTTTACATTTATTATTTACCTTTCACTTTTTAAGCAGTGGAGAAATGCTACAGAAATATGTATACCTTCTTAAATATTTTATTGATCTAAATTCTTACCCGGTCTTTCTAGGATAACTTTTTTCAAACATATATTTCTATGAACAATGAATTTAATTATAAACTCAATCTCAGTGCTAACTACCTGTAATAGCTCATTTCACTCCTTAGTAACTTCACTGGCTTCAGTCAGTGTTTTTAGATGCTGCTAAACATGCTGATTGCAGAGAAGAACAATAGGATATTTAGATTTTGCTAGATGTTAAATTTTAAGCCACTGCACATTACTCTATTGTCCTGATTACAAGCTAGTTCCTTTTCTGTACACAAAAAATGTTCACTCAATAGTAGCACTTCAGCCACAAAACCATCAAATTGGTGATAATCTTGGAAGTCTTTTCCAAGTGAAAGGGTTCTGTGATCTGTGAAGTGACCCCTGGTTATCAAACCCTCTCCAGTTGTCCAGAAAGCTGCAGGGCATGGCACAAAACTGCTTGCTCTGAGCCTCATCCCAGCACCTCTACTGCCACTGCTTCCACTGCTGCCATTGACACATCTCTTCCCACTCCATCCTCAGCAGGGGCAGCAACACAACACCAGACAAAGGTAGCAGCACTGGTGATGCCAGCAACAAGAAAAAAATCATGGACAGCAGCAGAGCTGAGGATTGGAGCAACAGGAGGGGTGCTCAGGGAGGAATAAAACTGAAAATAAATGTGAAATAAAATGCCATTTAAGTAAGCTTATAATCAGAATAATGCAGGCACTATTCAGCAAGCTGGAAATGGGCTTTAAAATTAATTGTGCCCAACATAAAATACTACGGTAGTGGTTTTAAATACACTTGTTTATAGCAAATGGCAACTTTTCTGTCGCAACTTTGGTAAATAAGAGGCAGTCACGGTGCCCTTCAAGGATGGGAATATGTCATGAACTCTTCTAGTTCTCTCAATGCACTGAGCTTGTTGAAGTTTTTTTACCTAAATGTGAAACATTTCTTTTCCATATTTTTAAAAAATTTGACCTGTGTTTCTGCAGAAGCTTTCCTGGATGCCTAGATTTTATTTCTAGGTTTAAGCCACAGGCTGCCCATTATTTTGTCAGGTCCATTCTCAATGAACTGTAACTATCCAGAGGAAAAATACGTGTTTATTATGTACTATTTCCCCTGGAAGGCATTAGTCATAGCAAAGATGAGTTGCAATTGTATCCTTTTTAATCACTTTGGCATCCCACCCATCTGTACTTACATACAGCACCGTGTCATGCTATGCTATTCAGGATGGAACATCACAAACAGCTGCCACATGCTGCAATTGTGAACCCTCCAATGAAACAGGAGAGCCAACATAACAGGCAGTACTGTTTGGATGCAAGGAATAACACCCACCTTTCGGCTCTGGTTTAGGTGGAATACAAGTTCTCCATGTTCAATCCCCTCAGGATGAAAAACAATCACTGACTTTATAGCAAGCTGCCTGAATTAGCATGGGCAGCCCTCAGGAAATGCTTATCACATTGAGTGAATTCTCATTGCCCTTCGTCTGTTTTCATGGAATAGATCAGTTTTGCATCTCTCCTTTAAAGCATGTTTTAACATTTGCAAATACCTTGGCTCTCCCAAGTCTGAGACTCTAGCCCAGACAGCTCAGTTCATCCATCCAAAGGGAATTCACTGATGTAAAGGGCGTCTCAACTAACTATGACATGATCCTAAAGTCACTTCTGTTCACTTCAATCTGGAAATGAGGATTCAAAGCAAAGCAATTACACATGCCTGACTAAAATGACACAGACTTTCCTCCTGCCTAAATGAATGTGAACAAGAGTAAAACTGGAGAAAAATAACAGTTCTGTTGAAAAGTTCTGAGCACATACCCGTGGAAACTTTTAAGAGGCTAATACATGAGACCATCTGAGTGAAAGAGGCTTTTATTCTCAGCTTGAGACTGCAGTGGGTGAAACTGATACCCAGCCAAATTAGTATCAGGCACTCTCAGCAGAACTGAACTCTCTCATTTAGTAGTAGTTACTACTGTTCTGAAGTAAAAGCTTTAGCGAGTGTGTGATTAATACTGTGTATTGATTTGGTGAGAGCACAATGGAAAAGGATTTAAAAGGTAATTATATCTCTCAGCTTGGTGAACTATTTTCCACATTTGATGAACAGAAGAGCAAACAGAAGACAGGAAGTCTCTGAAGAGAAAGCAAGCTAATCTGGAAATGTGTGCATACTGAGAATGTCTGGAGGCAGGTCCTGAGATAAGCAAGCCAGCTGAGGTTGCCTTAATGCTAGTGAGCAGCAGCAGTCCGTGGGCCCACCCCCCTGCCACAACCTCCAAGCCAATGCACTCACCTTTTAAAATACTGCCAATTGTTAAAAAAGAAAAAAATTACAGTACATCACAATGTGAGGATATCAGTACTTTGCCAACATGTGGCACCTTCTATCTGCGTGTCCCATCTTACACTGGTTAGTACTTAGAAAAGAAATCATCTATGAATGCGAAGAAATCCCAGACTGGATTGTTTAATTCTCTTCTCACACTACTGATGTTACCCCATTTACAGCAAAGAACAAACGTACATATGTAACTTCCTAAAAATTATACACTAAAATCCATGCAGATACATTTAACCTTCAAAAGATGTTAGTTGACCATTCCATCACTACTGAAGTTATGACCAGTGTGCCTACAAAATAAATTTAATTTGTTATCTGGTCAAAGTCACAACAAAGAAAGAAGCAGAACTCCAGATGTAGTAAACTTAATATATGAAGCAAAGCTTCATCCTAGCATTCATAAAAAGAGCTTCTGCTCACCAATATAAGTGTTCATATTTTAGGAAATGGGAGAGGTTAGCTGGTCATTTTTAGCTGCACACAGTTGCATTGACTCATTCTGAAAAGTCTTTGTCAGGATGAGTATACACATATGAACTTGTACTACTTAGCAGGTACTCCCCACCTACCAGTAGTACAAATGCTAGCAAAACACTTTAGGGCATGTTAGCTCTTCTACTAGCAATAGTAACAGATGTCTCCTCCTGTCTTTGAAACAGAAGATTATTAATTAAAAAAAACAGTAAATTGTTAGGGGACTGCAGTAGAACTAGATAGAAAACATAAAAATAACAATATGACTCACCTTTGAGCTAAAGGAGTCTGAGCTCACTGTTCCAGTTAAGCAATCTCTTCCTTAAAAAAATGTCAAAATAAGTCTTCAGATTAGTAGACATTTTGAAATACACCATGTTTGTTTATCCAGACAACACTTACTGTGGTGCTAAGCACAGTGTTGTGTTACCTAATTCACCTTTGCCCCTTGGAAATGTAAGCAATGGAACATGGTGCTGTGTTAGTCATCAAAGGCAGGTACAGCTACTTATAAATGCAGTAGAGCATATTACACAAAGTACAAGCTTTTTTATTACATCTTTCCATTCCTCGACTTTCACTTTTTTACCTGAATTTTCTCTCCCACATTGTTAAAATGCTGCCTTAAGGAAAAGAGGAAGAGGAATCCATCCTCCTGAAAGTCTGAGACCAAGGCAAGGGGACAGGCTTTCTAGTTTGTACGGTCTTGTAAGATTTTCATACAGTGACATTTTTAAGGTCTTAGCTTAGGCTGTGCTATGCCATTTGTTATGGCACTAGAAGAGCTACAGACCTACTTATCACACAAAGATCTGTAAAGAATAATACACTTAATGCTTATCAAATACTGAGGCCTTCACAGGCTGAATACTGCCAGTGGGTTTGGGGATCTACTTCCCCAAACGTTCCTTTCCCCAGAACAGAAGTTAAAAAAAATCAAAACATTAAAGGACATTTAATAGAAAGAATAAGGAAGTAAAAGTGAAGGTAATACATAGAATAACTGGAAAACTATGTAGCCAGTATCGAGATGTGAGACTTCTCCATCTGACAAAAGTCTCACTGGGGAAGGGCAGAAAACTCTGCAATAAGACTTTTCCTTGGAGATTTATATACCTGTAGAAATTGAGCCAAATAGTCTGAATTCAATACTGTTGCCAGTAGTACCACAGATTTGTTACTTACTGCATTTTCCCCACCTCATAATGACCTGCTTGTCCCAGGCAGAAATACAGTTCAGCAAAACTTCAAACTTAGAGGAGCTTGGTTACTTTTATTAAAACTATTTCCTGAGCTAAATCAAATTTTATAGATACTAGGTAATGTCTCAAGTGAAGGTGTATAAGAAAGCCTCATAATTAAGATTTGCAATAATATTTTTACTAGGTAGCAGACTAATTGTATCATCCAGACCAGTTCACAACTAGTTTCTATCTAGCAGCAGTTTTCTCCTCAAGCAGCATTGCAATAATCGGAAGAACAGTCTTTCCCAGATTTCACTGCAGTTAGGACAGACTAATGCATTGTTAACAGAACAGCCGGGGAATGTAGGTGTTTAAGTGTACTGGCCCTAGGCTGTTATTTTACCTAGGCAAATAGTTACAACCTACTGCATACAGTCTCAGAAATGCAAGAACAGGAAGAAGGCTAATCCAGAAGCCAGAGAGCTTGAGGGGAACGGCAGCAGCAGGACAGTGCACGGCCACAGGCAGGGGTCAATCTGGCAGCTGCTAAAGAGCTGCTCAGATAAAATGCTCACTCTAAACAACAGCCTCTCTGCAGGCTGTCTTGGGAAGCAGAAATCGCCCAAGCCTGGCACATGTAATCCAACAGTGAGAGAAAGGCATTTGCTGCCATAAGCTGTGAGCAGAGGAAGTTAGGCTCCTGTCTTCCTGAGCCACTACATTGTATTGAGGAAGAATTCTTAAGAACAGGAAGAAAACCACATTCATTTATACATGTATTCACTCTTAAACTGTGATCTGGCTCTGAGTGGAGAAGCTACCAAAAAACAGACATGGTCAGGTTTTCACTTTTCTTCTTAATATACTCAGAATAATCTCAGCTTCTCAACATGGATCACCAAAAGACTAATTTTTATTTTTTATTATTTTGATTTATTTTTGCACTCAGTTTCTAACTCTTGAGTGATCTTGGAACAGCTGACAGAAATGTCCTCAGATGAATCAGTCTGTTGATGACTGCAGCAGTTGATGACCACTACATTCAAACACTTGTGTTTCCCAAGCAGAGGCACTGAACAGGCACTCTGTAACATTTGCATGTTCAAAAGAATGTGCAAAGTTTGTTCAACTTCTTGGATAGAGCTTATTAAATATTAAAAAACCCAGTGGAGACCCACAGAATCCACATCAATATTCATATCAATATTGACGTTTAAATAAGTTTGAGTTTTCTCTAGAAAACACTCAAAAGACATTAAAATGTTTTTAGGTTTGCCCCCTTTTTTATAAGGCAATTAGACTTGTTTACTCTCTTCTCCTCTTTCTTTTCTACCAGGTGTTGTCAGGGATATTTGTGTTGACTTCCTTAATGAAGACAGAATGTCCAGGCACCCAGCAAGCTCAGTAATTTACAAGAACAAAATCTTAGGTGAAAGCAGCACAACATAAGATTTCCTCTCACATAACACTTTCACATCTCTATTAGTCTTCTTCTGAAGGGCTGTCACACATCTGCTTCTCCATGCATGCCACAAGGATCAGTGGAATGACAAATCAAGCTGATTCAGCAGTACCAGTATTTGGGGTAGTTCCTTATGGCCTCCGTGATAGGAGGAAGCTATCATGGGGGAAGCTCTGAGCACTTGCAGAAGCTGAGTGGCCTCCATGCTTCTCCTCCTGTGGGAAAGGAGCAGGTGCTGGAACCATGTGGGCACCTCATGGACTTCAGATCTGGATGTATGGAAGTGCAAAGCAACTAAAACAGGCAAACCCTCCAAAGGTTTTTCTTCCCCCTGAATTTATAAAACCCTCCTACAACTCACAC
>JAOTQP010001179.1:31045620-31055954 GCA_026413545.1 Cichladusa arquata
ACCAAAGACTTAATTAATATAATGTATTCCAGAACTGGCTGGCTCAAAAGGAAGACAGTTGCTGTCAAGAGTTGCACCATGACACCTGGCTGCTGATGAACAGTCTTTTGTTATTACTCTTTGCAGGAGACCGGGAAAGTTTTTGTTGTTGTTGTTGCTATTAGTAGTAGCGTTATGTTCTCTCCTTTATTTAAAGAGACAGCAAGTGCGAAAAGCTCTGCCGCCAAAGACGACGGGCGCGGCATCCGTGGCCCGTCTGCGCCCCGCACACGTCGCGAACCGGGGCTGCCGACAGGTCCGGCGGTGACCTGCGCTGCCCCTTTCCCCTCGGTTCCGCTCCTCTCCCTCCGCCCCTTTTCTGCCCCTCTCCCCTTCGCCCCGCTCCCTCTCCCGGGCAGGCGGCGCGGGGGAAGCGGGCGGAACCTCCGCGGGCCGGAGGCGGCCAGGCGCCGGGCCGGGACGGCGGCCTTCCCACCAACCGGCTCCGGCATCCCACTCACGCTCGACTGACACATTTGCAGCCGAGGGCGCAGCCCGATGTTTTCCTTCGCCTTCTAGCGCAGGTGGCTTTATGAGCAGCAGCCGCGTCCCCTCGCCGTGCTCGCCTCCTGGACAGCAGGCTT
The DNA here is from genome assembly GCA_026413545.1 of Cichladusa arquata. Lineage (NCBI taxonomy): Eukaryota > Metazoa > Chordata > Aves > Passeriformes > Muscicapidae > Cichladusa > Cichladusa arquata. The sequence continues at coordinate 31,046,244 of JAOTQP010001179.1, forward strand.
TTGAAGGAGGCCCCGGCCGTCCCGGGTCCAACTTAGGTTGCTGCTGCCAGCAAGATCCAACCCTCCCCAAACTGCCCGTCACTTCCAATAGTACACCGGCAGCGCTGGCAAAGTGGGTGCAGGGTGCAGGCACCCTCTGACATCGGCTGCACTCCGCTGGGACAAGACGGGGAAGTGGCGTTGGTTTGAGAAGGGAAATGTGGGTGGGCGCCGACATGTCCCTTCGAAGAGAGCAACCGATCTCTCTTCTTAAAACACCAAGCCAAAAAATACGGTTCGGCTCTGCCGTTTTCTTGGTGTGTTTTCTCGCCAAGAGCAGGGATCCGTTTCTCATCTTTAGCTGCACATTCTTCTCATGAAAGGCAGGTGTGATTATCTTGCATCTTGCGTGACTTCACTTCGCCTTGAAATTAGCAGTGGTGCCAGGAAGTCGTGACTAACAGCAGGACTGAGTAGCAGGTGAAATGGACGGAAGAAAATGAAAAATATCAAAGATAGGCAGCAAAGAAGATGAAGCGCATCTTCGTGCTGGTATTACCAGTCCTAATGCAGGAGCAGAACTAATTGCTCCGCTAAAACAGGCGGAAATTTTAAAGGCTTGCAGAAGGAGGTGGAAGGCGAAGGCTTTTTCCCTGCCCGAAGACAACTCTCTCATGAAGGAGGGAGCATATCTTGACGCAGTGAAGCCGGCCGTCCACCAAGTGCTGCTCGGGTCTGCTTTCCTCAGTGATGCAGCTCTTGATAAATGAAGCTTTTTTTTACCCTGTGTCACCAAAGCTGTCTCTAAAGCTAGCCTTCACTAAGGCAGGTGGACCGCGGCAGAACTAGAAGACAGGTATGTCTAAATGTAGTGCACGGCAAAGCAAGCGAAAGAAAGGGAATAGTCACCCTGCTCCTCCCAAGCCACGGCCATCTTCTCGGGGTAGATCTTTGCCCGAGGATCGAAAGCGTCTGAGGAGTGCAACAAGAAATAATTTCTCGAGAGCAACAAAACTTCATAGTTACTTTTCAGGTTGAAGAAGAAAAAAAAAAAAATAAAAGAAAAAAGAAAAAAAGCCTAAGAAACTATGCTGCCTCTTCGGGAGGCATGCAAGAGGTAACTTGAGTAACCCAGGGTGGCGGCCACCAGCAGTACATCAGCAGTACATCATTAGCAAAACATTACCTCTTGAAATTCTGAACTGGCCTGGGTGATGTCAGGCCGATTACCTGAGGTGTGTTTGAGTAATTGTCTTAGAGGCTTCAAGGAACAGATCTCGCTTTCACAAACATACGGGTGTACCGCAGCCCTGCGGTGATGTTTCCCCATGAACGTGCATACCAATTGGCTAGCCACTAGCCCATGCATGCAAGCACTTTTCCGGTAGCTTGGGAAGGGCTCCTGTTAAACGCGGGCTTGCTCCAACACCCCATCGTTTAGCAGAAGTCCTACCTCGGAGGCCTACGGGAGAGCAGAGGACAGAGATGGCAGCACCGCAGCCCCAGGTTTCCTGCAGCGGCGCCCGCCAGGCTGTTGCACTCATCCAGCTCCCAGGCGACTCTGTCCCTCCGTTCCCAACCTCCCCCACGCCTTCTCGGGGAAACAGCGAATTACCACTGCCCCCGAAAGCAGCCGCATTTGGGAAGGGGTGGGAGAAGATTAAACCCAAACAGAGCATTTCAGGTCTCACCGGTCTCCAGGGACGGATCTGTTCTCCCGTGAAAAATATAATCCGGCCGCAGTGGAGATGAAGAGGGTAAATGTGAGAAAGGGGCAGGCTAAATTCTCACATATGCCCTACGGGGGGAAAACGCCGGGTTGCTAACTAGTGAGGTGAGGCAAACAGTAAGAATGACTTTAGTATCCAGGATTTTAGGATAGGAGCAGGGCTTTTAAACGGTTAGGACAGGATTAAGTGGTAAAACAAGAAGAAAATGTTTTTGGGGAAAATGTCAGGATACTTCAGGAAAGACGTTGAAATGTCGGGTGTCTCCATGAGGGTAATATGGGAATTAGCTTCCCAAGATGCATGATATTAATGTTGCTGCCACCGCGCCTCCTAATTTCTCAGAGGAAAGTGAGTGCTTCAGACAATAACCTGAAACTTTTTTTAAAAACCACGCCCTTTCTGGGGAAGCCCGGCTTAGCAGAATTTACCTTTGATTATGCTTTTCACTTGACCGACCTTGACCGGGTGTAAGAACTGTTAAATTCATATTATTTGACAGTGGGTTTAAAATTAGTCTTTTCCTTTGCCCCCTGACAGAGATTATAAGAACACATTTAAAAGCTTTTTTTCTTCCCGCACCCCTTGGTCTTCTACCTGCAATGCCTGACTCGGAGACAGACAAACAAGTTTGATGTTCAAACAAACCCCCCCGAAGGCAGAAGTGGGGCGCGGGGGGCATGGCCGGCTGAGTTCTGCCCCAGCGCTGCTTCAGCCGCCGTACCTGCGTGTTACGCAGCCCTGCGGGTCTGACCCAGCGCAACAGCCTGCAAGGACGGGCTCAAAAATAAAAAGCTTTTCCTTGTGTTGTTTTCTATACAGTGAGGCTCTTTCAAGCTATTTAGGCAATAAAAGTCGGAGCAATAATTTTAACGCTGACACCTCTTATAGCATCTCGCTAATTGTGCTCTGATATGTGCTGGTGTTGAGCAGTGTTTCTTCTAACTCTAGCGGCAGCTAAGCAAGAATCTTCCCTTTTTCTCGCTCAGATCTACAGCCTACTCGCTATAAAGCAGTACGTTTGGAGGATAGATATGAATTGTTGCACTGTTCATTGATTCCTACTAATGAGGTCTAAACCAACACAGGCGCTAAGTAGCCCGTCTCTAAGCGTACAGATGATGCCTTGGCTGATTCTTTACGTTTTTTCTATGAGCGGCATCGTGACGAGTATCAAGAATTGACAGTAACGATTTGGAGAGGAGAGCATAGGATGTTTTGCCTCTCTCTTGTTTTTGTGCTAGTCTTTGCGTAGCTTCTTAAATATAATGACAAGAATGATAAAAAAAAAAATATTTCAAAGGGCCTATATTTCCCGCTTGCTGCCTCGCGGGGCTAGCTCGAGGGCCCTTTCTCCACGGTGCTTGACTCGACTTGCCGCGAGGACCAGGAAAAACCTCTTCCCGCTTTCCAACTCCCTGTGGTGCGGTATCCTCGAAGGGCCTTCGTGCCTACTGCTAGAAGCTGGACTGTGCGGGAGCGAGGGGTCAAGAAGGAGGAGAATGTATAAAGGGGCTATGAAAGGGGTGGAGGGGAGCTGGAGTGGGAGAGGTGGGAGGAGGAATCTTTCCTGCTCCGGCCGCTGTTCCGTGCCCTATGGAAAACGGATCTCGGTCTCATACGGAGTTTTCCCAGCTCCCTGGCTCCACCTCACCCTGATGAGGAGATGTGAGTGAGAGGGGAGTCGGGAGCCGCTTCTCGCTCCTTTTCCATGAGACGCCAAGTCCCCAAGCGACTGTCATGTGATAGCAAGAGAGCAGGAACTGCGGGGGTCTCGCGACTCGGGCACCATTACAAAACTGCGCCGGAGCACAAGACCCGCCAGCAGCCACGGCGGTCGCCGCCCCGCTCGTCTCCTCTCTCCGCCGACTCCCGGCGCTCGCCTCTGCCGCAAACTTTTAAGGGGACATCAGACAGAGTGGTGAGAGGGATGTTTTTGTTTCTTTCTTTCCTGTCTCTGCAGACGTCCGAGGTAATTTCATGCTCTCGAGCCCTTGGTGCCTGAGGAGCATCAACTCCAACGGAGTGTGCCAGGCGGCAGGGGGGCAGCCCAGGAGACTCAGTAGCCTCCAGGAGAAAAGCGGGACGCCAGTGGGGGCCGGGACTTCCTTCTGGCACCTAGCCCCCGAGCCCCCGCGGCCTGGGCGGCAGCTGTCTCTCTCACAAGCTGAGGGACGGCAGGCAAGCGCGTCCGGCGGGGAGAGGCGCTGGAGGAAGCCGTGCACGGAGCTCGCTGGCCGGTCGCCGGGCGGTCGCTGTCGCGTGTGGCCCGGGCAGGTGACGCCCAGGATGTAGAGGCGGCGGCGGGGCAGGGCAGAGAAGACCTCGGATCCCGAGCCCGCCGTGAGCGGCATTGAGCAGTGGCTAGCCCGGAGCCGCGGGATCGTGCGGCCGCGGGAGTGCTGTGGTGGGGCGGCGATGCCCAGGCCGGGGAAGAGTTCGTACAGCGACCAGAAGCCTCCCTACTCTTACATCTCCCTGACGGCCATGGCTATCCAGCACTCGGCAGAGAAGATGCTGCCCCTGAGCGACATCTACAAGTTCATCATGGAGCGGTTCCCTTACTACCGGGAGCACACCCAGCGTTGGCAGAACTCCCTCCGCCACAACCTGTCCTTCAATGACTGCTTCATCAAGATCCCCCGGCGACCCGACCAGCCGGGTAAAGGCAGCTTCTGGGCGTTACACCCGGACTGCGGGGACATGTTTGAGAACGGCAGCTTCCTCCGCCGCCGCAAGCGCTTCAAGGTGCTGCGCCCCGAGCATCACCTGCCCGGCGGCGGCGGCGGGGCGGGCGGCGGCGGTCCCGGCAAGCCCCCGGCGCCTACCCCGCATATGGTGCACTACTTCCATCCGCACCCTCCGCCGCCGCCTCCCCCGGGCAAGGTGCCGGGGCTGGCGGGCTCCGACGCGGCCGTGGCTGCGGACGCGGCCGCTGCCGCGGTGGGAAGGCTGCCGCAGTTCTCACCCTATGGGAGCAGCCAGCCCTCGGGCTTCAAGCATCCCTTCGCCATCGAAAACATCATCGGCAGAGATTACAAGGGCGTGCTGCAGGCCGGCGGGCTGCCGCTGGCCTCGGTGATGCACCACCTAGGCTACCCGGTGCCCAGCCAACTCAGCAGCGTGGTGAGCTCCGTGTGGCCGCACGTGGGGGTGATGGACTCCGTGGCCGGTGTGCCCGTGTCTCCTGATTACGGACCCTTCGGCATGCCCGTGAAGGCGCTCTGCCACCCGCCGGCACAGACCATGCCCGCCGTTCCGGTGCCCATCAAGCCGGCGCCGGCGTTGCCCGCTGCCTCGGCCATCCCTGCTCTGACGGTCGCCGCCTCGCAGATCTGCCCCGCCGCTTCCCCGGCTGCTGCATCGCTGCTGGAACAGACCGCGAGCAACAACCCCGATGGCAAGAGCTCCCTCCACTCCGTCCTGGTGCACTCCTAAAGAGCAGGGGCTCGGGGCGAGAGAGGCCCCCAGGCTCCCGGGGGAGAGGACGGGGGAATCCAGGGCATGCGTGCGGAAACCTGATCGATCTCATGACTATACCCCTGCTGGTGTCTGTGTTTATATCGTGTGCTATCAGATTATTTAAGAGCCAGGTCGCAGGTAAGGTCTTTTATCGTCGTTAAATGTTATTAGTGGCGGCGAGGCGATGTGAAAAATCACAGCCGGGGCAAAAGGGGCTGACTCGGAAGAAAGGGCCGAGAGCGAAGTTCTCCCCGCCAGCCTGAGACACGGGCGGCCATGCAGCCTGCGCTCGCCTCAGAGCCCCTATCCCGGGGCAGTCACCTCGGAGGCCCCATGGAACTTCGAGAGGAGAAGTGTTGCAGTCGGCCGGTGAATAGGGAGAGCAGAAGGATAAAACCACGGTTGAAATCTGTTTCTCCCTCTTCCACGAGAGACAGGAAACCTCTGCTCCACATCTTCCTCCGAAAGATGTGGGCACAGTGGTTACCTTAAATCCTGAGGAGCTCTGGGGCCCCACGGCACGTAATGCTTGCTGCTTGAAGAGTGATCGTTAAATATTTCGATTAAGTAGTGGGAATTTAAGTGCCAACGGCACTGACGGAGAAGGGTTCCCTTAACTAACGATCGCTTGAGCTTCCCCTTCACACTTTTATAATCCATCCTATAGTACCTTAGAAGGGACTGAAGAGTGACCTGGCTTCTCAACCTGTGTGTGAGTGTCCGAATTCCCTAGTTTCTCACTAAAATAAAAATAGCCCGGCGATTCGTAGATTGTGCTTTTCACATCACCTTTCACCGCTCACAGACACCACTACTTTGTACGTGTTGCTTGGCGTTTCTTCCACGTGTATGTGAACGCAAAAACCTGCAGGGGAAGGGGGGAGGGCAGGGAGTGAAAGAGGTGGGGGAAAGTGGGAGAAGACAACAGGAAGATGGTTAAAAAGTTATTCGGGAAAAGCACTTTACTGAAAACAACCTTCCAATAGACGAGAAGTCTGTGCAGAGGGATCAGAAGTCAGAGATCGGAAGTCAGAGAGCGATGTGCTGGGCAAATGAATCCCAGTTGGCTTGTGAGTTATTGCTACCGTACGCTGTTCACCGTGCTGTACATCAATGTTTATTAAAGCAAATCCATCCATCTGCTTCTCCTGGTGCTGCTATTTAAAATACTCACCTTTCACATTGGTTAAGAAACGTGTGCTTGTAGCCTAAGTTTTCCCTCCCTTTCCACAAACTGACGAAAGTATCCAAAAGTTTTCCCGGCGGTAAGGCAAGGGGAAGAAAGGAAAGCAATCTCTTTCAGGTAAATTGCCTGCTACGGAGGCACTGTGGTCTCTGCCCGCAGCTCACGAGAGAAGAGCCGGGGTTCGGGTGTGAGAAGAGGGCACCGGCTAGGAACGCGATCCCACTGAAGGCAGTCGCAGTTTTGCCAGTTTCAGCTGGATCGCACCTACTTCCTTGGGTTTATCCCCTCCTGCCGGCGCACCAACAGTGTCCCGAGACGCCAGGTCGCAGTCCCTGTCCCTGGGGAAGGATATCCTGAGACAGGCTGACCTTTCTTGGTGCCAGAGAAATTTGCTAGGAAAAGCAAACCTGTTTGGCCCTGAGCGCCGTCTGTCCAAAGTTTTCCCCACACATACTCGTGGGGTCTGTTCGACCACTTGAAATTCCCCTTGAACTGCTGAATTTGAAAGTTGTTCCCTCTGTTCTAGGCGTGTTTACACCTTAATTTCAAAAATTATAGAATTCCTAGCGCCTAAAAAATACTACTAATAATGTTATGCTAGTGAGACATATATCGGTATCATGGTTTGTGAATCAGTCTGAAAACAGAATTGCCTCTAAAATATTGCAACTAGATAAACTGAGCCAAAAGAAATTATTTAAAAAACAAACAAACAAAAAAGACAAAGAAAAAAAGAAAAAGTGCTTCACATTTTCTTTGCTCTGCTGTTTTCCATCTTAGGCAGAGATCTAATTCGATATTCCCACTGCTAAAACCAAGTTGCTTAGAAGAAAAAGCAGTCTGCCAAATAAATCATGAATAGCACTATTCCATATGCATTTAAATATATTCTACTACTTTTGATGTAATTGCTGTGTAGGATTCCAAAGCACATCTTAAGGAACCTTGAGAGTTTTCCCCATATGTTGGTCAAAGGCGTTAGAAGAATGGAGGATCTGAAAGAGGAGAAGAGGTAATCCTCCTGGGAATTATCCAAACGATTCTGGTCAGTTTTAAGATTCTGAATGACCTTCTAAAATTCATTGCGGGAAAGCTTTTATTTGGTGTGAGGAGGCCTGCCTGGGTGCCGCGGCGAGGCAAGCAGCAGGCTCCCGCCGCCTCTCGCACCCGGGAAGTCGGGGCAGCTGTGCCGAAAACAGAGGCAGGGGGCTATCGCGACAGGGGGAAGTCTCTGATGGGAGGCGAGACGGACCTGAGGGCCCGGCCCGCGCCCATCGCCCGCGGCGCCACGCCGGGACGGCGGGGTACAAGGGGATTTGTGGAGTACCCAGCGAATCGCGGGGTGCGCAGCATTCTGCACTCACGGCCGCTCTGCGCAGCCGGTTTTCCCCACCACAGGGGCTTTGGGGAGTGGGGAGTTTAGGCCATGGGTCAGTTGCCCAGACGGCTTAGTGTGACTCCCAGTGCAGTGGCCTACACTTTGTTTGAACTAAAGATGGTGATATTTTCTGTAGCTTGTACAGTGAAATTTTTAGGGGGTTAAAACCTGCTAATTTCAGATTATCAGAGAGGAAGGGAAAATTAACTGTTCCAGTTATTTTCTAACTCATTTATACATCTATTTTTCCTTATTCTTAAGTACTTCATCTCTAAACACAGTCTTTGCAAAGTTACACAAATTTGCACTAACAACTAATAATCCCAATACATAAATAAACTCAATTCAAATGCTGTTTAAAACCAGATGATAATACAAGGGATAGAGAAATGAAACAGTATTCTTTCTTCCAAGCTGAAAAGCAGGTGTAAACTGATGAAAGGTAAAATTTTTCACTTGACAAATAAAATAGGGAAACAGCCTTGTGCCAGCTACTAGAGTTTGTATGTCTGCTATACAGCACACCTCATGCAGAAAAAGCTTGTCTTCAGATTAAAGTACACATGTGTTCTGCAAAGAAAAGGCAGCTTTTCTGAGTGAGTGCAGGCAGGTTGTTTGTAAGCAGAAGAAACAGATGCAAAGACAAGGAAGCTTAATCTTCGTATTGTCAGACTGCCAAAGGTAGAGAAGTAAAATTTATTACTAGAAAAATGGAGGCCTAAGAAAAGGCATTCATTTCACTCCAGTATGTTTCTGGTTTATTGTGACTAGCTAATATAGTGATTGTTATTTCTACCCATGGGAAACTATTCCCAGCCAAGGCATTGCTTTGTGTATTTTAAGTTCATCGGGCATGCAAATCAAGAAAGAAAACTAAATGCAGTAAGACTCTTAGAATTATGTGGTTTATGGTCTAAATGTGATAGCAGTGTTTCAGTGGATATGTTCTGATCTCAGTGATACCTATGACAACCAGAGTTATGACAGAAATTCTGGACTCCATTGATCCAATTCTGAAGTCTCTCTGGACAAAAATTGATACAGAAAACCTGCTTGGAATTTTGCTGCTGCTGCTTGTGGTAATAGATTTTTCTCTTTATTGTAATACTTTATTTTAAATCATTATCCTTCTGGTCTGTTTTAAGACAGAGCCTTCCCTGTTAGTGTTGGAAATACATAATAGTCTTGATTTTGAAAAGTAAAATTGCACCTCAACTTCTGGAGCTTTGCTGAATATATGGTTAGATTAATCATCTTTAGTTAGACAAACCAGATTAAATTTTAGACATCTAATGATAAAGACAAAAAAATTACAGCCTACAGGCCTCTGTTCTGGACATATATAAGCATGCAACTTCTTTGTTTAAAGAGTCAGTGGGCCTGCCTCTTTGCTTAAACAATGTGGTCAGTGGGACATCCCATGAAGAAAAGCCTAATAGTTACAGCACGCTTCCCAGAACCCTGGAAGGAAACAAGTTCAAGATTACTTCAACTCAAAAGGATTCAGATCCATATCTGCGTATCAAAAAAATAGGGGAGCTGCAAAACGGCACATGGAGAAAGCTGTTACACTGTAACAACAAATGTAAGGCTCATGAAGTGTCAGATGAGATACATGGTCTGGGTGCATCTCTACACCAGCAGAGTCCAAGTGCCATTGGAGAAAACAGATTACGGACAGAGAGAGGGAGGTAAGGACAGGATTAAATGGCAAAATTTCAAATCAGAGTGCCAAAGGGACAGGTGTTGGGTGTCCCAGGAATTCATAATTGTGGTATGCAAAAAGAGAGTTACAGTCAGGAAAGTGCCAAATATTTGCTAATACTAAGTCATTTAAACTAACCAAAAAGAACGTCCAAGAAATTGGGAGTTGCTGAAAGACACCCACACTGTGTTACAGGATAATAAAATTGAAATGAAAGTGAAATTCACTATTGACATATGCAAACCGCTATGCATGGGGAAAAAAATTCTCGTTT
>JAOTQP010001179.1:31345750-31358609 GCA_026413545.1 Cichladusa arquata
GGAACCGTTATCAAACAGTGCCTGCTAGAGCAGGGAGGCTGGACAAAATGATCCACTGTGGTGCCTTCAATATGACCTATTCTGTGACTCTGTGATAGTAGGAGATACAGACATGTAATTCCGTGGCTTACTGTGTATTTTAAGTAAATAGTAAGCATTTCATTTCTAGTCATAGAGTGAGACAAGCTATTGTAGTTACCATACTATTTAAATCTAAATATTAAAAAATAAATGTAAAAAAGTCAAGGTAGTCAGAGATGAACCTTAGAAACATTTTAAATATATTTTGTCCTTTTAAACTGCAATAGCAGCATCAATCTCAGAAGACTGACTGTTTTAAGGTCTTGTGTAGAAAATTTAAATTTAACAAGCTATTCACACACAGATTTCTTCACCTATTTTTCTAATAATTTGAATTTTTTCCACTTGTAATGTAATAGCAAACCTTAAGCAGTAAAATTTTGCTAAGTATCACAAGACTGGTTTAACTGCGCTCTAACCAGAGCACAGCCTCATAGGAAAGTGCAAGAGTTACTGAAGTCGATGGCAACCTGCCATTAAACCTCTGTTCTGTGACAATCCCTCTCAGGCATCTTAAGAAAGGACTCTTGTTTAAAAGCAGATTTGTGCTGTAAAAGTAAAGAAAGGCAGAGAACTAAATGCAGGACAGGAAATGCCCTTTTCTTCTGAGCTTTTAGTATCACTTCTGTGATGTGTCATTTTTTTGAGACCTTAAGTATTTTCCAAAAATAAAAAAAGAGGAAAAACATCCGCTACAGAAATAACCAAAAATCTCACCTTGTTGTTTTCACACTTGTATGGGATTTTGAGGGTATCCATGGCCTTGATCATGGCCTGCATTGCTGTAAATATATTCTGGTACACCAGTTTTGTAAAGCCCCTTTTGTCTTCATCAGAGTAACCTGATCCATGAATGATTCTCATCTGCTTGATAAATGTGCTTTTGCCACTCTCTCCTGTGCCTGCAAGACAAATAAGAAGGATATGCTTTACCCAATGGACACAAACACGACTTTTTTTGCACATTGCTGACAGCTTGCTTACTGCAGGGCTCAACAGTGTCAAGTGGTACTTGGAAGGTAACTTCAAGGACCAGTTCAGGGTCAAACAGTAGCATCAGTAGCAGAACTGAATTAAAATTTGTATTTTGATTTAACAACTAAACTAATGAACAAAATGGCACCCCAAAATATACATACTATGTATGACTTAATATTTTAAAATGTTTTGTTCTTAAAGATGTAATTGTCCAAAACTCTAACTTCATGAGACATCTCATCACAAAAATTCAGAGAGGAAGAAAAAGAACCTTCCTAGGCTAACTCTCAGAACATTACAGTAATCTGGTATTACAAGCAACTGATATATCTGTGTCTTGGTTTTTTGTGTTTTTTTTGCAAGGGTGTTTGGGTTTTTAGTTTTGTTGTATCCGTTGGTTTGGTTTTTTGCTTATTTGTTTGAGGGCGTGTGATTGGGTTGCGGCTTTTTTATTTTAAGCTAGTATCAGAACAATCAGAGCCCATCAAACTTCTATCTCAGAACCATATGAAATCACTGTTAATTAAAATTTGTTTTGTATTTATCAACAAGCAGTCATTCCTTCCATTAAAATGTTTTCCATATATTTTTATATAAAGTAGTTTATTGATTAAATATGACTATTTGTCAACCTAAAGTTAAGATCTGTTTGCTGGAAACTTCACAAAGGTTACAACACACAACATTTTTCCTTTGCTCCAATTCAGCAAGCTCATCTGTGTCTACAAGAGCTTATCTGTATTATCCCTGTGTTTGCTTAAGAGGAGGAGTTGAATCTGCACAGCTACATAAGCCCTGTGTTCACCCAGCTACTCAGCTCTGCAGAAAACAAAACGCATTGCTTAGTGCTGTGTTTTTCAGACTTTCAGCCTGGGCTTTATTTCAGTCACTTATGTAAAGCTTTCATGCCTCGTACCATAATATAATATTCATGTCCAGGACAAAGGCAGCCTTATAGGCCTCTTAGACAAATGTTTTAGGTGTCTTCTCAGAAAAGTGTTTCACAGCAGTGCAGTTTACAGGAGAAACCCTTAACTACTTCTGAGATAGCACACACTGCAAAATCTAAGCTTCTAAAAACTTCTGCCCTTACCATGACCATAATTTTGAAACCATCACTCCCATTTCCAGCACACATTGCTAACTTCTAATGCAGGTTTTCTTTATACACATATTCCCAGAAAATCAAACATGATGTTACATACTACAGAATCAGAATGGTTTGGGTTAGAAGGAGACTTAGAGATCTTCTAATCACAACACTCCCGTGCCACAAGCAGGGACATCTTCCATTAGACCAGTTTGCTCAGAGCCCCATCTAACCTGGCCCTGAATACTGCCATGGATGCGCATCCATAGGTTCTCTGGGCATGCTGTGCCAGTGCCTCACCACCTTCACAAGTAAAGAATTTCTTCCCATATCTAATGTAAACCTGCCCTCTTTGTTTAAAGCCATTTCTCCCTGTCCAATCACTACATGCCCTTGTAAAAGTCCCTCTCCAGCTTTCTTGTAGGATCCATTTAAGTAACGAAAGGCTCTTACATCATCTCCCTAGAGATCAAGACACTGAGTGATATCAACTTGTACTTTTTACAGCCTCATCCATTCATTACAGAATAAGTTAAAAAATACATCATGGCAATATATTCTTAAAATTTTATCTATTTACCATAAGAAATAAAACCAACACTGGGTAACAGCCTGAACAGACCCTTGAGTAGGCCTGTTTCACCCGGTGAAAAGAAGAAAACCTGAAATATGAAAAAAATCTACATATTCTTCTGAGAGGATATGAATGCCTTATGGGCTCTGTTAGCCACTGGATCCACCACTATTGTTCTTCGAATACTCTAGCTGACACAAAGCGAGAGCAAAGGTGAAACGGCAGTGCAGTGGACCAGCAGAATGGACCAACAGGGACTAAAACTATACTGAGATCAATTTTCTGCTGGCTACCACTGAACATTAAAATTGGTCAAGTCAGTTCCCTGAAGGCAAATGAATAGTATCTTCTCATCCTGTCAGAAGACAGATTATGTCCTGAGGCCACACAATGTACCTGAATCTCAATCATAATCAAAATACCACCACCACCACACTCCTTCATCTTTTAAGAAACATGACTTTCAACCTCCCTCCCCTCAATTCTAATATAATTCCTTGTCTAGAACTTAGGTGAGAATTGAATATTGTGACTCAATAAAACTCCACACTCCTGATTGAAGCACATAACTTGGTTGGTCATCTGACTTTTAAAACTTTCTCCCAGATAAAACCAACCTAATGAATGTAAAAAGATTAAATGTCTTCTAAAATAATAAAGAAATGTCTGTAATAGTGATGAGCTATTCAATCATGGCATAGAGGATTACAACAAATTGTAAGAGCTTAGCATCTTAAAAACTGAAGATTTCTGAAAATCTCCACATTTTTATTCCAGAAATGTTAATAGCAACAAGTATTACTGCATCATTAAGAATTCTACAACTAGAGATCTGAAAGTACTTCTAGCAGTATTATATCCACAAGCAGAATCAGGAAAGAGGTCAGGTTGGTTAAATGCAGAGTAGATCCGTATGCGTGCACTTGCACCCACATATATACATATCACATACGATTTTTTGTATTGATGCTATTTCTCCTGGTACACATCCTGCAAAAATCAAGCTACAGAATGCTGAAATGCAACATTCTTTGCCCTGTGAAACTCACAGAAAAACTTTAAACATGGTTAATTTTAAACAGGTGACAATGCAGCTGCTGGCAGAGAAGTTTCAGAACTTGTGGTGACTGACAAAGAAGATACAGGAGGACTAATTTAAAAGTAAGACTGTAGAACTGTAGAAGCCTAGAATGACAAGCCTTTCTTTCACGTGGTTGTGCTATACATACCTATACTTCTTTCTGCATTTCTCTGCATTGCAACTTTAAAATCTCAAGTATAGTATTTTCAGATCAAAATGAACCTGTTTTTTAACAACAAACATAACAACAAACATTCTCTAAGCAAAATTCACATTGGCATCTCAAACAAAAACACTGCTAAACTACACCTGATGATGTTTTTTCCTAATTTTGACCTATGAAAAGTCAAGAAAAAGCAGCTATTTTATTGTTTTGCATTTAAATTGAAATTTTCTGTTTAAATTAGATAGAAGAGGACATTCTTAACATATAAGGAAGAAGGAGAAAGCCATTGAAACCCACTACCCTGTTAGTCAATGTACACACACATATACTAAGAACTGTCAAAACAACAGTGTGTACATTTGCAGAAAACTGGCTTTCATCTTGGGGCTTGGATGCAAAAAACAAGCATAGAAGTACCTGGAAAGTGAAGATTCATGGGTCAGAGTGGAATCAACATCCTACACAGATGAACAGAACCATACTATAACCACAGTTTCATCAAACATTTACTCAGATAAAGCAGTTGGTTGTTCACTGCCTCACAGATTTACAGAAAAGGGGAGCAATCAACCTCATCAGATAGTAAGTAGCAGAGTAACTCCTAGGATGAGTAAGAGCCACAGAGCGGTAATACATGAGAATAAAAATACTTGATTCCACTTAAAATTATATTTCACTTGGAAGAAAGTTTTATGTCCTCTCTGCTACTATTAATTCAGTGATAGAGAAAACAAAAAATATGGTTTAGTCTGTTGCTGTTCCACAGCAGTGGAATGCAGTGATCACATTTCCACTGAAATAGAGTATGGCTAAACGAAAACATAAAACTGTGCAGAATTCAGGCCTTGGACCAGCTTGGCTTTGTAGGTGACAAATCAGTTGAAATGTATTACTGAGTGCATGAGATCCTCCTGGGAGCTGAAGCAAAGAAGCCAGTCTGTCCTAGCACTTTTAGAACAGCAGCTTTCAGGCTCACAATTGAGGACTACTCTTGGGAAGGATATTTGGTTGATAAGACTCTGCAGCAAAACTTCCTGAGGTGGAGGTGAAGCTCCCCAGCTCACCCTGTAACATGTACCTGGCCAAGTTCTGGAGCAGAACTAGAGTATCTCTTCCCTACCAAAAGGAGGCAGCAAGGAGGAAACAAGGAAGCTCTCACACTGACAATTTTCATCTTGGTCATAAAAACACCAAAGAATTTAAGTGACAACTCATCCAGAATAGAATTCAATTCAACACGATGAACAGAATTCCGGTAAGGAATGACCAGTCCTGATAATGCACATAGTAGGCATTTTTGTATATTTTATAAAATGAACAGTAGTACCATAGTATCTTCCTTGTGTGATTATCTAACTCCTTAATTGACATGAATAGTTTAAACTTCACAAGAGTTGCCTGATGTTAGAAAACATTTCAATGGCATTTCATTTAGTTACAGAAAAGCATCTCCAATTTCAAGCAAAAAAAGCCAGAAAGAGAACTAGTGTTCTGAAGTCTGTTCCTGCATCAATAGCACCATGTTTTGCAGTTGTGCTAAAAACTACAAAAAGCCAAATTCAGCAAGAACCCCAGTGATGGCTTTTTGAGATTTAACAATGCAGAGGTTTAAGTTAAGAACCACTTAGGAAAAAATGAGAGAGGGGTGTATACTGCTATATTGCCAAGTGTTTGCTCCACTGAAAGAGTATGTTTAATTTAAAATCACGACATAATCATCTTACTTATTTTGCTTACAAGCCAAATTTGCATATTCCACTTGCTTTAAAAAAAATGTAAGCATATAATTCAGTGAATGGTGAAATGATTATCTCCTCTGTATCATTTTAGTAATTTATAAACATTTCATTAAGATGACTGCCAATAATCCACACAGCATTATTTCATGAATTACTAAATGTAACAACAAAGAAGAGCCTGGCAAGATGAGAAAATATTTATTCCAAAAAAGGATGAATGGAATTTTATGAAGTAGATCATGAAGTAGCTAATTACCTCAAATAAGGAACATGCAACATCTACATTCATGTAGAGCAATTTGTTTCAAGAACAATCTTGAATATCTTAAATATTTATGAAAAACTAAGCAAATATTATCCATTACAAATATTACTACAGTTGTTCCATCATTTCCTTACCTACACTATTGAAATTGTATTAACCATCTTCCTTAAAAAAAGGGAAAGAATACCTCCCATTATCTGGACAGCTAGTCTGAATGCTCTCTACAGCAGAAAAATCCTCTTACAAATTTAACCTGGTTGTTTTTGAGACTATAATAAAGTTAGCCATTCTAGTGCCGCCTGAAAACTTAGAGAAACAAAATACCCATCCTCATTGTACAAGCAATACACTCAAAATAGTTCAAGTGACTACTACAATAAAGCCTAAGACAGATACTGAATTACTGAAAAACTGGAAGGAAATGGAAGATAGAATTGAAGCATGAGTTGATTTTCTGTAGCTTCTTTATGTTAATTCAAGCTTTTCCATGAACAAGAGCCTCAAATTCTTTTATAGGAAAAACAGGTAATCAAATACACTTTAGTGCCAGGTCATCAAAACTACATTGCAAAACTACTATTATGTAGCTAGGCACAGCTCATTACTGAAAGTCAGCATCCTCTTCTCTCCACCTGCAATTCAGAAAAAACCCCAAACTAACCAACCAACCAAAAAATCCAAACCAGCAAGGCCCCACCCCCTGCCCCCACCCCAAATCAAAACAACCAGACAAATCAACAGCAAAAACTACCATCACTGCTAAGCCCCCACCCAACAAAACAACCCAAAAACTCCTCCTTATCTTTAATAGTTACAAACAGATAATTTTCACCATTTTAGGGGTGAAATTTCCTATTACGGTTTAGGTGTAATTCAGAGGCAAGGACGTGAGAGAAGAGATAAACTGGGTGCCTTCACATAGGACAAGTAATTCCTCAAGAATTTGCACGGCTTTATAAATGGGTTCAAAGCAGGACGGGATCCCACCTCGTGTGACCTTCTCTGCCCTTCCCTTGAAAGGATCCCTCTGATAAACCACAGACTCCCTAAAGAGAATTAACTCTTTCCAGTCTGTGCTTAATTTTCCATTTTATATGGTTTGGAGCATCTTTGACAAATTCAGTCTAAAGAACTCTTTTATGCAGAAAAAGTGTCACAAATTAAACTTCACCCCCAAAAATATTTTCTTGATGTCACTCACAACTCAACCCAACAGCAAACTGTTTAAAATCAGACTGTTAGCTGCGTTCTTCCATAGAAATATTATAAACAAAACCAGAAGCAAATATCAGCATTTTTAAAAGAAGGTATCATACAAACTCTTACCTTCCTTGAACAGAGAAAGGTAAAATCTCTCTTTAGAAACTTGTGCATGATTAATTTCAAATGAATGTTTATAGGAGTGCTGGAAAGCAGACTCAAGTAGATTCCAAGGCACAAGCAAGTCAGAATCCATCATTTATTATCTTCCTTGAGATCAGTATAGTACATAACTACCTATAAATCGACATGTATGTTTTCTGTAAGCTATTTACCAAAAGACAATGGTAATAATATGCTGAATGCCACCTGATTTTTCTGTGGACACTCCCTTAACTACTAATTGGACAGAGACAGGGTTTAGGGTTTAAATCTTTTATGTTTCGTTCATATTCCACCTACAGTTCTTCACTTCTGCACCTAAGTTGGACTGAAAATGTTGAGAGAGGCCATACAACCCTACTTGTCCTGCAGGTCTCCAGGAGGATTCTCCAGGAATTTCAGTATGAAATTGCAAGATAAGGCTTGCATTAACTCTAAACTTTTATTAAGGAAAATACATAAAATTTACTTTCCTAATAATTAAGTATTTCAAGTTGTTTCACCTTCTGTTACTCAGAGGAATTATGAACAGATAAACACAACTCCTACTCCTAGCAACTCTTAAGAGACACCATTTCAGGGACAGTATAAACCATCATGATTAATCAAAAGCAAGGGTAAATATTGGTAGCATTCAAAATTGCAATACTTTCTCTTTATTTTTATTATGGACAGGAACAAAATACCTTTACTACTTTAAATTCTGCATCTTCAGAAAAAGTGGCCTTCATGTCTAACATACCGCAACAGAGTTTGGCAATCTGTGTTTCCCCCATGCCAAGGGCTAAATTTCTTCTACCCTACAGAAAGCTGCAAAAGGTGAATATCTCTCTCTTCGTAAGTTCCATCATCAAACATAATTATAATGCACAAGAACACACCAACAAAAAAACAGCTGTGTTTACCAAGCACACAAAGCCTTATAGTTTGCATGTTCTGCTTTCATAACGTATAGTTAGAAAGTCTGTGACCTGTTTTCTAATCTGCGTTTTAAAGAAGTACTGTAGTACTCAGAGTATATTGGATGTGTATTTGCATCCATCTGAAATACCAATACAAAACAGTATATGATGTAATTTGTTTAACAATATGTTAGCATCAACTAAGTGCAAAAAACATGAAAACACCCTTTCCAAAGTTTTTTTTTTAATAATATTTATTCTGTTCTGCTTGTGAGCTCTATTTTGAAAGCCTGATATATACTTTTGACCTACTACTCATACAAAAAAGGCTCCATCCAGGAGCTGAAAGTACACAGTATAGCATTTTCTTCCTTAGAATGTGAAAATGCTTATAAGTGAATTGCTTTGCTATACCAAAACTAGTATAAATATGAATTTACTGAAAGTAAGTCATATGAATAATAGCACATTTGTTATTATCAACTATTTATGTCAAGTAACATTTCTGATGTAAAATATTATTGTCTGAAATTAAAGACTAAGAATAGCAACTGTTTTGTAGCATTTCGGTACATTCTTTCCTCAAGAATGGTTGGCCACTGCTTCCAAGAATGATATTCACTCCAGTTTCAAACTTTAGTCTAGATATGATGAAGCACTCCTTCCAGGGGAAAAACACAAATGACTGAACAGAAAATCCCTTTGCTTTACTACCTTATTATACATCCTTCATTCATGCCAAAGAAAGAACACTTTCATATGGATTGTGATGATTTAAAAATAAGAAAGAAAAGCAAATCATATTGGTTCTTCTTATACATGAAGAGAATAATATTTTTCCCATAAAGCTATTTGAGGCCTTTCTGTGTTAGGTTATTTACTCCTGAGGAAGACATTCAAGCTGTTTCCTTGATCTCTTCTGTTTGTGTTCTTTTGCTGTTGATGCTTCAGAGCTCTCTACAACCTCTGTACTAGAATGATAACGACAACTGCTTCTGAAACCTAATTAGACAAGAGTCAACTAACCAGTGTAACTATCAGACTTACTCTAGAAACATATAGGAACTATATAGCAAATGTTGGTATGCAGATACCTGTCAAACAGCTTCCCTGGTCCATTCACAGGCAGCACTAGAAACGAGACAGATTTCTTTCAAGCCTCAAATACATCCCTTGCACTAAAATGATGAAGTAATTTTTGCTTCACTCTAACTGCATATAAACAAGTACAAACAAAGTGCTGGGTCTTGCAAGCAGAACCCTGAACTGACTGCAGTAAGGAATCAGCTGGGGTAATTAATAGTTTCTTTAGTATTACACCTTACAAATGTATAACACATTTTGTATCTTTCTGGTTTCCTAGGAGAACACATCTTGAGAGCATCATGAAGGAAATACTTTATGGTATAAGTGGAAGTTTTACAGTATTTTTCTCTAGCATTTAACCCCTTTTTCTCATGCTACTGTGAAGGCAATACTCCTCCTTCCCCAGGGAGACTGGAGAGCTGGTGATAAACAAAATCCACACCCACCTGGTTTCAGGTCCTCAGTGAATGAGCATCCATTCCACTCCCACACATCACCAATCCAGTTACTCCATTTGGGACATCATTGTCATTACAGCTGGTCACGGCATTAAATTGGAAGGAAGGTGAGGTGGGGGAAGCTCAAGCACTTTGTAAGAAACAAAGAAACCTCCTAACAAAAAATAGAATGGACAGGCAGCTTCAGCAGACATTGGCTGCTGGCAAAAAAGGAGGTAAACGGGAAGCACAAAGGCAAGTCCAGTGCAGTAACTGCTTTCAAATAAATCATCAGCTGTGAGTAGCCCTCGGAGGAAATTTGGCCAGCCTCTACAAGGCAAAGCTCCTCCTGCCTGGCCTTCACCCCATGGACATACAGGGCTGTAGAGCCCAGGGCTGTTCCTCCTGCAAGCTTCCTTCCATGTGCAAGTTTCTCAGAGGCTATTTAGCAACCAGAGAGATTCTGTCCCCAAAAGACCCGTCCATTACTACAGGCAGTGTTCCCTCTTCACCCCCAAGGCACACACAGAGCCCAGCAGAGCTGACAGACCTCAGTAAAAAGCTCTGGCACAGCAGCTACACAGTAGAAACACATGACTCCATTTTTATTTTCATCCCACAAGTACTGTGAGAGGCTCAAATGTTTGGTTTGGATTTCCCTTTTTCCTACATTCACAGTGTTGCTCACCAACTTTTATGTGTTTCTCAGTGCACACTAGCAGGAATGTGCTCATACACTGTGAAATCCAGGCAGGCTCCAAGGCCAAGCCCATTATAAACCCACTCAGAGGGAAGCACACTTCCAGATATCGTGGCACATTTCCTGCAGTTTATGGCAGATCATCCTTAATTTGAGACTGCTTTTTAACTGCTACTTCCCCTGGAGAGTCACTAGTTTTTGAGACTTTTGCTGTCCTCTTGCATTTTATGTCCTTCGAGGCATTGCAAGAAGCCGCACACTAATTAAGCAGCGCCTCCAAAATGAAGGTAGACCCCTTGCACACTTTTTCCTCCTACAAGGAGAGGGGACCTGGGCAAGTGAGCTCATTAGCTGGATAGGAGTGATACAACAACTATCGTATCGTAGCTCTTATTTGAACCATTTCAAAGGTTGTAGTAATACTGATAAAGATTAAACAAATCATGTTTTAATCCAGTTCCTTGTTTATTTTAATATAAATACCACCTATGCACATACTTCCATGTGCATACATACAAAGCGTATGTATGAAGGCTGACAAAGGCGCTAAAGACATAAATATACCACTGGCACTCTCTGAATTTAAGAAATCAGGTCAAGGGTAGTATTAACAAAGAACAATTTTATAATTAAAAAAAATATAATTAGATTTTTCCACACACCCCCCCCCAAAAAAAAAAAAATCCCTGCTTTTTGTTAAGAAAAAAAAAAGTAAATCAAATAGCTAAGTTCTGAGAGGACATCCTTGCTATCCTTACACACATCATATAGGTATTTCCATGCTTAGTACATGACAGAAATGCAGTGCTCTTTTCAGATGCCAGAATTACTCAAGCAAATAGATGAAAAATCGAAAAACTTTAAGTTTGGGGAAAGTGAGGGATGAAAACTACTACTGGGTCAGTAAGAACATGGACTGTCACAGTCAGTAAGAACAGGGAGAAGCAGGCAGATTTTACAGTCAAAGCATGCAGTGCCAACATTGTGCATTTGCGTTTTTAACAGCACAGCGTCCTAGCATGCATACCGCTTAAAGCACTGCTTTGGAATGGCTGAACCGATGGACGTTTTAATGTTCTCCTTCTCCAGCAGGGAAAGCCAGGAGGCAACACTCTGGACTAGCACACTATCACAGAGACAGCATCCACAGCCTGTACCCCTTCAGGCTGCCCAGACAGGGCCCAGCTCCCATGCGACTGACCAGCTCAGCTGAGAAACTTCAGCAGCTCAAAGGATGAGTTCCCAGTCACATCTCTGACATGCCAAGACAGGCAGCTACAGGACTCTTGTTCTCTTCAAGAGAAACTTCTGATCCTCCTTATAATAGCCTTGTTGCTGAAGTCACATATTTATTTAGACCTGATTATGTAATCTGATTATATACCAATCTGGTATATCTCTATACCAGATCTCTATCACCTACTCTGAAAGTTTTTAGATTTTTTTTTTTTGTATTTTTATTTACTTCACACATGCACTACAAACAAAGAATGCATAGATTAATAAATAACTTCATTTTACTTATAAAGGTGGTAAAACCCATAAGACAGTATCAATCAGAACTCAACTAAAACATGGATAAGCAACGCACTTTCCTGAGTCGCACAAAAGTATCGTTTTACTGGATTGTCTTACAATACTAGAAGAAATCTCCAGAAATCCATGAACTAGATGGCATCTGAGTCACAATTACTGTTTTACTCAAACATCAGCTACTCTAGCCCATAGCATGTACCACACAGATGCAGATATGTAACTCAGGAAATGCCACCTCCTTTCTCTTCCAGAGTCGCCTCATTGCTCTGAACTCTTCTGAAATCACATGTGTTCTGTTTAATTAATTCAAGTCCACATGCTGTTCACTAGCATTTAAGTAAGTTCTTTGCATTATAAATCCTGGTTCATCTGAGAGGCAGTTCTAAATTCACTTAATATCCTTAGTAATTAGGCTTTCTATGGCAACGGGTTCTTGTTCTATGAACATTCATGAAATTCTGGTTTTCACTTGTACTTCCCTCTGGTTTCAAAATGATTACACTGAATATACTTCTAGCCACTTTCAGTGCTATGGCGAAAGATACTCAGGAGCAGGATAACACTAAGAATCTCTTCCTGTTTTTATTTAGTAGGCCAAAACAGAGATAAATCTAACTGTCAAGACAAAGTACTGTAACACAACTGCAGTTCATACAGGGATCAGGTGGTAGGTGAATAGTTTCCATAAGCTCTTATTTTTCTTTCTAGAGGAAACTTTTACTTCCAGGAAGTAAACATTTATTTAACATGCCGTTCCTTTGCACAACAGTCAAATGAGAAGTATCTGAGTCCAATTTTTTATGTTTTAGGCTACTAAAATGTTATCCACCAAGTTCAGCATTCTTTGTAATTTTTTTAAATT
>JAOTQP010001179.1:31358709-31369221 GCA_026413545.1 Cichladusa arquata
TTTTTTAAATTATAATTTTAGTTCAGCTAAAAAAACCCACAAAGAAACAATCAAGGGCTCATCCAGTTGTCACCACAAACCACAGAGTTAACAATCCAAAGCTAAACAAGAATTTACTTACAATAACCACAATAGCATGATGCTGAAAGGTGATTATATTTGGCACCTCTGTATCTACTTCTACTTTTGCATCATTCTTTTCATACTCTTGTAGTAACAATAAAAAAAGAAAACAAAAACAAAACAACCCCCCTACACACACTTATTTTGGACTTACACAGGCCTGCAAATGTAAGGAGTCCTTGTCCATGAAGGTGTGGAGGAAACATAATATGAAATTCATTCAATTTCTCCATTTTTTAAAAATACTTTTTTTGATAAAATGTAGTCTTTGATCCCTTTTGTATAGGGTTGGACTGCCTGAAAATCTACCATGAAAAACTCTGGAAAATCCAACAGAAGATATTAAAAATGTTCTTTTTGTTATCAGGCTTATTCTAGGAGAAAGAAAAACAGGCAGAAAGAAACTACATGCAATAGCTTACATGACTAGAAAACAGCCTACACCTTTTAGATGTTTTAAAAAAAAATCTCGACATCAAAACACCCCTATTGCTCTAAAGGCCTTGAATCTTGTGAAATAAAAGTTGGTATTATGGAGAGTACAAATGCCGAAAACACTAACATTTTTCAAAACAAGGAAAAGTATTGAGACAAACACCATTTTCCTACACTAACATCACAATTTCTAACAAACAGACCCCTCTACACAGCTTTCACTATTGTTCTGAATAATTTGCAAAATCTAAGCACAAAGGTGCATGTCTTCTCCCAATCCCTCCAGCAGCAGTCCAGCCTCATGCTGCAGGTTTCTGCACTTTGCAAGCCAGGAGCGGAGAGCTGTGTGTGGCAGAAACAATTTCTGCCTGGGACATGATGGTGGGAGCTGCCAGCCAGCTCTCCCCATTCAGGCACAGCCTGGCCCTTGGGCAGGGAGTACCAGGAAAAAGCCCTTCCTCCACTCACTGACTAGAAGCTGACAAGGCAGCTCCCTATAAAGGTCACGGTGCAGAATTTATTTCTGGAGAGTTTTAAGCTCTCTCCCCAGCCTTCAAGCACAAACAACATGGAGCCATTTGGCTGCCCTCACACTGGTGAGCAAGAAGTGTGTGAAAAAGGACAAGACTGACACTTTCATCACCAGCAGCCAACCCTTAGCCCATGCTTTGCAACACTTGTTTCCAAACAATTGGAAGCCAGAAGACAATGCGATAGCCAGTGAGTTTTGAGCTATCTTCCTCTTTTCCTCTGGTCAGTTCTCAGGTTTTGGGATATTTTGCTGACTCCAGCTGTCTCATTTGTCATTAAAAAAAAATGAAAGAAAAAGTCCAGCTGCTTCAACACCTGTATTATCCTACAGATCCAGCCACCACTGGAAGCCTTTGAGCATTAGTAAAAGGTTAACCACCCTCCAAGGCTGTTGAATCACATGTACACATCTGGTATAATCAACACCTCACACTAATTACCATTTATCTGAAACGCTTAAAACACTTTAATGTTTGCCAGGAAGAAGCTGCAGTCAATTTTCTCTTGTAACATGATCTCCAAAATCATGTAAGCATTCTGACACTTACTGCACGAGGAACAATGCTGGTCCTCTAATCTCTGCCACATGGGAACAAGTTCCATAAAAGACAATTGAAGCATTTTGGGGATGGTCTTCAATTTGTAGTAGTTCTAGGGAAAGGTTACCTACCAAACTCTAGGTTTATCAACTCTGGTAAAACAATTTAGTTGACGAAAATATGCAGTTAAAGACTACTATCTCACTGTGGCTGACAAAGAATAAAACTATGGAAATGTGTTTTAGACAATAGATCAGTGAATCCCAGATGCCCTGTGTTAGTCCCTGTTTCTGCTCAGATAAAAATGAATTCTTTTTGATTGTCATCAGAGTTCACCTATTTTGTTGGTCAAGTTTTCTCATGTCATTATTTCTAAAGAAGTTTTAAAGGTTTCTGCACTTCTGTTCAGAAACTAGCCCTTTCATCAAGTATTGTGCAACTTCACTTCAAACTGTCAAATTCTTTCCTCAACAAAAAACTTGGTAAGTTAAAAAATTAAAGAGAAGGTTTCCTACACTTTAATAAGAAATTGCCGAAGTGCGAAAATCACAAGAAGAGAAATTTCTGAGTTGTGAATTCAAAATTCTAAGTTTGCAGATTAGATTCGAAAACCTAAGTTTGCAGCAGAAAACAAGAGAAGATTAACACTATTTGCATAAAAACATGGATTTTTATACTATGCGGCGTACAGTCAATAATTAAATTTCAACTACCTGAACTACAAAAAATTGCAAACCATGCTGCAACTAAGAGGACCAAAAGTATGTTCACGGTTTTTGCAGGGAAAAACCCCCAAACAACCCACCACCTCTCCCCAGCTTTGCAACTGTTACTTTCTTCTATATACTGACTCCTCAGATGGCATTAGTAAAGAAAAATCAGTCATATTTCAAAGAAATTAATTTACTGAAGAGTTTGGAAAAAGAAATTAAAGACAGTAATAATGACCTCAGGAAAGGTTAATCATACCCCTCCCCCCCTCTTCCCCTGTGATCCTTATTAAGGATTTTTTTCTGCCATCCTTACTCTTGAAGTAGTCCCAACAGATTACTGCAAACTATGGCCTTAATATGAACGAGGGTAAAAAACAGAGTAGACAAAGTACAGTGCATATCCATTTTAACAATTTTGGAAGTATTCTTGAATAAAGAGCATCAAATGCTTTCCAAAATTCTCTACTCATCACTTAATATTCAAAAAATTTCTTAAGACAGGAGAGAGTCTAAGAACAGAGTTACCATGGAGTGACAAGTTACCACATATCAGCTGCTCCACAGTGGTTTTTGCATGGGTAGCTTCACTTATGTGCAAATGTCAAGTTTTATCAAACTGATTTGTCAGTCCTCTTTCATTTCAGTAAATCCTGCTGCACTAAATAGCTAATGAGAAGATTAAATACCTTTAAACTCAGTCCTAAGAGGTCACTTCACCTATGTTACACCGTATTACCAAATGAAGAAAAATTTATTTGAAGAATGAAGTCTGTAATTTTATAGTAACTGCTTTATGTTTAAACTAAAATATCAGATGAAAGCAGAAGAAGACTTAAATTTTTACTAATTCTCTGATTTTATTCTACTGCAGGTCTGTTGTTATGAGTTTATTATTAACCTGCTTTTTAACTTCTACTTCAGAAACAATTCTTTGGCAAGATATTTTGTTACATCACACCACTAGGTGTACAGGCCATGATGTCATTCCTCCTCAACACAGAGATGAAACATGTATTTACCTGAATGAGAACATTTTAGCACAGTGTGGTTACATCTGTTTTGTGAGATGTACCAGTCCTCTGAAAAGTCCCTTACAATGTGTTTATGTTACTGTTGTTAATTCTTATTACAAAAACAAGCACTTACTTGTTTTACTTACTAAACAATCAAACAAACCAGTTATTAATGACCTGTTTCTTAATTACTTTAAAGGACTACTGACCTAACCAGTAAGCACCAATTAGCACCAATTTCACCACTATTTTTCTTGAGTGTTTTTTTTATAAATCTCATCTGCATGCGAGATTTTACTGAGACTTAGGAAAAAAGAAATCCACATACCATTTTTCTACATGAACTATCCATTTCAAATCAGTTATTAAAACATTATCTTCACTGTAGCTTTGCATATTTACCATTTTTAAAACAAAATGCAGTATCAAGAACAACCTCAGTGCAGAGAAGGTGCTCCATTCTGACTACATTTTGATTTATTCAAAACTCTGCTTACAGACATTACATAATCACACATCCTTTTTGACCTCCACTAGAAGGTGTGTTAGGTTATCTTCAGTAAAACATGGATGCTGTGACAACAACCTGGGATGAAGTAAGTGTAGATGCAATATACATTACACTGTGTATTGACTTCCAATAACACAAACACTTTTTTTCTCAAATAATACATGACTGCAGGCAATTTAATATTTGCTAAAATCTGGAAGGCATGTGAAGTTTGAAATAAAAGTTCTGTATTTTTATAGCCCTAAATACTGTGACCTGAAGCCTAAATTAAGTATCTCAAATTCTTCTCTTTCCTTGCACAGATATTTTCTGAATTACCAAAACTGAAATGCAACCATTTCTATTTCTGTAGAAGAACATTATACAATCTTTATGCTGGAAGGCACCTATAGCACTGGTTTTAAGACTGCAACTAGTGACAGCTACTACATCAACAATTTAACTTCTTAGGACGAGGAGACAGGTCCTTTATGTCAACTACTGATGCATGGCTGTTGATTCATGTGCAATACTGTACCTCTGATTTAAGACTGTACAATCATAAAGCAGACTTATTAAACAACAATACTGACTTGACTTTTCCAAGAAAGGATTGCTAACAATGCTACACGAAGAGATGTGTCTTTTTATATATTTTACCAGCAATTTTAGTTAGAACTTAATGCCATCATGTAACTACACTACAATTTGCTTGAACTGATCATCATTCTAAAGAAACATGCTTTCCAAAAAGCAAATTTATACACACATTACTTTGCTGCAAAGCCACAATAAAAAGTCTGTAATTCTCTTTCATTTGTGAAGTTGGACATTAATGCTTTGTATTTCCATGTCCCGTCAGCTAGTAGACTATCTAGCTCCAGACTCAATTCTGCCTTATGAGTTTTTTTACATATTGTGCTTTCTCATTTTTATTTTATTCAAGAAACAACGATTTTTCTTCCAACCAAGAATAGTACAAGGTCCATGGTGGTAAACTCTAGTCTAACTCTAGTTTGACCCTCTAGAGGGTCAGGAACCTCTTGCTTTCAATACCCTGTAACATCATCAGGCAGTATTTGACTGCTATAACATTATGGGTTGCTCCCTTACAAATGCAATTGATGGACTAAGGTTTATTTTTCTTATTCAGTGTATGACAATTTCTGAGACATACTTCCCCAAGACTTCAAACACACTCTATCAACCACCTGATCAGAAACTTCATGTCTCTTTATTAAATTAAAATTTTCTTTCCCAATTTTACTGGTAGCAAAAAATATCCTAAGGAATGTGTAAAAGATAATTCTACATCAAGTTAAAGGCATCTAGCACTTTAAAGCATGAAAAAGTTCCATATGGAGTACTTTTACAGACATAAAACTGACACATAGGAAAGCCAGCATCAAACCTCTCATTATAATGGCTCTCTTGTGCAGCTACATAAACTCTGTAGGTCAAAATTACTTTAAAGTTGCATGAATATACTTGCATATGCAAAGAGAGACAGAAGGATAGCTATTCTTTTGCTTCCTGACAAAAAGACAGCCTGAAGGATTGTATTTTTCCCTGCTCAATTCCTTATTAAGATCAAAAACATCTGTACACATCTGTTTTTCTGATGCTTCTGTTGAAGAGTATTGGAATGAATTGTTACCATTAGCTGAAACAAAAAGTCAAATCAAACCAAAAGACTGATAATATAGATGCTAACAATGACTCTGCCGAATCAAAAATCAATTAGTTATGTTGCAATTTAAACTTACTGCAGGGTCCAACATCAAAAGCAAAGCAAAGGGGCAGTGAAACATCATTAATGGTTCAGACAATTAAGAATAAAAAAGACTATAAAGAGGGCAACTTAATCCAAGTTTTTTTGCATAATGGACTAATTACTAATTAATACCGGCACTGAAACACAGAAAAAGAGAGTAAGTAGCTCACGTTCTTCATGAGAATCAGACTTGATCAGAAGATGTTTCTCAACATAAATCAACCAGCTTGAAAGAATTAAAATTTCATTATCTCTCAGCAGTTACAGGGAAAGGAAAACTCCTGAGGTGAAATGCAAGCTCCATCACTTTAATGCAAAGTAGCAGTGAATCGCTAAGACCAGATTCCTTCTCATGTATGCAAAATGCTATTGGGAGATGCTTTGCAAACATAAATATTTTTTTAATTGAAGTGCCTTTAGCAGGTCTGAAAAATCACATAAGTATAGAATAATTTAGGTTGGGAAAGACCTTGAGGATCAGCACATTCAACCATTCACCTAATACTGCCAGATCCACCACTAAACCACACTCCTAAGAACCCTCCAAGGACGCTGAGTTGACCGCTTCGCTGAGCATCATGTTCTAGAGTTTGACAATCCTTCCCATGAAGAAATTTTTACTCATACCCAATCTAAATCTCCTACAGCACAACTTGAGGCCATTTCCTCCTGTCCTGTTACTTGGGAGATTAATCCCCACCTTGCTACATCCACTTTCAGGTAGCTGTAGAGAACTCCTGAGCCTCCTTCTCTCCAGGCTAAACAACTAACCTGTAGATATAGTGAAGCTCCCACCTGAAACCATTTGCCAGTCTCTCTGTGGGTAGACATGTACTAGTGTTTAATTCAAAAGTGTTCTTCTGAACATAGAGCTCAAACATCCTCAGCTCCTTCACCGACTGTGCTCTTTCCCATTGCTATCAAAGTACCCCAAGTGAGAACATGGATTTCTTCAGAAGGAAACCAGTAAAGACTGAAGTTAAGGACCACAACTAATGCATGAGCATTTAGTCCCTAGGATCAGATTAGACCTGGCTAAAGCAAAAAAAAAAAAAAACCCTTGACCATGGACATCAGGTTCTCTGCACCTACTGTTTTGCTCTGCAGATCCACTCTCATTCACAGATTTGCTAACTTAGAAATAGCCCTCACCTGCCATCACAGGGATAATAATTATTAACTATATGGAGGTGACAGAGTGACTGATCAGCTAGTGGGTGGGCAGCATTTTGAAAATTTGCAGTGCTTTGTAGCTATTCCCTCTTATTACAAATACTTTTGTGCATGTACTATCCAAAAAGACAGCAGAATATAAACAAGAATCAATCTGGAACATCCTTGGTTTCTCTACAATACGACTTTGTTCCATTTGCTGAAGCCACTGCGGTAACAGCAGGTTTATTTCATGGAACATAACAATGATCTGACATGTCAATTCAAAGTACACACATTGATTATAGTTATGGTGTTCAGTTCAGTAGAAGTCTGTCTGGGGAAATACAAGTCTGTCCATATAGTATAAGCTTTTCTTACCAGTATTTATCAGTCAGAATCCAAAAAACCCATGAGCAACTAAAAGACTCTTCAATACCTGTGCTATACACAACAGAAGCAGCAAGTACCTACTGTTGCTCTCATGCATCTCTGCTTATTTATTCTTGCTTAATAAAACCAAAGACAATGTAAAGAATTTATTAGTAAGTATTTTAGAGATTGTCATTTTGTAAATTACTACCTTTTATGTTTTATTTTGGCACTGGACTTATGCTTCCAGAATTCCTTACCTCCCAGGCTTTGCAGTATGGCAAAAGCCCTAGAGCGGCTCATCTGAGGAGTCAGCCTACCAGAGCAAGCCTCACATGAAGTATGAGGACATTTTCTCTGCTTCAAAATACAACTATAGGAGAAAATAACCCTTTCTACTTCAAACAGCTTTCTGCTGTTCTTAGGCTGCCAAATGAGTTCAAACCTCCAGTTTCAACCTCCCAAGAAAGATAACTTGCTGTCCAACTACACTGCCATGTATCACGGATTCATCATCAGATGAAGAAAGGAAAGTGGTCACATTCTCACCCTTAATCAAAAGCTTCTGATCCTGCCAGTTCTAGTTATTTACACACGTTTATTCATTCACCCAGTTCTCTCGGGGCTTCTAAATCAGCTCAAAGGGTCTATAAGTACTTCAGAGTTCACTAGCAGAGGTCACAGTTCTCCCCAGGAAACCTGCAATCTCTCTGAACAGATTCTTTACCTAGACAGTATGGCAGGATGAACATAAATGATCAGGTGTCCAAGCACGCCAAAAGCTGCAGTTTGAGAAACCAGTAACTAAAGAAGCAAGACGTACTGCAAACAAATTAATAAATTTCAGTGCCCTTAAACAAATGTTTAGAGTGACAGGACCTTTCATGTACACATTCAAAAATATTAGTCAAAATTATTTCCAAATACCAGTATGACTACATAGTTTAGACCAAATAAAAGAGAACATTAGAATACATTTCAGGGTAAGGTTTTTCAGAAAAAAATGAACTACTGGTGCCATCAAAAACATAAGCATCTGATTGTACACGATAGAAAGAATGAAAAGGAACTTCTATAAATAGTCACTTTTTATGGAATTGTAACAAGATGTTCCCAAGATATTTAAATGTGAAGTTTAGTTCAGACATTTAGGCAGTATTGGCTACTACATGAAAAACTTATTACTCCTAGGCAAGCATTTCCAGTCCAATGTAAACTAAGATCTGCCTCCTTGGTACCTCAGTTTCTTTTCTATCTCACCCAGTGCACAAACTGGGTGATGTGCTAGAGGGGGAAGCAGCATCACCTATGAAAGCAACAACTACTGCCTTTCGACTTTCCCTACTTGAAAATTTAGTTTCACTATGACACTTTTCCAAAAAGAAATGCTATTGTGTGAAGGTAAAATAATGATCCACAAAGCCCTGAGTTAAAGCCTTATCATTTAGGAAAGAATCATGCATTATGATCCAAAGTATAATGATTATTTTAAGTGGATTGCAGAAAACCAGCAAAATTGGCAACATGCTGTCATTCCCTGGCAATTTACAGCATCAGAAGAATTACAAAGTAAATCGAAAGAAAAAAACCCAACCATACCCAACCCTAGATCAGTCTGAATCATGATTTTGTTTGAGAAATGATGGTATGGATTCATTAATTGATCCAGGAAGAAAGCTTGGTGTCATTTCCAGACTCATTCTGAAATGTAATTCATAACACTCTAATTACAAAGAGATTACTGGGAAGAGCAAGCAGGTCAAGATACTTAGTTACAGAGATACCATTAATTTAAGATAAAGAGGAAATACTCCTAGGTGATTTTTATGTCACAACATAGAATCAGAAAAATAATCTACCTTGCTTGCTGATGGACTTAAAGGGCTGCCTGAAATTGAGAAAAAGATTACTGTGAAAGCAATAAACTTTACAATTTGCATTATGAGTTGTTCAGGAACACTTTCTGCTTCAAAAAAACTTCAGCAGAGAATCATTTTTCCCCTCTCTGTGAAAGGGGATTCATTAACAAGGCAAGTCCAAAGGAAGAATGGCAGGAAGGTTTCTTTTTCATCTACAATTAATTTACAATTGCAAAACTGTAAATTTAATTTACAATTCACTTTGTAAATTTGTACATTTTATTACAGTTCATTTGTACATTTCATTACAATTCATTTGTACATTTTATTACAATTTCATTTACAATACAATGCACAATTGCAAATCTGAGATATTTCAAGGTACCTACACAACATGGAAGAGGGTTGGCTTGTTATGTTTTCTGGGGTTTGTTTTTTCTAAGGATGTGTTCTTTTCTTTCTTATTTTTGCTTTTGATGGCTCTTGTTTTTAAGCATACCTTATTCTGAGAGAGAGTAGATAAGACCAAAAGACAAATCTTTGTAGGAGGCAAAGGCTTTTGTACACTTAAAGCAGGCTATTAAGAAAGGACAGGGAAAAAGAAAATTCAGCATTCAAAAGGTTTTTACCCTTCTTCCATGTATTGGTTTCCACAAAGAAAAGATAGTGGTGTATCCCCAAACACCTGACTCATTACTGGACTTATCTCAGGAGAGCCTGGAAAACAACTTGCCATCATTTGATTCTACGGGTTAAGATGCAAAGATATCCTATAGGTTGAGAGCTCTGAAGACAACCAAAATCCAACACCCAACAAATGAATTCCCAACACTACACAGTGTTACAAGAGGAAAATAAACCCAGGAGTCCATTTTTAAAATATAAAATTGAAAGTAACATTTTCAGAAAGTAACAGCAAAGAGCCAAGCGCAACTACATACTCACTTGCTAAGGTCCAGCCCTCCTCATGGATTTCAGTGCCTAGGTTCCATTGGAGCACTGAGCACCATTCTTTAAAATAGAGACCTACAGATGGGCCAAGGTTCCAACTCCAGTGCAGCCTGACAAATTCCCATGTCTCCCTAACTGTACTGAAGGAGATGTTTTACCATAAGATCATGACAATATCTCCATTTCTCCCTGAAGCACAGCCAAGGCAGATTGAGCTAAGGTGTGCTTTACACACTCCCTCATGCTTCACTGTCCCAGATATCACAGCCATCAGCGGACATCAAGACAGCAGATACTTTAAGGTACTAGAGATGAGACACTGAAGATGTGACGCACCACATCACTCAACTGTGTGTTGGGTTGCAATACAGGATGTGACCAGAAATGTGTATTCTATCACCATCTGTTGAAGCCGGGTGGGGCAGTGATCCTTATCTCCGTGGCCCATACTCTCTGCTAATGGGACATCTTTAAACCAGATGAGGCAATCATCTTTATCTTTTCCACAACCCATCCTCCCTCCAGGAAGATATCATCTGCTGCTGGACCATTAAGTCCCA
>JAOTQP010001179.1:31370589-31380850 GCA_026413545.1 Cichladusa arquata
CTGTTATTCCTAATTCCCATATCTTTGCCTGAGAGCCCCTTAATTTCAAAATTATAATAATTTGGAGGGTGGGGGTTAACATTCTCCATTTCAAAGAGAAGCTTCTGCCTTTATTGGCAGACACCTGTCCTTCAAACAAGGACAGTAGGGTACAGGCTCATCTTTAAACACTAGCTAGAAGGGGTGTTCTTAAAGCAATAAGGACTTTGGAACAGGACTATTACTTTAGAAGTGGATGCCTCTCCACATAAAAGCCTCTATCCTGGCCTATCAATCCCAAAAATCCCCTAAGGGAAGCCACCAGGCCCTCTGGCAGGCATCCACATTCTTAAGAGTAAAGTCCTGTCATCTTAGACAGGACTGCTCTGCTATTCCAGTACCTGGTCTGAGCATGGCAGGGCTATAGACTGGCAGTACACACACTTTTTCCTTACTCCCAGTCTTGTCAACCTTGACTGGAGAGGCTGGTTATTTTAAAAAGTTATTTTTATGTATTTTAGAATACACATATTTGGTGCACAGTACCTTTGTAGAGAATCACAAGTCCTATCCATTTCTTTCCCTCATGAATGTACACACCGAGAGTTAACATTCACCTTTGCAACTAATCTGACTTTGCAATACACTTCTACTAGTGATAAGCATTTTGAGGGTGGGAGAAGAGACTATTTTTCCTTCTACAACTTTATCTAGAAGTAATTTGTCTTCTGCAAAAGGAATTTGCTGACAGTAGACACAGCACCTGTTTGAGTACCACCAATACAACTGAGTTTGTGATCACATCCACATGCCACTTATCAGGATGCTTTGGTACTCACCTGGGCTTACATGCACAATTTGTATCAAGCACCTAGTTTACACACAGTCTCAGGACATTGCCAAAGCATATATTTCCTAGTTGGAGGGCTCTGATCCTGCTGTGTCTACGTAGTTTATAGAAATGTGTCAAACCCCTGACACCACAACTACCTTATATAATGATGCATAATGCTGGGACATTACCAGGAGCACTGACACTGGAACAAGCCCAGAGGCCGCTCAGCCTACAATCAGCTACTTGAAGCTACAGCCTGTGTCAGTCCTGTAGCAATTCAGGGATCGGCTGAAAGACACCCTGTATCAGCCCACAGTTCAGGGTAATGAGTTACCTTGCAGTCTTCCCAGACAGACTTAAGCTGCACAGGTGGCTGCTCTGGGAAAAGTATACTGGCGTACTGCCACTGCAAGACTTCTGAACTGCAAGCCTAACATTTTCACTGATTTCCCCTCAGGCAACTGTTCACAGCGATCCAGGACTACTTACAAAATCATTAGGCATACGCTACAACCTTCCTGGGCAACTGGTGCCAATGCTCAGTCATCCTCACAGTGAAAAAGTGTTTCCTGATGTTCAGAATCTCCTATGTTTCAGCCTCTGCATCTTGCCCTGTCACCAGGCATCACTGAAAAGAGCCTGGCTCTGTCCTCTTTGAAAGTTCCCTTTGGTTACTTACATAAATTAATAAGATCCTTCCCTGAGTCTTCTAGTCTCCTGGCTGAACAGTCCTAGCTCTCTCAGCATTTCCTTACAGTAGAGTATTCAAGTCCCTTCAGTACCTTAGACACTCCTTGCTTGAATCCCTCCAGAAGTTCCACATCTATCTGTCTTGTACTGGCAAGCTTAACCTCACACTCACTGCCCACCAGGTAAAAGGAAAAGAGGGCTAAGTGCTCTCTCTACTTGGTAACAAAACCCTTTCCCCGGAGTGTTCAGGCTGCATCTGTGTCAGTACAGTGTCAAGTTCTGACTTTGCTTCAGCATCTGAAAATTATGTAAGAACTTTCTGAGCTCTATAGGTACACAGGAAAACGCAGTCCCACAGGCGAGCAGTGACCCATGGACCTCAAAATCCTCATTTTTGTAAGATTAAATCTATTCATGAAAGTCTGACTCCTAGAGGGGGGTAAGTAGAAGAAAGTACCCTGTAAGCATCCCAGACTATTCCAACTGCAGTTAAGTCCTTGAACATCCAGGTCTTCCTTGATATCAAGAAGTACCCACTTTCTAAGGATAAATCCGATCCCTCTGCAGAAAATGCAGAGCTCCTTACAGCAGGCCTCTAGAGCCAGTGTTCCTCAAGGTGCAACCTAAAGCTGTTTTCATATTTCACACAAGAGCTAAGCAGCTGCTACTGGCATTCATCAAACATTGACCCTTACACAAAAGCTCTGGTGTATAGTCTGTACAATCTGACAGTGCTCCCAAGGTGGACAAGCCATGACAACTGTGCATGAAGTACCCAGGAGAATCCTGCAGGTACTAAGGCACAGGCACAGATGGCTGGGATTCGTATGTCGTTACAGTGCACTCTATTTGGATGCAAGCAAGACCCTGCAAGTAGCCTAAAGGGATTACTCAACACGATTTAATAATGACAGCAATATGGTACATGTGCCTGAAGTACACTCTATCAGACAAATTACTCTGAATCTTGTAAATTATAAACACCTAAACACCCAACATTTATCATCTTGACACCCAGTTCAAACATTACTGTGCTATACCAGAAGGAAACAGAAAAACCTGGAGGTAAACTCCTGGACAGGAAAAGAATACACGACAGAATTCTAGGCTGGGGACAGAAGTTGCAGAATCTGGGCAATTTCCATTGTTAGAAGAGGAAGAAAAGCATTCTGAAATCAGGCTGACCAGAGAGGTCAGAGTATTCTTGCACTGTCGAAAGTGAAGGGGAGGATGGGCAGGGAAGTGCACTTATTTAGCAGAAAAATTGAAGAAGGATTAAAATTAAATGAAAAAACAAATAAAATGGAGAGGTTGAACTGTTTGTACAAATATTCTAGACAGGCAATAAACTCACAGAATTGCTGATATTTAGATGTCAATTTAAAGAAGGAGAAATAACTAAAGAAAAGATTTACCCAAGTTGGAAGTTTAGTGGTTGGCTTTATTTTTTACTTCACAATTGGCTGGCAGCCAGTGATCTTTATACTTTTGGTTTAAATTCTAATAGGGAAAAATTGAAAAAAATGCTGATGCCATAGCAGATGACAGTCACAGGTAATGTGACAGACAAACAAGTGGGGCTCCTCTAGCGCTTTCATGAAAATGGAAAAGTATAATCTCCTAAGGCCATGTAACTGATGCTAAAGGTCTCAAGCAAATTACCTTGGTATTTCTGCAAGCTTGTAAATTATGATTCCTAAACCAGAAAAGCACCACACAGAAATGCCTCTAAAGAAAAGGAGCATGTGTCAGAACCACAGTCAAAAGTAACTGCAAGACCACATGATTATGACTGTACACCATTTGCTATGTGTAAACGGAAGAAGTTCAACACCAGTAGTAAAGGCATGCTATAAGCACATTGTGTTCATGAGAGCTACTTTAGCAAAAACTTGACATAATTACAAGTGTAAATAACAGGATTTAGATTTAAAACAGGAACAAGTGGGAGTCATTTCAGAACATTTTATGAAGTAGCCCAGACAGCCACAATTCTACAAAAAAAAAAAAAAAGAAAAATATAAAACCATAAAAGCAGCCTGGATAAGAGAGGAAATAAAAGAATATTGAAATAGGTAAGCCAAAATCATGGGAAATTTCAATCATTTTATTATGATGTCTGGGGCTTTGCATAAGACCCCACTTTTTTTTTAATGACAAACCACACTGGTCCCTCACAAAATTGTTGCTGTAGAATACTTAATTATTAACACAGAAAAACGCCCATGTAATTTTCAATTTTTTTTTTTCATTTTAGGGAAGCACAGACCATATCTGCAATGCCAGAGTGCCCACTGAAGACCAACAACACAGAGGATTTATTCAAGTCAGAATGTCAGACAGAGGCTCCAAAGGTTTTAGAAGGACTGGCTAGGAAGGCATACTGACTTGAAACTCTTGAACTATCACCCAAAAGAACCTAAAGGGTGAAAAACAGTTGAGGAAGAGAGATCACATACTGAGACCGATGGAGTTACAGTATTCAGATGGTTTGCTGTACAAAGTCAGTGGTTTTGAAGAACTAGGTATCTGCTAAGCAACTGATCAAACAACAAATCAACACAGCATGCATTCAGTAACAGTTATTTAAACAGTTAAATTGTAAACTACACAGGCAAAAGTCCTCAACAGACAACTGTCTTCCAAACAGGATCCCAACATTAAGACATAAAAAAAACCTTAAAAATCTTCACCCATGAGATAAAATAAAAACAAGAAATTATTACTGACAGTACTTGCAGTACTTTCAAAGTACTGCAATGGAAAAGCAGTGAACTGGTAAACAATGATGGTGAAAACTATATCAGAATAACCTGCAAAACAGAAAGAGGCCAATACTGCGTATCTAAATACAGTTAAATGTAAATTTGTCAAACACTGACTAAATCCACCCTAAAAAGCAATTATTTAGAAAAGCATTTAAGTTACAGCAGCCACTTAAACATGAATAGTTTAATGTCATGGCTCAGTACACTGTTGCATTCCTTGAACACTCCTCAACAGTTGTATTCCACCTAGCAGTACTTACATACTTGTAATAAAAAATACATTCACACTGTTCAATTCTCATGATCTGTACTTCAGTATTGACCTTGAATTGGAAAAAAGTCAAAAACCAGCTACAAAAACAATTAAAGGACCAAAAAATTCACTCTACAGTTACAAAGTTAGAACTGAACTATGGAACTATCCAGACTGAGCCCCAAGATACTGGAGTATTTTCTTTCTGTCCTCGAAGTGGATAATAAATGTAATGTTCATGATTATGATGAACTTTAAGAAATGAGCAGTGCAGTTATTTTACTTCGTATGCCTTATCTAATGTCAGAAAAAAAAAATTCACAATATATAAAGAAAGAGCTTATCAGACAGGTCACTGGCATGAAAGCATGTATTTTGGTGCAAAAAACTACATATCACTCTCTCAAAAGACACGCACACACGAAAAAGAAAACCCCATCATAAATACCTTCCAAAAGAAACCTTCCAAACCCACAAAACAAGCTTAAGTTATTGAGCACAGTGACATACAAAATTAATGCCACTATACCCAAACTACACTCTAGATTGGTAGGCTGAGATACTGTTTTAAATAAGACAGTTATACCCAGTCAACAAATAAACATTTGTCTTGCTTATGGCTCTGTTTCGACTACCTCCCCAGAGTTTTGACCCTCTGTGCACATAAAAAAAAAGCTGCAAGGAAATGGGAAGGTATTAGAAAATTCCATGTCACTAAGCAGAAGTAGCTTAGTATCATGTAAACTAGACAAATAAATAGTCAAAAGGTGATCACACGTTTCCACAGCTATAGATTATTCCAGAAAATACTGTCACTCCTTGAAAGTAACTAAAATGTAAAGCAAAAGCATTACAAAGTATTTTCCTGATAGTTTTTGCCCCCTTCTTAAGCTACTCTAACAAAAGACTATGTCTTAGCCGCCTGACAAGTCACATAGTCATATATAGTATTTTGCATAATTACTAGTTAAAAAATCCCACCATATTTTGTCTTTTTAAAAACAAAAAGATAATCTCCTCCTGCTTGACTGGTTTTATATTATTTAATGGGAAAACTCTACAGACAAAAAATGCAACGCAAATATGTAAATCTGTCCTTCTCACTTTACTAGAAACTGCAGACCGAAAAAAGTCTGAATCAAAACATTCAGACAGTGTTTTCTGAGAACAACCAAATGAAAACTGCACTAATAAAACTAACATGGTTGTAAATTTACAAAACAAAACAAACAAACAAAAAAAGCACAAGAATGCCATTACCCAGAGAATGTTTGTGTCATAAATTTCTCCAAGGATACAATTTAAAGGCATTCATACTAACTTCACCCTTCAGCATCAGAGGTTTGCATTTGGTGTAGGAAATACAGCCACAATTAAGCTGTTCGCAAATTCTGCTCAAGTTGTTTATATAGTTTTGATTCAAAGGCCAAAATTCAGAAATTACCATGAGTCTAGCTCTTAACCCTAATAAAATCTAGTAATTAACAGGAGTGTATAATTATGCTGTGGAGCCAAACGCAAAACAAAATCAAAGTGAATCCGAATTCACTCTTATCTTGCCTTGCAGGTAAGAGGAAAAGATTAATACAATTAAGGAAATAAACACCAAGAGAACAAAAATTGTTCTGGGCAGAGAATGTTTCTGGATTTCTATGAACACAAATGGCATTAAAGTCCAAGCTTAAGGGATTTTACGACAAGCCATTTTACTGATGCTCACTGTGGGGGTGGTGGGCACAGGTTGCCCAGAGGAGCTACAAATGCTCCATCCCCAGCAGTGTTCAAGGCCAGGCTGCATGGGGCACTGAGCAAGCTGGTCTAGCACAAGGGCCCTGCCCATGGTGGGGGGTTGGAAATTCTTACTCTTACTCTAAGAAGAGTTTCCTTCTTACTCACACCGCTCTGTCATTCTATGAAGCATGCTGTTAGTCAATTTAATGAAATACAGTAATTCCAGTGAATCTTTGTTCCATTTGTAGAAAATGCCCAGTTTTACATTTAGATGAAAGCAAATTTACTCCCAAATTATTTGTTCTGCTTTTCTATGAATTAAGCTGCTAAACAAGGAGAGACAGTCAGCTAAATGAAATCTATCTTTGCATCACTCAGAGTAAATGTTTATTATCTCCCTTAATTTATTTACCAATTCAATGCTGAGATAAACAGAGATCAAGAGGAAACTGAACACAGTACAAAAAAAAAAAAAAAACTCTCATGTTATTTCTTCTCAATATTCTCTTCTTACCAAGAAAAACAGGAATATGTCTAGGTGCATTTTGTTTTTTCAGAGGGCGAAAAAAATATATGTATAAAGCATTGTTTCTTACAGCTATCACGTTGGGAAGGTGTACCACAGTCTTAACTTCAGGAAATCACTTATTATCACAGCAGTCCAATCATAGCATCACAGAGCAGTTTGGGTTGGAAGGTACCTTTGAAAATCATCTATGCCACCCACTACACTTGGCTGCAAAGACCCCTCCAGCCTGGCCTTGTACACTTCCAAGAACAGGGCATCCACAGCTTCCCTGAGCAGCCTGTTCCAATGTCTCACCTGCCTCCCTGTAAAAGATTTGTTCTGTGAGTCCAATCTCAACCTACTCACTTTCAGTTCAAAACTATTGCTCCTTGTCCTCTTACCGACAGACTCAGGTAAAAAGTCTTTCTACAGCTTTCTTATTTACACTCCTGGTATACTGAAAGGCTGCTCCAAGGTCTTTCTGACATCTTTTCTCCTGGCTGAAAAACTCACTCTATTTCAGGCTCTCCTCATAGGAGAGGTGCTTCATCCCTCTGATCACTTTTGTGGCTCTTTTCTGAGCTCTTTTTACTTTTCTAGGACAACAGACACAGATGCAGTATTCCAGGCCCCACCAGACAAGAATCACCTCTCTTGACCCAGCCAGACCTCTGATGCAGGCCTGGCTTTCCAGGTTCCAAGTACACACTGCTGTCTCAAGTCCAATTTTTCATTCACCAGTACCCCTAAGTCCTCCTGCCCAGGGCTTCTCAGAATCCATTAATCCCCTGCATTGTACTGGTGTCAAGGGTTGTCCCAACCCACAGGCAACACACCCAGGATGTTGGACTTGGCCCTGTTGAACCTTGCTGAGGTTCCAATAGGCCCACTTACCTCCCATCAAAGATACCAACTGTACCTCTCAGATTGGTGTCACCTGGGAATCTGCTGAGGGTGCAACTTCCCACTGACTACATAATGAAGGAATTAAACAGTATGATTCCTTGAGGGATGCCACTCATTACTATTTCCACTTGGACATTAAACTATTGACAATAACTCCCTGGATGGAGCCATCATATCAATTCTTTATTTATCAAAGAGTCTATCTATCCAACTTCCTTCACTCCAATTTAACAGTAAGAATGTTGAGAGGGGACACCATATAAAAGGCCTGACAGAAGCCTAGATAGATGACATCTCCATCTCTTCCTTTGCCCACCGATACAGTTACTCCATCATAGAGGGCCACAAGATTAGTCAGGCACTTAGTCCTTCCTGAAGCCTTGTTGGCTGACTCCATAAAGAACACCTCCACATCTTCCAAATGTTTCAACAAATATTTAAAAAATATCTGTTCCATGACCTAAAGGCGAAATTATAGCCTGAGTTTTGTCTTGAGTTTTAAGGTCGCCAAAGAGGTTTCCCCTAATTGGGGGGTTATAAAAAAAAGTTTCTTGAGTGTTTGTCACAGGGGTTTTATACTAAATCCTTTTGCCATGACATACAATACCTGTAACTTCCCAGATCAAAGCCCCTAAAAAAACTACTTAGAAGAGGACTTAATAGATTGGGGCAATGGTAATGAGATAAACAGATTTTGATCTCTAAATCTCTCCTTTAATAACAGGCCAAGTCAGTCAGAGAGCGATTCGGTGGCCTGCACTCTGGGATTAACTACTAATCCCATTACTGCTGAAGATGACCAGGGGAATACATCATAACCACCCCTCAAAAAAATGGGCGGTCACAGGACAGGAGAGATTCAAGTGGCATGAAGATTATTGCTGTGTATGAAAACAGTTCTAAGCATCAGGTTTTATTAACACACAAAAAAGAAATTAAAAGAAAGAAAAGAGAATTTAACAGAGTTATTCAAATATAGGTGTAAGAATATATCCTTGATTTTTTGGGCTTTTCTCCCCAGGACAACTACACAGCATCTCTCTTTCCAGGCTAGTATTATTTTCTTTTTAAAAACAAACAGAAATACAAGTGAGAAGTATTGTAAGAATCATTATTTTCCCTCTTAAAAGATTAACTGAGTTTAAATAAATTTTACAAAGGAGTACTTGTTTTTCATTCATTTATTTTTATAGTTCCTTTTTGCAAGCCATCTCTGAAAGGTTTTAACTATCAACATAAATATTTCATTTCAACACCATCTAAACAGCACACTCCAAAAACACAAGCATCAGATCCTCTACGTACCTGGACAGATGTGTAAGAATATATTCAAGCTGCATGATTGATGCCTTTATTTTCCAGCATTTAATTTCAATTGCTTTTGCTGCTCTGGTCTATAAGA
The DNA here is from genome assembly GCA_026413545.1 of Cichladusa arquata. Lineage (NCBI taxonomy): Eukaryota > Metazoa > Chordata > Aves > Passeriformes > Muscicapidae > Cichladusa > Cichladusa arquata. The sequence goes on from JAOTQP010001179.1 coordinate 31,379,662, forward strand.
CTAAGATGCACTTACAGCGCTTCGCAAATCCATTATCAGAGCAAAACATAAGTTTCATACTTGATCATCAGTTTCCCAAGCTTGATTAGTTCCCAAAAGCATAAAGAATGATGGCATCTTTTCCAGCTTCTATGTGTTTTGTGTTTTTCTGGCCTTCTGAGTTAGCAGCTGCTTCAGAAGCTTTCTGTTTGACTTTCTGGATGACGCCGTTCACCCAGAAATGTGGGCTGGAGTACCTTTCAGAATTCTTTTTCAACATTCTCTAATATAAGCAAGATAACATTAGCACTGAAGATTTAAAAACTCTGCTGTGATGGGTTTACGGAACAAGGAAATAAAAGCAAGTTTCCTTAACTCACAAAAATATTCTCATTTAATATAAGGATTCTTGACAAGGATTATCATTAGAGCAATGAATTAGCCAAGGACCAAGAAGCTTATGCAAGTATCGAGTGAGCTCAGGTACAGTGACAAACACACTAACAAAACTATTCTTCCATGCCATAAGAATAAATACTATTACAATTAAAATATTTTTCCTAATGCATAGTTTCAAAGTATAACTAAAACATGTTCACTACATTATACCTTAGCTTAGAAAAGTATGATCAAATATGGGATCTCTTTAGGTTAATTTCATGGCTATACAGTAACTAAATGAGTAATTTCTAACTTGATTCCTGCTTACTCAAAGAATCTCTAACAGGTTGATTTTCTTTCACATCCAGATACACCAAGTTCCTACACAACAGAAACCTGTGCTCTTACCTTGGATTTAACTTAGAGGTGACTAACCCTATCTGAGCCAACACTGTTCTGATCCACATTTGGTGATACTTATCAAGATCTGAGCTGTATTTTTCCTTTAACTTCAAAAGATTTAAGGATCTAACTGCACTTAGCTCTTTAGAGAAGACTGGGGTAGAGGGAAGAAATAGAACATATTTCAAATTTTAACTGCCATTTCCACAACTTCCCTTGGGAAAAACAAATCCTCCTTCAACAGACTTTCAGCAGCTGGGACCAAGTGCCAAAGTACTTCAACAAGCACCACAATGGCATTCTCCACAATGGCATTTGACAAAAGAAAAGACACATAATCAGTGAGAACAGGGCCTTGGGTAGAAATCTTATCCATGTACTCTGAGGCAAACAGACTCAGACTCTGGCAGTAGTCTGAGTCTCATTC
>JAOTQP010001179.1:31419820-31432136 GCA_026413545.1 Cichladusa arquata
ACATAGGAGTCGGGCACTTCAGCGGCAGTATCTTTCAGTTTTTGGTTTGTTTTGTGGTTTTTGCTTTTTGCTTTTTTTGTGTGTGTATGTGTTTTTTTTTTCTTTGGTTTTTTTTCATTTCTTTTCAAGCCAGATAACAACATTGTTTGTTTTATTCTTAAGGGCTTGGCCACAGCTTCATCTCTGGAGAGTGTCTCTTTAGCCCACTGTCCAATTGGAGATGGAGGGTTGGAAAGTAAGTTTAGACTCAAAACCTGTAAATATACTTTTCTCTGTTTAAGTTTCCAAATAAATAAGCAAATTTTTCAGTATTTCTATTCCTGTTTTAAATTTGTCTATGGAGATTAAAAGAACAATCTTCACTTTATTCTGTGTAACTCAGTAGCATTTGAAGACTTGAATTTCTTCACTTCAGGCTAGTAAATAACTATACTACTTTATAATGATGTTTATACGTTTATTTAAAGCAGTGTTCATATTTCTTTACTCTTTTCCTGATTTGTTTAAGTTTCTTTAAGTAAACTGAAATCAAATATGGGCGCGCGTGGTCAGAGACTCTGTGCTGAACATTTGCACTAGACATGTAGAAACTTATAACACATTAAGTGTATTTAACAGATACTCGGTATTTCAGCACTATGTCAAAGTGTTTGTCTGTTAAAGCTGCCACTTAATAGGCCACTGAAGAAATGTATTCTGATAATATGGAAATGCTGTGTGTAGATAACCTGTGTGCTTTTGTTTTCTTCAGCAATCTGTCAGAGTATAAAGAATACAGCTACTATCAGATTTGTAAACTTCACAGCATGTAGCCTCACATGGCGAGGGGCAGAACATATAGCAAATGTATTAAAGGTAATTTAATCAATTTTCTTAGAATGGAGTGTTTGTAAGAACTTAATAAATTTAATTTTTTACTTTAAAGCCCAAAATCCATGACGGCATTTCATGAGGAGCTTATGTGAATACCAAAATTAAGTGTTTGTTCTTATGAAACCTGTGACTTCATATGACAAACTGGTGTGGGATTTAAATTCACCATTTCTTAGGAAAAAACCCATAATAATAAAGTATTTTCTTTAAATGAGGACTAGGCCTGTAAACTTCTAACACCTTTTTGGGGGGTACTTCTTTCATTCTCAGTAATTTTGAAAAATATCTCAAGTATTCTGAAGCACTGGGTAAGAATAATCAAGTTTACAGTTTAGAAGCTACTGATTAATTTATCAGTAGGTTTTTGCCTAGTACTATGTTTTAGTTAGTGTTAATTTTGATTTCCATGAAAGCACAAATTTTTGTAGCATGTATTTATTTCCTATTCAATGTGCCTTGAAAGTGTCTGTCAAAAGAAGTGATAAAATACTTTGTAGCAATGTTTAATAATTTACATTGCAAACTGGGCAGTCACAACAAATATAAGTTACAGGTAAGGTTTAAAAATTAGTTATGTTTCTTGAATTCAGTAATATATTTCTTATACCAGCTTTCAAGCTGTTGAATGTGGTTTACAGTAAAAGATAACTTGTGATCATGTCATCAGTTACGTCTTTGCCATTCCATTTATAAGCTTCTTTGTTTGCAAAGCACCAGGCAATAAGGAGACATGGTGAAGCTTGGGCTGAAAGCCTACGTTACAGGAGACCTGACCTTGAATATATGACAGGTTTGAGGCGGATTACTTTGAATTGCAACATGCTTATTGGAGATAGAGGAGCAAGTGCCTTTGCAGACTGTCTCGGGGAGGACCTTTGGCTAAAAGGTATTGCTAAGTCTTTTACTAATGAGCAGCAGAGTAATTCTTCAAGGAATATAGTAACTTGTATAGTAACTGTAGATATATTGATATGATGATATTGAGATATTCCATATAACATAGAACTTTGCTGACACTAGCAAATTCTCCGTATACTTCACATCTGGTTATTACTAGTTGCTGTAAGGATTTCTGCAAGATCTCCATATCTCCACTAATGTCTTTTCTACTATCTCTGTCTTCACTACTGCATCTCTTAAAATGTAGTGGGGGCAGGCAGAAGACTTAAAATTGTCAGTTACAACAGTTGCAGCCAGAGGGGTAATTCACTATGTAGTTTGGGAAGAGTACTCCTTTTTCCAAAGAAATCTCTCTTCCTCTTTAGAAGTACCTGAATACTGTTGTGTTATCTAGTATTGTTCTTCAGTATTTTTGAGAATTACAGTATCATTACATTAGTAATTATACAAAATTATTAATGATGCTGGCATAAATCATAGCATTCTGTATGTGGAAAAAAATACCTGTTTTATAGTTTTGTTTTATAGTTTGAGGCAGGCCTACAGATAACATCCATACTGATGGAAGAGGATCAGATTAGAGAATACTTAAACAAACTGGACCAACAGCAGTCCATAGGCCCTAATGGGATGTGCTCACAAGTGCTGAGGAAGCTGGCTGATGTAATTTTGAGGCTACTCTCAGTAGTCTTTGAAAGATCATGGTGATTAGGACAGCATGCATGAGGAGTGGAGGAGGATAGCTAATGTCATACGTGTTTTCAAGAAGTCTGGGAAGAAGGACCCAGGAAACTACAGACGAATCAATCTTACTTGGATCCCTTGAAAGGCAAGGATATGCTGCCATCCAGAGGGACCTCAGCAGGCTGGAGGAATGAGCTGATGGGAACTTCAGGGAGCTTAAGAAAAGGAAGTGCAAAGTCCTGCACTTGGACAGGAATAATCTTGTGCACTAGAACATGGTGGAGCTGTGTGGCTGGAAAGCGGCTTTGCAGAAAGGGTGCTGCAGATCCTGGTGGACAACAAGCTGTCCCATGAAACAGTGCCTTTGTGGCAAAGAGGGCCAGTGGTATTCGGGATGCATTTGGTAGAGACTTTTTGAGCAGGTTGGGGGAGGTGATTCTTCCTCTTTACTGAGCACAAGTGAGACCATGGAATCTGTGGTACAGGAGTAAACTGGAGCTACTGGAGAGAGTCTAGTGAAGTGCCACTAAGACGAAGTGACTAAAGCAGTTCTGATTTCAGAAAAGGCTGAGAAAGCTGGGACTCTTTGGCTTAGAGAAGAGAAGGCTCAGAATGGGATCAGGGTGTACAAATATCTGAAGGGAGGATGTAAAGGAGGTGGAGACAGACTCTTTCCAATGGTGCCTGGGGACAAGGCAAGATGGAGTAGGTAGAGATGAAATCACCAGAGGTTTTTCCTCAACATAATGAAACCTTCTTACTTTGAGGGTGACTGAACACTGGCATAGGTTGCCCACAGTGGTTTTAGAGTGGTTCATATTTATCTCCCGTGTAGATGTTAAATGGTTATTTCTTGATGTTGAAAAGTTCTAGTTGTCTTCTTTGAAAGTAATACTCCAGATTTTACAGGAGTTTTACAGATGACTGTTATCTTCCTGTCCTCATTTCTCATGCTTCGTGTTCTATGAAATGGAGGTTTTCAGCAGGATTAATTTTTTAGATATCTAATATTAAATTACTAACTAAATGTAGTACTGCCTCAACTTATTTTTTTTTTTTTTTTTTTTGCCTCCTTAAACATTTTAGCACTTGATTTGCAGCAGTGTGGAATATCCAATAAGGGAGCAAGGTCATTATTAGATGCTCTTCAAACTAATACAACATTAGTGGTACTTGACGTAAGAAAAAATCCATTAATTGGTACGTATCTGTGTCTGCGTTTATCTTCTTTGTGCGGTTGTTGGGGTCTTTTTTCTTCTTCAGTAACTATATGGGGAAAGGTAGATAGCTTTTAAGAAAAAAAAGAACATGCCACAGTAATTTGCTAAACATTTTTAAAATGGGAAAACAAGCAGGATAGGTAACATGTACTTATTATTCAATGACTTGTTTGTTCACATAAAGAGTTGAATCTTAGAGAAAATTCTTAATAAGGTGTTTTAATTCATTCTAGGACATAGTCTGATGAAAAGCATTATTGAAAGAGTTCTTAAGAATGGAAAGAGTGCTGATTCAGAGGTATGTTTTACATTTTGGAATGAGTTTGGTGTTTTCTTTGTAGCTTCCATTGCATTATTTTTGTTTAAAGAATGACTTTTTTCAAAAGGAATCTGAAACAACTATACTAGTTCTAAACAGGAGTTTGACTCAGTACAAATAAAAAACACCAAGGGAAAACCTAAAATGACTGTGATGGACATTTTACTGTATCGGGCATTGTGGATGATTTCTTCTGGAATGAAAGCTCTCACATGTAATAAAACCTGAATATACATTTAATGGAAAGAAAAGTAGAAATGTGTGTGTATTTGGGCATTACCATAGAATGTTAACGAAATACTGCCCCAGGACTGCTGGAGAGGTTTCTACTACATGTGTCCTTGTCAGCATGATAATAATTACTTCTAATTAAAAAGTAAAAGAAACCACAATTTAAAATTTAGCACCTAATTTATTTTAAACCTTATTTCTTATCTCTAACTTTTGTAACATAAAAATTTTTTAAGTCGCACAACACTGTCCTTTCCAATGCAAATCATCTATGAAAACAGAGTTCAGTTAAAGTACAGTGTCCCCTTTCATCTTTGTCTAACAGTCCACACAGAGTTCACAGTAATGTGCATAAGCTGAATATCTGGACCATTTATGATTGGGTATACTATTGAAATATAAAGAAATCTGATTCAGTTCTTGAAGGAGTCCCAGCAATCCCAGTTCCTGTGTTGGAATTTAATGCTCTTTTGGTTTTTGCAAAGACTAAATAAAGACACAGCTGTGGATGTGTAGAGACTGTCTAATAAACTGAAAATTTGGGTATAGGATTTCTTTAGGATTAACACTGAAGTTCCCCACTTCAGTCTCTAGAAGACCTTTTTTGAGAAGTTGAGGTTGATTGTGAAGACGTACTCTTTCTGCTTGGCAAATGCAATCAAAATTTGCAAAATGTCATAGGATCATATGAAAATAACATCTGCCTGCAAATGCTAAAGATAATTACAAAGTCAAACTGTGGAAAGAAACAACTCTGGGAAATCTCCCATATGCTAAAAGATCACTTGACTCAAGACATTAGTTTAATTCAGCCAGTCAGTGTGGTATGTTTTATTGGCAGTGCTAGTAATTATTCATACTTCATTAACAGCATGGATGAAGAAATACTGACCACTGGCTTGCTAAGTAGCATTGCTGCTTCTGGCAGTCAGAGCTGTTTTTCCTTGCACCCTGCTTTGTGTAAAAAATGGTTGGTTTTTTTAGTAGCATGTGGTTGATTCCCTTCTGGGATATTTTTTTAGATTTGCAAGAAGAATTGTATACTTCTAATTGATGCCTTTGCTAGAACAAAAACTATATATTTTTGCAGCATTGTGTAGCAGTATAATGATCTGTAATCATATATATGACCAAATGTAATAAGTGGTGAAAGTTTGTCTAGTTTCTTAGAGACTGAATAGCTTGAGGGAAAATCCATTGAAGGCGTCTATAAAACAGGATGCTTTCAAAATACTGTTTTTGTATTTGGCTGTCTTTATGCTTAGATGTTGTACAACAGCAGCAGTAGGCACGCAGATGAGACAGGCTATGGGCTACATGAACTTTAGTATTAATGTAGTAAAGCTGCCCTTTTAGGTGTCTAGTAAAACAAAATCAAAATGACTTCTGCTCTTAGAAGCTTGCATTTCTGTTTCTGGGTGTGTTTTAGTTCAGAATGATCAATTTGCTTTACAGATCCAGCTGAAGACATAGCAAAGATTGAGTCCAAAGTGAAAAGAAAAAGTTTTTCTTGACAATGATAAATTTGGCTTAAACTTAGTTAGTTAGAGCACAGTGATGGCGTTTTAATAATTCTGATGCTTTAGATGGGAACAACTCTGGCATACTGTTCCTAGTACACTTCTGTGGGATTTAGGGCTATATGAGACAAGCTTTGTGTTAATGTCATCTGTGTTTTCTTGAATGACTGCTTCAGCACTGGACCCTGTATTAGTGATGCGCATTGAATAGAGCTGTTACTGTAAGAAAATGAAGTACAGCTGTGGCCTTTGATCATCACTGTCTCTTAATTTTAGTTCAGGGCTTTTACTTTGTAAGGATGAATTTTCATTACAGGCAGTAAAACTTCATGTTTTATAAAATGCTGACTTTATCAGTAATACAAAATCACATTGGGGAAGCTTTTATATACTCTGGAGAGCTTTGGCCTGAGCCAGTCATTCCTATCAAGCCAGTTTTCTGAAGATGAAGTGCAGAAGTCATGGTTGCCTCTTTGTAGGGTTGATCCTGGGGTTTTTTTGCTATAGAAGGATAACTGTTTTGTACAGGAGAAAGGATAATATTGGATGGGATATTGTAGTGGTGTTTTGGGAACATTTTTTGGTAATGTAGACTGTCATCTATGTTTGAATTTGAGCTTTGTGAGACTTGCGGTTTTTTCTTGATTTTACAGCTTATAAAGTTTTCTGTTAGTAGTTCTCGATATCTGACAAGCTACCTCTAATTTTAAATAAGCACCTCTTCAACTGTCATTTACTGAATGGATTTATTTTTCTTTAAAAAAATCCCAACAAATTCCAGTTTAAGTGGCTGCTGTCTCCGCCTTCCAAAGATGCTTTGAAAACTAAGCCAAAGAAAAGAACTATTGTCCTGGGAAGTGGTCGGAAAGGAAAAGCTACTATTCGTATTGGTAATGCTTTGTTTTTTCTGGCTATAGTAAATTTTGTCTGGAAAATTTTATTTTACTGCTCAAGAGCTTAAATTAAAAAATGTATGATGTGTCTAAATGCTATTGTTTTACAGAATGCTTGTCTCCAAAAAAAAAAAATCTGTTTCTTCTTAATTATATCATGCATCTTCTATCATCATTGGTATCTGTAGGAAACTTGCTTTTGCTTTTAGTGCTGCTAGATACATGGCTGGAAAAATGTAGGATATGCTAACTTTAAAATGTGTGGAAGCATTGCACTTTTTTTTATGTATCTCCACAAGCTTTCTCTTCTGCAAAGCCTGGCAATATTAAGTTGTCTAGTTCTCCTGCTGTTGTAACCTTTCTGTAGCAGGCTGTCCTCTGCCAGAGCAAACAAACATGCATTTTTTAACTGATGTACAAAATGTACTAAGATTTTTTTCAACTTCATGTAAACCTACTATAAATAGTATGTTTAAAATAACATAGGTGTCTTGAACATTTACATTTAAGTACTGATAGCTGCAACACTAAACATTTTTCAGTAAGCTACCAAAAATTTCCCTGTAGTACATTTCACTGTCTCTCGTCTTTGCTCTAGTTTTCTGGAAGCTAAGAGGTAAGCATAAATCAAAAAGAAGTCTTTGTACAAATAAACTGTGGTGATCAGGGTGTCGTGGTGGTGGTGGGAGAAAAAATGCTTGGCAAATGTGATTGTGGAGGGTTTTGTGGTTTTTTTGTTTGGCTTTTTTTCTGTTTTGGGGTTGTTCATTATGTGGGGGTTTTTTATGTGTTTTGGGTTTTTTTTTAAGAGAGGGAGTCAAGGTGAAAGCTATCCTGTTTATTATGTTCAGAATGAATTGAGATTTCGAATCCCATAAACTAAGTTATGCATTTCCATAACAAAATCTGTTATTTTATTGATCACAGAGAAACAATAACCTGAGTTCTCACTAGTTTAACTGTAGTAAATACTAGGCAATTAGTTTTCTAGACTTAGCAGTTTCTGGGTTTGAGAGAATGTGAGGTAGAGTGATCATCCACAATAGGTTTCTTTGCTGAGTCTACTTTGATGCTGTATGATTTAAACAACAGAAGACCAGACCAGTGAATCCTACCTTTTCTTACTAGTCCTCTGAAGGGAAGAGATTGCTGGTGTCCTGTACAAGTGATCTGCATGAGTACCAGCTTTATTTTTAATTTTTTTGCCCATAAATAAAAGAATGTTCTTCACTCTAAAGCCACTAGAGGGCAATTTTAAGCATGTAGATACCTTTATTGTCTATATGGATGGTCTAAATTCTGACATGACACAATATAATTAGATATCTGAAATTAGTAATGTGAATAAATCTCTTCGGCTACAAAGCTTTACCTCCTGTTTTGAAAAGCAGCTTCCCTTGTATCAACCTAAAAGCAGTTAAGTGTATCAGCTTCTAATTGCAAGTTTTTGGACACATCAGTAAAATTAGACTGAATGGCAGATTTCCTACAGTCCTTACTACATAAGAAATTTTATGAACAGTAATCTGTGAATTTGTATGTGAATAATAAGGTATAATGAATTTTCTTTTCTTCTGATCTTGATCTTCAATCCAGGATTATCATCTAAAAAATCTCTAAGTCCTGGAAAAAAAAATTCCACTGTGAGAGAGAGTTACTCACCAAAACCACTACCACCAGGCACAAGAGGCTTCCTTCCTTGGCGGACTGCAGAACGTGCAAAGAGATGCAGGTGAGGTTTTCATAGTACAAGGAAAAATACTGAACCATAAAACTTGCATGATAAATACAGTAGAGAGCAATGTTAGCTTTTTAAAATACTGTTTGAAAGTTACACACAGAATGTTATCACAGTTTTTTCCATTTATATCAATTTTGAGGATTTTACATATATTCTTCTCTAGTAAGTATTTTAAATACACAAAAATACATGATAGCCATAGGAATATTCATATGCAGCAAAAAACCCCACTACAACCAAACCTGCCTTATCTGCTTGCTCCTTTGTTAATAATGATTTATCTGATGTATCATAGGTGAAGAGGCAAGTTACTGTTCTAAACTTTCAGTATACTTGCTTTGAGATCCAGTTCAAGGTTTTTAGGTATTTTCCTGCCTCTTTTTTCTGCTTCACCTCACCCAATACCAGCATAATTATTGTGATCATCTAAGACCTGTAAATTAAAATAAAACTGAAAAACAACTTACACATGGAAGCTTTTTTTTACACGTTTTTTAAACAGTTTTGGTTATTTTTTTTAATCTATTCCCTAGATCTTGACTTCTCAAAATGGAGACTATATAACTAGTTAAACAAAAAAGTTACTTAATGCTCTATTGCCACTGTGGTTGTTAAGCTTGTTTTTCAAAATGCTGAACACCAAACTCTCCTGCTGACTGTATTTCAAAGTAATTAACTAAGTAAGATGCCTATTGAAGATATTAATGTTAGCATCCAGTAGTGTTGCTCTAAATCATGATTAAGTAGGGAGTGCTAATCAAAATGAGAATGTAATGAGGCTTAAAGGGATATAGTACAGTGTCTGATGCTGTTTATTTACTCTTATTTCTTCATCTGTCCTAGAATCTTGTCTTTGGAACATTATAAACTTATTTTCCTCAAAAGTATGGTTTTGTTTTGTTTTTTTTTTCTCCCTGACTTCAGAGGCGGGGCAGTGGATTGTGCTGGAGAATTGCCAGTGAGGATTCAGGTACTAAGTCTCTCACGTAGTGGTTTTGTTTTTAGTGATTAGATGCCTGAGAAAAGGGAAAAGTGTTCTAAAAAGAATCTCATTGTCTGAAGGCTAAGGCTGGAACATTCTTTCAAAGATTCTCACTCACAGAAATGAAAAAACGTAGTTTACATCAGCATTTGGTTGAGGCTTCTTTGATATTTAGTTTACTTCCATTTCTATTTCTGTCTTTTGGTTTTCTAGTCTTACCAGCTTGCTGAATTGGAGTATAGGCACAATCCCTCCATAGCCAATGAGAATAACTGGCAGCATTTTTCTCTGAAGGCTTTCTGCACCATCTTTTCTGTCTTGGATTTGGGTGATACACTTTTTTGCACCTGTCTGTAAGCTGCTCTAGTAAATCTACTAGGAGAAGAAAAAACCCATCTTCCTTCCTTCTGCTTTGCATCTTGTTTCATCACAGAAGGATCTGATATCTGCAGAATCCACCAATCAACCTCTGCTCTGGTGTAGGCTTCCCATGGTTTGGGAAAACATGGGCTGGCATGGGATGCCTGTGGCAGCAGCTCGTTTGACCCATCCCTCTGCTTTGGCACGTCTTCCCTGGCTGGAATGAGGGTATTGGCTCCACCATGGAACACCTCTTCCTGCTCCCAGCCTGAGGTTCCCTCTGCTTTTTCTCACTCTTTTTGTTCCCACCTCTTGTGCCTGTGGGGCATTTTTGCCTTGCAATGAGTCAGCTGGGGCTGGCTATGTCCTGCATGGAGCAGACCTGGCTGTGCCTTGCAGGGGCTGACTCTATTGCTAAATCTTCAACACAAATACTTAACATAGGCACACATAGGATTGGGCTTTTTAATACAAATGTTTTATGCAAATTTATGTCAATGTATATACATAGTAAGAGACTCTGGGAAACAACTGTATTTAACTCTCAGCTTTTGATGTGATATAATCTTTGATTTTTGCTACACATTGTAATGCTGTGAGTGGGCATGTTTTTATTTTCTGGTGTAACTAGACAGGCGTTCCTGTGAAAGTGACGCTAGAAAGTGCTTCTACATCTGAAACTGAAGATACAGAAGATTTAGAGGATGTTATCCAACAGCCTGATTTGGCAAAATCATTAGATAAGACTGATGTAGCACAATATCAGCAGTTAGAGGTAAGAACCATGTTCAGTGCCTTAGACTCCATAAAGGTAAATTATATCAATTAAACCATGTTTTATTCAGAAAACTGTAATTAAACAAATTATCAACTTTGGAGCAGAATTTCAGAATAATTTAATACAACTGCAGTATGTGTAATACATCTGTTCCAGTCTTGAATCACAGACCTTTTGATCAGTGTTATTGCCTGTAGTACTTTCAAATATTTCCTTTATAAAAGTTATATAATGTTATTTCTAAGAGCTAAAATATATTAATGACTGTTGTGCAAAAATAGTTACAAAAATAGCTAAAAGTGTTTAAGTTCCATTTTATAATTGAGCCTAGTGAACTTTATTCATTTGTTTTTTATCATTTCCTTCTACTTCTTTTATACTTAAAAAACTCTGCAGTAGTGAAACCAGACTTTCTGCAAATGTCTTGATTGGGAATGTTCTTATAAAAGAAAGGGCTGGAAAAAAGGTATATATCAGTGGCTCAGTAAGGCTGCTGAGGTATTCTAGCACTCTTACAAAGTAACATCTTCAGGCAGAATAAGAATTGTTTCTGAAGTATTAGGATTTGAATTCTGTTTCGAGAAACTAGTGATTACTTCTGTAAATAAGGTCAACAGTCAGTCTGGATTTGCTGGCTGTCAGAGCACCACACGGGGTGAATGTACTGTTCATATGTGTAAATATTGGACTGTATTGGACTCTTACACCTGTCTTGGTGTAAAAGGAGTGAAGTTTTAACTTGCTGTAGATTTATCAGTAGTGGGAGTGTTTAGGGTGGGATAGAGTTGTGGAAGACAAAAGGACTGTACAAATACTGTGTAAATAACTACCAGCCTTTTCAGCTGATGTATATTTTTTCTTTAAATCTAATCTCTAGAACTTTCGCTCAGGAAGATTTCAAGGTTTTCACATGTTGCTGGAACTTAGTTTTGTAGCATCTTTTACTGTTAGTGTGAAATGAATTGACATTGCACTGTGTGGTGGCTCTAACACTCTTACCAAGAGCACTGTGTCTGAAATCACAGGATTCCATGTCATGTGCAAATTTCTCCAAAAAGCTCCATGTAGGCACTGCCGTGCTTGCGGAAACCTTTTGATGTATTTATTCTTGGTGTTTGGAGAGGGAAGAATAGCATATTCAGGACACACAGCAGAGGCAGGCAGTGTTTTGTGCTTTGGGGAAGGGTTGTCATACTGACCTATTATAAGGAGGCTATAAGGAAGAGACAATCTGTGATTAATTTGAACTTCCTTGGAGGGAAACGCTCAAATTTTGGCACCTACCCCAAAATTTTTACTTTTCTGTGCTTGTAAAGGTCAAGATTTTTCTATCTTTCTGAATTTGAAAGCCAAAATAATTTTTTAGGCCATGGTTGCTTATCAGATGGCACCATTTAAGCAATCTGCACTTGGTTCTGCTCCTCACCCATTGTTTCTGTTACCTTGACACAAAGCAGGTTTCACATTAGGGCAGAATCAAACTATCAAATTGGCACCACTGAATTAACTACTTCCCCTCTGTCACTTAGTGCCTATTCATTTCTTGCTTCAGTCTTTTTCTCTTGTGCCTTTTTTCATGTTTGTCTGATCGTAAGACTGTCATTAATCAGCTGTTACTGCACAGCAGCTTGCGAGGACAGGTGCCTTGAGGACCTGATCCAACTGAAAAGTAGTCCAGTGTATTTGGTGGTAGCACGCCTTTCAGTAAATGGGACAAGCAGTTGTGTTAGAACAATGATGGGAATGCAGAGTGGGGATAAACAGTAAGAGGTAGGAGTTCCTTAAACTGCTGCTTTGTCAAAAAAAGCTCTCCAA
>JAOTQP010001179.1:31432367-31443012 GCA_026413545.1 Cichladusa arquata
GAGGGAATCAAATGTCACAGTTGGTTTTGATGAAGTCTGTAGTTGAGTTAACTCCCATACTTTTAAATTTTAACTAGGGATTTAAATGGTGGACTTCACCCTTAATGTAGTTAACAGGACAATTCTTTCTACATCTCACTACTTTTTGAATTACAAAGAAACAGACATTGTACTGTAGCTGTTTTTTATAAAGTACAATGCAGTCAAGTATAAGAACATGGCTGATTAGTTACTAAATTTTTTAAAATAGAATTTAATTTTTTTAGCTTCAGTTTTATGCCGCTGTCTGGTGTTGAACAGACATACTGCTTATGGTGATTCTGAGGGCTGCCTATATTTTTGGTATTAAGTTTCATTTTAAAGTCTGTCAGTGCTATCCTTCTGGGCTGTAAATACTTGAAGGCTTAGTTTTGTAGCTTGGATGTATGTTTAACTCTCTGATATATTTTAATTTTTTTTTTTCTGCACAGAGACTAGGGCATTGTGTCAGCTAGTGAATTTCTTAAAAGCAAATCAAAGATTAAAGTGTGCATATACCTGTAATACAATGGTGACAAATTAGTTTCTTTAAATACTGAGTTTGATATTGCTTATGAGGAGATGCAACTGCAGTGTCTGGTTTTTTTATGAACTCAGCCTGTGACCATGAAATATTATGTACGTCTAGAGTGTGATTGATCAAGTTTAAGCATTACTGCAAAACATCTACATTTCTGTTTAAAAACTCATGATCATTTGATTACTAAGCCATTGACCTTTGACATTTCAAACCAGCAATTTGAAGAAAAAGGTCAGTGCTTTCATCTTTAAAATTATCTAAAAATCTGTCCACAGCAAAAATAATATAGAACTATAGTTTCTAAAGCAGAGTTCTTAGCCTACATCCTAGAAACTTCAAAATACAAATAATTCATATGCACCTGCACTATAAATTGAAAGGTAAGAATTCTTCAGTCTGTGATAGCTGTTACTGATCTTCAAAGCTAGTTTTGGGGGATTCCAGATTATATATCATGATGTCAGTGCAGAACATTATGGATTCTACTTTCTGTGCTGTGCTTTTGTATCTGTTAGAGATTTTACAGCACCTGTTACTTCCACATGTTCAAAGGTAGATGGCAGTAAGACTGGTATTTGTGGATGGTTCTCCGTAGATATTTGCCCCCAACCCTATGCCTGCAGGTTAGATAGAGCTAAATCTGTTTTGATGCTCAAATATGAGTATGATAAAGATGTGACTAACTTTCTACTTGCAGTGTTTGCTTGGTTGATGCTAGTTTAGGGATTTTAGGAGTGGGCTTCACTGGAATAGTGAGAGACCCATAATCATCACTTTGAGTGACTGTCACTAGGAGGGCTATATATAGAGAGTATTCTAGAACCTGCAGTTTGGAATCAGTTGCAAAAGCACCTTGGAACTTAGAACACCTTTGCATTTGTAGGAGGTTTATTTTTGCTATGCATTCTGTTGCACACTAGTCTTCTCAGTTGATTGCTTATATGAAGTGCAGTAGTATGCACTTGAATGACCTTTTACTAGTGAACAATTTCAGTACTATTTGAATCTTTGATTCTCTTCAGAGCTGTTTGATAGGGTGTGTACAAAAAGCAGTGTCCTTTTACATATATGTGCCTGTATACAAAGTGAAAGGGAGAAGTTTTGTATACTGTTAATTTGTATAGTCTAATGTCTGAAAACAGAATAAGTTGATAATTTGAACAGTTTTCAGCTTTTGAACCAGAAGATTGTTGAAATGTGCAAGAACAAAAATTCTTGCATGTTTTTCCAGTTCAGATGCTGTAATGAAACATAATACTCTGCTGGGATGCAAGAAAATGGGGTATTGCAAATCCTGACTACTCTTACTGAAACTGAGATTTACTGCTTAGAATTAATAATTAAAATACAAGTTTAGGCAGCTCATGAATAAGACTAGAATATATTTATTAGGTGTTTTGAGGTTTTTTTTGTTTTTGTTAATTCAACACTAAACTTGGAATTGTGAAAAACTTTCTACTGAAAAACTAAATGAAACTGATTAGAGAGAAAGAGTACAGTTTTTACACTTCAGAATTTTGTATTGTTTCTAGTGAGAGCACAGTTCTTCAGAATTTCATATTCTTACAGCTGTAGGAAGGAATAAAATCTGGATAAAGAGTATAGTTGAAAAATCTAGATACGGCTGCTAAGAATTTCTTATTAGACCCCAAATCAACCTTTTGATGATGTATATATATTTAGTTAAAAATAATGCTTGAAAAAGTGGAGGGGAAGTACAGAAGAACATGGCTGATGGTTATGTCATAGGCCAAAGAGACTTGGGCTGTAATTTCATATGATCTGTTGCAATCTTTTAAATCTGTTAAGTGAATAACACTTATTTCTACTTCTCTGTCTTAATATTTTGCATTCTAGAGTTATGTACTGGTAGACCTCTGAATTGTATTTTTGAAGAAGATATGTCTGGAATGCCATTTGCTAGTTGTTAAGTTGTTGAGTTTTTTTGCTTTTTTTATTGCATGTTAGTCTGACATATTGAGATATATTTCATGATAATTTGTGTTTTGATAGTTGGAGCTGGAAGAATGCATGGAAAAACTAAAGGAAGAACAGAAAGCTAGAGTAAAGGCTGAGGAACGATTACTAGAGGTAAAGATACTTAATTATTAATGATCTTTACTTTTAAAGGAGGCACTTCTCAGAGAATCCACTTGCTTAATTAGGAGTAATTATCAATGACAACTAATGTGGTAGCTTCCAGAGTTTCAGTTCAAAGTCACGGGGATCTTAAGGGTAGTGATGAAATCTGTGTTAGGTAATGTTTGTTCTACTGATCCTGTTCAGAGCCTTGAACTCCGGCTCAAGCTATTCTTTCAATGCGTTTTATTCATTTTCTGAAACACTTATGATCTGGGGCATCCTGATACTTGTTTTTCTGACGAAAACAATTAAATCTGTTTCCAGTATGTACATGTGGATAGTTCTTTGTCCCCCAACTCATTTACCCTGACTTGTGCTGAAAAGCTGTATGTCTCAACTGTTGCTCAATTTGGTTTATTCTGTACCTTTGATTTTTAAGGTTTTTTTCTGCAGGCAGTAACCATATTGGATGGTTTTCTGCATGTCGGTTGTTGTGAAATGCAGTTCAGCTTTGACAAAACTGAGCAACTTATCACAGTTAAATTCTGAGGTCTGCTTCCCCTCTGCTGTTGCTGACCTAAAAATATTATTTTGCTTGAATAAGCAGGATTTCTTGTAATATAGTTGAGTGTAAGGTAGTGTAAACAAATGGATTTGGTCCTTACATGTGATTTGGAGGGGAGTGAAAGTAGTGATATTCCTTGAAATATGAACAACAAGTGATACGCCACAGTGCAGGGAGCAGATATCCACAAAGGACTCTGCACTTCACAAAGACAGATTGTAGCCCTCTTTTGTGACTATCCCCATCTTCCTGTAATGTGATGTGCACCAGTGGGCTCTGCTGGGTGTCTGTTGTTCAGATGCTTAAATGCTTTTTAGGCAAAACACCCCCTACAAGAAATCTTTCTCTATCAAGTCTAGGCTGGTTGGACTTAGCACCTTGTCCCTGAGGTGATGGAATAAACCAAGTAGCATTAATCTCTAAAATTGTGTATTTTATTGCATATTTATCAGCTACAGTGCACTACATAATCTATAATTTTTTTTGTTCTCTCATAAAAAAATAAGATGCAAAGACTGTGGTAGTACTTGATTGCATAGCTGTAATCTTAAATGAGTGACCTATGCTTCCCTCAAGCACAAAACCTTGTATATCCTGCAGTTACCATGCAGTTTTCAGTTTGATTAATGGTCGATGTGAAGAAAAATCGAATCATCTTAAACTTTCAGTTTTGAGATGCACAGTGCAGGGGAGGGATAACAGTAGTATGCATTCCCCCAATACAGTGAATATAAGGAGGACATTGGCCTTCATTAAGGCTTTTTTTTACTAGTAAAATAAATTCTTTGGTTAACAAGTTATGTAATACATGCAGAGTAAAATTATATGAAAGCTAAATTTTTCTGCTTGTACGTGCTCTGTAACATCCTGTACATACTAAAGACAGTGCTGAGCCAGTGGTTTTGAGCACTTGCAGGTATATCTATGGTAGCATAGAGCTGCAGCTGTGGATAAGAAGACCTGCACAGAGCTCATATAACTGTGCCCTGAAAATGTGTGGTACAGCAAACTCTACATCCTGTTACATCAGTTGTTTCAGATATTCCTCTTCATGATGCTGCTGTTTAGGTACACAGAGGTGAGGTTTGGTATTTTTGGGTCTTTTAAACTGAAAATGAAAGAAATTTCTTTTTTTTTTTTTCCCACATAGCTGGAAATTGAAAATGCAAGATTAAGGAGTCTAAATATCTCCCTATCCGAGGTTCTTCATGCACAGTCAGTAACCAGCATGATTTTGGAAGATGAAGGTGTTCTAGGCAGCATTGAGAACTCTTTTCAAAAGTTTCATGCTTTTTTAGACCTCCTTAAAGATGCTGGGTAGGTTGTCACTTTAAGTCTTGCTGTTTTTCTGAGATCTTTCCAAAATTATCCTCACAATGAAGTATGCTGCCTTGCTACCCTGCCAGATTTCTAGGTCTGTACTCTCAGAGAGCAAAGGAATATAAATTAGCCATGTACCTATTGTTTAGTCTTTTCCTAGTGGAAAAAGTGTGATCTAAGCACTGTTCAGTTGCGTTCATGCATCTCTCTTTGGGAAAGGCTTTCAAGAAGCCTATTCCAAAAGAGTAGAAAGCTTATATTAAAGCACGTTTCCAAGTATTCAGTGAATCACCTTTGGCTCCTAGTATTCTCAAAGTATAAAAGGCTCAAAATGCAGTTAAACTGCCTTCAGAAAACATCCTGTTACACTGTGCTCTCCACTCATTAATTGAAGTATGGAAATCTACGTGGATGAATCTCCAGCCTTTGCATTTACAGTCTGTATTTATTGTTTTTATTATTAGTAGTAATATTACTATTACTACTAGAGTTATTTCAGAGAGTATTGATTAAAGTTTGTATTACCACTGTACCTGCAATTCATCTGCAAGGTGATGGTTCATCCTTCCCATTTTTCAAAGAATTTCAGCTTGAACCCAATTTGTAAAGCTTGTATGACCAAGCATGGCAGTCACATCCACAAGAAGAGAATTATATGAATAATGTTATAGTCTAGTCTGTGTATTCAGAGAAGATCACGGAAGATTTTATTTGCTCTCCCTATCTTCCACTTCCAAATAGTAGTGATATAAATCAGGACCTAAATGACAATGGCCTCAAGTTGTCCAAGGTGAGGTTTAGATGGGATATTAGCAAAAATTTCTTCTCTGAAAGTGTGGTCAGACATTGGAACAGGTGTCCCAGGGATTTGGTAAAACCGCAATCCCTGGAAGTGTCAGAATGGATGTGGTGCTTAGGGGACGTGGTTTAGTGATGAACCTAGCAGTGTTAGATTCATGGCAGGACTTAATGATCTTAAGAGGTCTTTTTCAACCTTAATGATTCCATGATTCAATAATTCTAACTTACTGTAAAGTTCACCCTGAGGCTGTGTTCTAAGTTTGTGACAATCAGTTTGTAGAGTTGCCATTACTACAGGAGTTTCAAACTTCTCAGGAAGAGAAAAAAGCATTTTCACTACATGAAAAAAATTTCTTCATATGGGCCCTATGTTTATACATACTATTAAGGAGCTGCTCTGAAAGTTACAGAATCCTAATCATGAAGAATGCTCTTCTCAGTAAGCTTCTATACATCATATGCTGTGCTATCAGTTAATGATTGCAACTTCTCACTTCTTACTGAGGCTTAAAACCCATATGTGATTAGTTTGGCCAATTTCCAAGCTGGCAGGTGACCCAGCATCATTGTTATTTGTGAAGCTTGTCATTGACGTTTTAGAGGTTACGCTGTTTGGAGATGTGCACCGATTTCTGCTTGAATGACAAGAGTTTTAATCTTTGTTCTGCCTGACATGGAATCTGATTGCCAGTATGCTGCTCTGTGTTCAGTGCTAACTAGGAGAACTTCATTCTCAGCCTTGTAACACTTGTTCTGAATCTGCAGGCTAATTTGTGCAAAGACAAGAAAATACCTTAAGCTGCTTCTTTTCATCTTGGTTAAGGCACTTTGAGCTTCACATAAAATAACAGAAAACTATGTTCAAAGCTTTAAGCAGATTTTCTTATGATTTTGAATATTTAGTGTTTCAAAAAGTACTAATAGTTTGTGTGATTTTTCTATTAAACGTTTATTTTACAGGCTTGGGCAACTTGCTGTATTAGCTGGGATAGACCAAGCAGATTTTGGTATTTTGGGGCATCCACAAATGAATTCTACTCTCGGTAAACCTGTAAACATGGTAAAGGAGAAGTCTTTTGAAGAAGAAAGACAGGAACATACCCAGAATAGCAAAGTAAGTCTTTAGAAGGAATGCTAGAGAGAATGCTTGATACTCTGTAATGTACTTTTTCAGCTGTTAATCTCCCTCTGATTCCTGAAGGTGTTACTGCACTCCCTTGCTGTAGCTGCCTTTATACAGATCGTAATAATTCATAATAATGTAAGTTTTTTTTTACCACTTGGAGCACAAACTTCAGTATTTTGTAACGTATTAAACTTGGGTGGTAATTGTGTTGTTTCCCTGTCTGAAATAGGAAGTTCCAGTGGTGGTATGCATCCATTCAAATTGTAAAATTCCATGATTAGGTTTTTTAGAAACATTTAATAATGAAGTATAGTGTTTTTAAGAAACCTAGTCTTACAGAAGAGGCTATACAATTAATGTACTTTCTGAAAATCATAAATTATCTTGTAAGTAATTGCAGTGTATATGTCCAGTGCTGATAGATTTCTATGTGGCCATGACACGAGTTCCAGGCAACTACAAATTTGTAGTATTTGTAAACACTGCATAAGATTTTAGATTCTGCTCTCTGAATTAATAGTAAACCTTCTGGATTTTTCAAAGGAGATACTGAAACTCCTGTAACAAAGTAAAAAAACTCAGGCTTTTTAAAAGGCTGTAAAAAATTTAGATACTGGTGGCCTATAGCTGTGTCCAAGTTGAATAAAACCGTTGTACCAAGAATCACTCTGCATTCCAGTGTGTTTCTTGCCCTCAAAATGTTCTGATTTCCTCAAGAGCACATGAGCTTCTTAAATACAATGTTAAAAAATTTGGGGGTTGTTTCGACAGTGTGGAGAGAATTTCAAGTTTTTCAGTTTGAAGACTCTCATTTTTATCTCCTAGTATTGATTAGTTTGGATTCTTGTAGCAGCTAGGTGTTGTGGTACAGAGTGTTGAGACTACACTTCTGTGAACTGCTAGTAAACATAAGGAATTGCAGGTTTTTCAGAATGATAGATATGATTAAGTTTTGTTTGTGTAACTGACAGATCTCTGTAGTATAAATTTCAAGCTAGATGTGAAACTGTAATGGGCCTACTCTGTGTCATTATCACCACAGCAATCTTCAGAAATGTGTTTTGAAAGGTGATAAAGAATGTGCGATTGCTATACCTCCGCATCTTACCTATATTAAGTAAAGACTGTTCTGCTCTGCAGACTCCAGTATATATGGACGTTGCCAAACTGGTTTTTTTTTCCTCTAGTTGCCTCAGTTTCTTCATTGGAATCTTTTGTTTCAGAACAGAGCTGGGGATATCCACCTTCCTCTTCCTGGCACATTTCAATCCCAGATGGTTGTGAATAATGCCTTTTTATCACTTAGAGAAATAAGAGAACTTCAGGCTGCTGGACAGCAGTATCAGCCAGGTTCGTGGAAGGAAAATGAAGCTCAAACAATTAACCAAAAGAAAGAGGATAAGCCTCGAAGTAGTACTCCAGTATTATCTGAGAGGAGAGTCAAACAAAATGAACAAGCAAAAGGACGTCACTCAGCAAGGCAGTTGGCTACCAGTTTGCATTCATCTACGGATTCCAGTGAAAAAAGCAAAGGTGATGATAGCAGAATATCCAGTGGTGCTCCTGGTGAAAAAAACAAAAATTATTCCTCTAAGAAATACATCCCTGTAGCAAATGAAACAGCAACTCCAAGTAACGGAGTGAGAGGAGACAAAAGTAGACTGCAGGTAGTAAATATTATCTCTGGAACTGATACTGTAGGATCTGGTTCTGAAATACAGGAAAGTATACAAAGTGTTTCCAGCATTTGAAATGATTCTAAAATCATTGAACTGTTTTTTACACTTGCAAGATTAGTTTTTGGATGTCTAAATTAGTACATTTTTTGTAAAGTTTTGTAGACTTTGACTTTTTAAAACATTGCACTGCTCAGTATTCCTGTTTCATGTTTGCATTTCTTGTCACTAGATTTTTCGTTTTGAAAACATGTGATAAACTTAAAATGGTACCCATCAGTTTGTATTACATATAAGGGACTCTTGACATATGGATTTCATTATCACACATTTTTAGCTAATAAAGTTAATTTGAGTAAAGTTTTTTTAGTGTTAATTTTTAGTGTATTGCAGTGGGAGTGCAGAAGTTGTTTTGCGGCAAACATCAATTCCTGCGTAACAGTGTGTGCGTATGAAATTCCGAAAACTGGGGGAAGTTTCAGACTCAAAAATGAGCCCAGAAACATGCCTATAAGAAACCTTTAAACACAGCCATCATTAGTGCTATGACTGCAGATCATAGAATAGCACATGTTGGAAGGGGCCTCTGCGGGATATGTAGTCTAACTCAGATTGCTCTCAGGACCTAGAGAAATGTGAGAATGTAAAACTAAGAGAATTACCATTGTTTTAAAACTCCTGGGATTTACCCCCGACACCTTGTCCTTGTGCACAGGCAGCTGGTTTGCAGCTTCTGAGATAGAATATACTTACTACATACAGGAACTAGGCAGGATAATTTAGGCTGAACTGGGGGGAACAGAAAGCCTGTAACTATTTTTTACTCAGTCATCTGCTATGTGATTTCTGGAACACATAGGATCTGTAGAAATTCCTGACTTCATTTGCTTGACAAATATGAAAAAAACTCATGAATCCTCAAATTCAATCCTACAGAGCAAATAGCACAAGATTACCTTAGCTGTTGCAATATTGCACAAGTAATTGCACAATGAAAGTATGTTCTTTGTACAGACTTTGTCACTTCAGGATATTAGAAGGTAATATATTAATCTGTTATTTTTTACATATTTTCCCAACTGCTTGTCTAATTCTTCATTCTTTTTTTATGATTTTGGTTTGACTGAACAATTATGTGCAACCTGTATATTCAGCAGTAAAAGGCTACCTAGTCCCTTTTTAAAATCTAAAATTCTAAAGCTAATCACTGGGAAATGCTGGATAAAATTATAAATTCAGAAGTGTTTTATTTATGAGGTTAGAAGTTAGGAATCTGTTACTTGTCCCTAAAAATACCATTAAGAACTTAGAACAATTTATGTATTGCATGCCCAAAAGCAGGTGATACTAATTACCTTTCATGTTAAATAGTTGCTTTTCAATATTTGTATTTAGAGTATGAATTATGTAAAAAATAATCTGTTAAAACAAAATTGACCAGGCAGTTTGCAATTTAGTTTGCATACTTTTTTTTTTTTCAGTGGACTAATACTTAACCATTTTTTTCCTGTTAAATCAGAAACATGAAGGATTCTTCATGTTACTGGTGCTATGGTATTGCACTCTTACTGAAAGAAGCTGTAGTGCATACTTTATATGCAGTTGGGTCTGAAATTGGCAGAGACAGTGGATTGAAGCTACTAGGGGGATAAGTATTCTTTTTAAGGCTATCATGAATACATCAAGTTTCAAGGTTTTTTCTGACAGTTTAAAAACCCATTTACAAAAACTATTTTACACAAATAAACATACTTTTTTTATATATATTTAACAGTATTCTAATAAAAAGTAAAAAAAAAATCTTTGTTTTAAGTTATTAGGAAACCATTTTCTACCCTGAGTCTGAATAGAAACTCTTTCATTCTCTTGCTGTTAATGTTTTACATAATTGTCTGTGTTCTTGTTTGACACAGAAGCCTGAAATCAATAGGCCAGCTATTTGCTAGAGAACATGTTACTGTTTACTCATAAAGCTCAATATTTTTTTCTCTTTTCACTTAGTCTTCCCAAGATCTGCTCTTCACAGTTCAGAGCTTTGATCTCTGAGAAACAAAATAGCCCCAAACCCTTGTTTGAACCACCTAAGTGTAAGGTTTCACCAAACTTGGCTCATCTCACTAGTTTGCTGGACCAGACATCCCAGCTGCCTTCTGAAATGCTTGCCAGGTTGCTGTGTCATCAGCATTATTTGTCTTTTAATGATGACGTCCGTTTGTCAGCTGTGGTACCAGACAGAGAACTCGTGTACATATGCTCTCCTTGAGTGAGCTGATTCTCTTCCAGCAGTAGTTGATCAAGGTTTTGCTGTCCAGCATAATATGAAGGCACAATGAACCTAATAAAAGTTCACTGAAAACTCTTGAACTTTATTTACACCTTTTCTTTTAACCTGTCTTGTTTTTCCAGTTTTACATTATGGCTCTCTTTGCTTTTGTGTTAATTATGCAATTCCTCATTCATCTGCAGGGACTCATTTGCAGCACTTGAAGGGTCAAATTCTGTGTCAAATATTAGAA
>JAOTQP010001179.1:31447092-31457250 GCA_026413545.1 Cichladusa arquata
GTGCCGGGCACCGGCGGCCGCGGGTTTATAGCGGAGGGGTGGCAGTGCGGCCGCAGCAGGAGCGGCAGGATCGCGGCGATGGAGTGCGGGCGGCAGGTTGCGAACTTCGGCGCCGGGCCGGCGAAGCTGCCGCGCTCCGTGAGTAGGGGCCGGGCTGGGGCACGGCGGGGCTGGGTGTCCTCGTCCCCCCGGCTTCTCGGGGATTCCGGCTGCAAAGCGAGGGCTGGGGAAACTAGTGAATAATTACTACAGGAGTTTACACGCACAGCGCCGAAACCTACTATCTTCTCCCTTTCTCCAACGAACTGCCCTGAAAACCTCGGATTTTTGGAAGTGAGCTCGACTGTGGTTCTTGGAATGCTCTCTAGGGTTTTGTCTTTTGGGGTTTTCTTTATTGCTGGATGATACGGCGCCAGCACCTATGTGTTAGTTTTGGAATGGGAAGTAGGACCTAAGCGCATAAGGATAGCTCTGTGGAGTGTGAGATTTGTCAGTTGATAAATGGCATAGTAATTCCCTGAGACGCCTTTTTGTAAGAAGTTATAGTGAATGTGGTGTACACTCAACTCTCTGGAAAGTTGCATCAGCATCCATGGATTATCCAGTTACATATGGAGAGGGGACATTTCTGCCGAGCTGTACGTACCTGACTTTCAGTTTAAGGGTTATCTCCTGTGGAATTTTTATTGTTGTTTTGTTTTTTTCTTAGTTCCTTTCATAGTATTCTTCATTGTTTTATATGTTACTTCTTAAAAGAAAAAAATCTTTAGATCAACAAATTTTCTGCAGAGCAATTGTTTTTATGTGTTTGGGTTTCTTTTTCCTCCCATCTCTTTTCTCGAGGAAATGTTCTTTGTGGATAAGGTTGCAAAGGAATTTGTTGCTCTGTTTTGAGCTCTAGATTCCAAAAGGGGCTCTCACAGGCACTGCCTCAGTACCTAGCTCTCTGACAGAGACGGCTAAAAGCTGAATTTCAGGTTTAAGGAATGCAGGTGGGCACAGATGAGCTCCCTCTTATTAATCTGTTTACCCTCTTGAAAATGTAGTGCTCTTGTGTGGACTATTTTATCACCTCGATGGTTTGTTTCTCTTGGTTGTGGGCTGATGCTGCCCATAAAGCACTCAGACTCGGTGAAGCAAGAGGATGGATTATAACGGGTGTCATAGATATCTGTTGTGAGGCATTTTGTGCAGATTTTGAGATGGTGAATGTTACTAGCAGAATTGGATTTTATCAAGCAGTTTAGCCAGCACTACTCTAATAGTCTGTGTGCTCTCCCTCACTTTTTTTTTGCCTCCTTCTCTGTCATGAATAAGTTAGCTTGTAAAAGGTGGTGGTGGTTAAAACTTCACAATCTTTTAGTTGACCTTTTGGTAGCCAGCTGTTACAGTTGACAGACCACGTAGATACTCTGTCAGCAAGGTAGATTTCTTATTCCTGGAATTGCCCAGAGTGTGCAGTTTCTTCTGAGGGTGCATGGATGCAGCATTTGTTTGGTGACTGTTCTACTGGGGCTCCCTCTTCTCCTGCTTCCTTTAGGAGCAGCCAAGAGTTCTGACTCTCAGACAAGAATTTACCGAAATCAGAAGCTACAGATCCAGTGGTTACAATCTCACGCTACTTTGTTGATACTCAAGAGCTAGGGGAGAAGGCAGGAAAAAATGGATGGCTGAAGCACTGCTTGGCTAGGACTTTTAGTGACCTGTTTTTTTGGTTATCTCAAAATTTTGCCTAATTTCATTCTTAACTCTCAATAAGATAAAGGCTTGTCTTCAAAAAGTGTGGAAATTCATTTTGTGAAACAAGTCATTGTCGTACTGGCTCAATTTAAGATATTCAATTCCCCAAGTTGGTCTTTCTTACTATGTTTTCTTCAATACTTTGGTTGTCCTACTTGCACAAGCCAAGTTAAAGGACACAGGATGGAGTGGTGGGAGTGGATATTTAGGATGCTTGCTTAGAAAGAGTATGTATAGAAGTATTAGATGTTCTGTAAAGGTTAAGAGTTCCATTCAACTCCTAGAAATTGTTCAGAAATCTGGAAATACAGCATTTGAAATAATAACTTGATCTCCACAACAAGCATATGATTTAAGTTTGCTATCTTATGAAAAACCTTAAGCTTCTAGTTACAACAGAATTGGCTATACTTCTGATAATCTCACTTGACAAGTGTCAGGTTATTGCAATATGGGACAGCTGGCATAGGCATGATTGCATCAGAGACTTAAGATAGTGGAAAATTCACTTAATTTATTTCTGGATTTTTTTTTTTTCTTTTGATAGGTATTATTAGAAGCGCAAAAAGAATTGGTGGACTACAAAGGACTTGGTATAAGTGTTCTTGGTAAGACTTAAATTACATTTTTCATGATTTCAATGTTTAACTGAATTGTGTAATAAGACGTTCTGATCTTGGTATTTTGGCTCCATTTATAATACCTGTGTGTCAGCACAGATACCATTTAGATGTATAGCATCCTTCCCATTAGGAAGGCAATGCTCTCCTGCAATAAGGAGGAAGTCTTCTGTGCCATATGGGTAGCTGGCTGGTTTTTCAGCTCCAGTTGCACTAAAGATTTATGCATCAAGATGGTGAGCATTTTATTAATCTGTGAAACTGATTAGTTGCTAAAAGTAGAACATACAGCTGTCTCCACAAAATTCAGATTAATGTTTAAATTGTACACTTACACGTGGAAGACAGCCTATGGATTTAAAAGAAATTACTGTGTAATTGTCCTTAATGTTTAATTACCTTTACTGTGTGAAGAAGCCTTGCTAAAGGTAAGAGAACAAAACAAACTCCTGTACTTTACTATATACTTCTTACAGCATTAGCAGCAGAGAAGGTTCTTACCATGAGGAAAATGAAACCTTTCTATTGTGGTTATTCCTAGTGGTAATAAGGTCTTATGAGTCTCAAATGTCAATGCACAGGATTTGCCTGTATCTGGACTGCAGGTATAAGTCTTTTGCGGATATTTAGGAGTATTTATGTACTTAAAGAGAGAAGCTGGGAATGACAGCCTTCAGGTATTTTGGGTCTGTGGTGTAAAAGGTTTAAAGCTTAACACAATTTAAAAATCAAATTAATGTATTACCATATTGTTTCATTTCTTCTCTCTATTCCACCAAAGAAATGAGCCATCGGTCATCAGATTTCACAAAAATTCTAAATACAACTGAAAATCTCCTGCGTGAATTGCTGTAAGTGAATTACTTTCTGCTTATTTTTACGTTGTGTGTGTGCTAGTTGCATCAGTAATGTCTAATGTGGAGATCTTTTCTGGAAAGCACCTCTTTGGTGGTTTTCATGCATGGGTACTGTGCATTGTAAAGTAACAACCTTGGGGAGGACACTGATCTTCTGTTTGACACTTATATTGTTGAATGTGACAAAACGTTCGTATTAGATTAAGATTTTTTTTATATGTCTAGCTGCATTTGTTTTGAAATTTTGATTTTTGTCACCTTCATAGAATTCATGAAGGACATGAACTAAAGGAAGTAAGTGCAAACAATAAAAGTCAGTTCTGTAGTGGTATAAAAGTGATCTGCACATTGTTCATAAGCCCTATTTTGTTAACAAAAGCTCTGTGGATCAGTATTAGAATCACTGATCAAGAGCCCTCTTCTCATTTGTAGAATGACACATTTTTAAAAATTTGAAATAAATATATAATGGATTAGAATTACTGTTCTCATAGTAGTTAATAATGTTGATCATTTAACACACTTGACCCTCAGTTGCAGCCAGAATCATTGACAAAGGTATTTTAATGAATAACATGAATATGTAATTTTTGTGATTGTATGAGCAACTCTTTATTGCACTTGCTCTGCATCTTATTTACTGTACTGTTGCACTTTGAAATTGAAGGGTCTCTTCTGAGTGCTACTGTAAGCACTTTGGCGTGATATTCTTAGCCTGACAGAAAAGCCATGAAGCTAGCAATACATAAAATTAAAAACCAGCATTAATTGTGATGGAATATCTCTCAATTTTGTGTTTACAGCTACTGAGGAGTGAGTTTGTTTAATGCTTGCAAGGGTTGGCGCGGGAAAGCTTTTTTCAGCAAATTTTTATCACTGAAATTCATAGCATTTACTCTTAAATATTTGTTTCTCAAGACCAGTGCTGAGGTAAGTTAGTGGGACTTGATCAAAGTTCTAGGCAAAAAGTCTTATAAAATGACAGCATTCTTCTTCAGCCACAGTTAAATGCATAGTATCGAGTTGTAGGCATCCTGTGTCACCTGGGAATAACATAAATGGTTATTTCTTTTATGCAGAAATATACCAGACAACTACAAAGTTATTTTCCTTCAAGGAGGTGGATCTGGTCAGTTCAGTGCAGTCCCACTTAACCTTATTGGTTTAAAGGAGGGAAGACAAGCAGATTATGTGGTTACTGGAGGCTGGTCGGCAAAAGCAGCTAAAGAAGCAGAGAAGTATGCCAAAGTAAATATTGTTCATCCCAAACTAGGAGCCTATACAAGTAAGTTGATGATTGCATCTATCTGTGTGAATGCTTAGCTTTTTGACTGGCTGTAAAAATGGATCCAATGTAGCTATTGGGCTGTTGAATGTTAACTAGAGTTGACTGCCGAGCACTCAAAAGAATGTCTGCCACATCTCTCTTTGTTCACCACCGGGAGATTAGTGGCTTAACAGTTTCCACCAGAAAAAAATGGTAAAATGGAGCTGAGCAGACACCAGAAAGTGAGTGGCAAGAAACCAGTGTCTAAGTAGGGAAATGGTCTGGGCTGTCTGTTTTTTTCAATATTTAACTGAGTCCTTAAGCTGTTCAAAGGAATATTGTGAGGTATTTAAATTTCATGTACACTCGATAATGAGATCACTCTAAAATTCAGAAGTGGGTCTGAGATTTTGACCTTGTTGACCCAAGCTATGGGAGACCTGAATTCTATTGCCTGCTTTTAAGGATTCATAAATTATCATCTTTACCACCAATGTGTCACTGAATGTATATACATAATTCTTGAACCAGGAATACATGAGATCTGGTTTCTATTCCTGCTAGTTTTGCTCACTTCTCTCTAGTCCAAGTTACGACAGCTGAACTAAAAAGAGTGGCAGCAAGAAAGACAAAGAATATCCCCATTTAAGTTAGTGTACTAACTAACAGTGCACCAACTTGGAAAGTAAGTTTATATTCTGTGAGGCACAGGAAGGAGTTGAACCTACAACTTTCCTGTCTGGGGGAGTGTAATTTACCATTGTGTAGCTGTAGATAAGAGAAGAGGCAGTAAATAATGATGGGGGAATAGCACCATCTCCCACCCCTCCCTCCACCTCCCATCAAGTCCTGGAGGAGAAAAGAAAGGGAGAGCAACTATTTGTTCTATGCCAAACCTGTTCTGTGCTGTCAGGACATGTCTGTATATTGCCTGTTGACAGAGAAGATCTTAGTTTTGTAAATCAGTTGCAAAGCTTAAAATGGGAGAAAGGTAGGTAACCTTGTTTGTTCAGCTTGGGCAAGACTTAAATGCTTCTGGGATTGCACAGAAACAGAGCTTTAGAGAACTTTGTCAGTGAGAATTTGGTTCCAAAGGCAGCAGGAAGATTCTTGTACTCAGTGTCTAAATTCCTCTGAAATGCTGTTTTGAGCCCCTAGGGCAGTAGTTTGTAGTCTGGAATTGCAAACTGGATGAAAATAATTTGAAGAATAAGGGGTGAAAATCAAAAGGTTTTGCAAACTTAATGATGGCTTACTGGAGAATTTTGGGAATGCACTGGTGTATTGGCTTTGCAGGTACATTTATCTTCCTGGTATCAATATGATTAATAGTCTATATGGCAAAATTGTTCTTGGTTTGCACTTAAGTATCATGTTAGGTAAAATTACATTCCAAGAAAATTACTTGTCTCCAGTGACCTCTGGGTTTCCTTTTTGTCTCTTAGGCATTCCTGACCCAAGCACTTGGAATCTTAATCCAGATGCATCTTATGTGTATTACTGTGCTAATGAAACTGTTCATGGTGTGGAGTTTGACTTTGTACCTGATGTCAAAGGGGCAGTCTTGGTTTGTGATATGTCATCAAACTTCCTGTCCAAACCTGTGGATGTTTCCAAGGTAAACAGTTGGACACAGTGACTGCACTAAGCATTTTCAAAATTTAATGCATATAGTGAAACACTTTGAATGTCTGAGTGGCTAGAGATGCTGAGCAGTGAAATTAAGGAAGTCATGTTTTGTTAATTGAGTATCTGATGATGGATAGAAGTGTTGAAATTTCGGGTTTAAGATTTCAATGTCTATTTGTTTTCCTTTTTCTCATAAAAACATGCTTAACTATGCTGAAATTGTTCACGGTAGTAGCTGCCCAAGATTATTTAGCTATTGTATGATCTTTACTGATGAAGAAGATACCTGCTAAAAGAAAACCAACAGCTAAAATAAATATCTTCCAAATCATATTTAGTCTGTAGATAGTGTACAGCTACAGCAGAGTACTGTGAATCATTTTTTTTAATCTTGCCTCTTACATGAAAAATCTATAACGTCTTTTAAGCTCCTAAAGCTTCCTCTGCCTCATGATTATGATGTCTGTTTCATAGATAGTACAGAGGCAGAACACAGGCAGTTATTATATTGGTAAAGTATACTATGAGTAGAAGTGTTACTGACTGGTGAAATAGCATGTTTAACCTCTCTTACCTGTATGTAGCAAAAATGAGTAGTTGTTAAAACTTTCAACCTGGCCTTTCCTGATCTGCCTCTTTGAACAGGTGGATTTTATGATGATTGTTCTGAAATAACAGATGGGTTGAAAATACTGTGAACTGTGTAGGAATTTGTTTTTAGTAAATTTGCATGGAGTAGTGTGAAATTGCAACAGGTTGCCTTAAGAATTATTTGCAGCTATTAAATAAACATTTAGCCAACTGTTGTGAAATTTGTTGTGATTATCTTCCTCAGTTGAGTAGCCACAAGTGCACTTTGAAATCAGAACTTCTGCTAACTCTTCTTTTAACCTATACCTTGCTAATTTCCAACACATTTTGAGTTCTGTTCAGCTGACTAGTATGCCTGGGGTATTCCTCAGTAGTAAGCTGTACAAGTGAATGCATGTACCAAGTTCTTTCTTCTTCCTTTTAAAGTTTGGCGTGATTTTCGCTGGTGCTCAGAAGAATGTTGGCTGTGCTGGTGTTACTGTTGTAATAGTACGTGAGGACTTGCTGGGATTTGCACTGAAGGAATGCCCTATTGTACTGGATTACAAAACACAGGCAGCAAATAACTCACTGTACAACACTCCACCGTGCTACAGGTAACTCACCCTGCTTTGTGGTATCCCTTACTTGGAAAGCTGCTGCACTGCCATCTGCTGCTCTTACTTAGAAAAGCTTCCAAGCTGTGTATTGGCCCTCAAGCCACTGATACGTTGGAGTGTTTCACATGATTCCTGTGAAAAGTGTCCGGCCGTGTGACTAGTAGGCTTGGCGTTGCCTAGTGCAACTCAGCCATAGAGGATGTAGTCTTTTAAAAAGTAAATATTATATATCATAGCTCTATTGTAGAAGTTTCAGGATGCAGTTCTGGTTTACATGAGCACAGCTCTAGTCAATTCAGTGGTGATGCTTTTCTCATTGCATGGAGGTAATTGGCACTTAGACTTGCTTCTTGATCCCTAGATACAGTTTAATTTAATTTCTTCCTGACATTGTTCTCAGCATTTGAACCTCCAGATCCCCACTGACTTTCTTTACCGGAAAATGGTAAATATTCTTGTGAATAAAGTTATAAATAATATATTACGAGCATAAGTATTCTTTAAATCTTTAAAAATATTTCTTGTTCTTTCTCCATCATTGTTGGTTTTGAAGTAAGACTGCAGAAAAAATTTTTAAAAGGCATTTAGTAGTTGCTTTGCTTTTCTCTCTTTCTTTCTCTCTAGAGTTTTGTACAATTCTTTGACTGCCATCTCAGTGTTTGGTTTGGAATCCAAAGATGAAATTGATCTAGCTTTATAATCATTGCTAGCAATCAAAATCATAAAATTGCCATGTATATGATGATTTCATTATGTAAGAAGCAGATCAGACTACAGCTTGCTTTTTTTAAAATGGGTATCTTGTAGTTCCTGATAACTAGTAAAGTGGTGCTTTGCTACTAGAATTTTTAGATGTTGTGCCAATAGTATCTACCTGTTCTTAAACGGAATAATTTTTCCTCTGAAATGGTTATTTAAGAAAAGATCTTCAATTTAGGTATCTTTTTTTTTTTTTTTTTTTTTTACCCTAGAAGCTTTTAAAGTTACCTTGAAACTAAAGATTTTCTTTTCATTCAGATAATCTGATAATGCAATTTTATACTAACACTTAGTCTCAGCTTGTTTATTTGTTCCAGAATTGCAAAATTAGTTTGCCTAATGGTCTTTGACACATATTAATTGTACTGTACAGGCCTAAAGTTCAATGATTCCTGTATATAAACCCTATAACTTAATTCCACCATTACAATTTATTACTTCAAATTTTGCTGAATTTAAGTATCTCTGAATTTGCTGATTGTCACTGCAGAATGTACTGTTGCGATGAATAGGAGCAGCTATCTTTATCAACAGAACAGTAAATCTTGTGAATATTTGTTTTTGCCAGATTTTATAGTGCAGAATTTGTTCCCCCAAGTTGTGTGCTTACTGTACAGTATGTAGTGCTGTAATTATGTATTCTTACTGGCAGTCTGTCTGCCCTGTTGGCTGAGTACACCCAGTAAGAATTAACTATACAATGTTGCCAGATTTTGGTCTGCTCAATGTAGCTTTGTAACATAGGCAGTATGTATGTCTTTCTTTTACAGTGCTTGATGAAACCTCTGTTTCATGTCCAATTATTTGCCTGACTGCCAAGTCACACATACTGTTTTTGGACACTGTATAATTGAATATGCCAGGTTTTAAATCCAGCCATTCATGTTTTCCAAGTACAAAGCTATTTCCATTTGAAAAACTGAAGTTCTACTTAACCTCAGTACTTGGACACAGTGTTGTTCCTCTGATTTGAAAAGCAAAACAAATCAAATTCTTCAGCCTCTTTTTTTTTAGCCATTGCAAAGAACTTCTGGAAAGAAAGTGCTGCTTTAGCTGTTACTCAGTTTCTGACAGTAGCCTTAACAGAGTAGTGTGTGGTTAAGGGAACTGAAAATAAAGTTGAACTAACAGTCTTTCTCCTTTCTCATCACTATCTTGCTGGATTTCACTTCATGCTACAGACTCACATTGGAGTACACTCCCGAATCCAGAATGTAACAGATTGAAATGTTGGCAGGATGCACATCTGTTTGGCTTGGCCCTAACTGCCTGTTCCAGTTTAAGGAACTGGCAAAGCTTCTTAGTTCTCTTTTTCTCTGGTCTTTTCCTTGCACTTGTTAATGGTTTGCTGGCAAACAGGCAGGAAATATTAACTGAATTTGCAAAAGCTACTTCAGCAAGATGTTAAATTAAATTAAGTTGATGCTAATGGCTTTAACCTCATGGCGTTACATAGTTGACTCTTTGACCCTAATCTGTTTAGCTAAAATTAACAATGAATTTGCTATAAAAATCTCATTTGCAAGCTCTGAAATGCATTTTGCACTTAAAATTGTTCCAGAAACATTATTTTGATTGATATAAAAGAAGGATAAAAGGTGTCAGCTGTCTGGGTTTTTGTGAGTGACTCTAAGGGTGACTTCTAAGAGTTCACTTGTCCAAAAAGTTTTGCTCAAGGAAGTGAGGGCAGGAGATGAATGTGGCCCTGTATATTTGCCAAGGGCATAGTCTATACTTCACTTAAACCCTTTACACTGGAGTAGTTAATAGTGTGCCGTCTTAAATGTGACAAGATTGTGCTCTCAGAGCTGTCAGGCACTTCCTATAAATGGCAGTCTGTAACCTTGGTTATTCTGCAGCCTTTCTGAAGTGTTCAAGGATTTAGTACTGGCATCCCTTTAGTAATAAAAAGCAGCAAAATTTAGAACAGCCTCCTGCTAGATATGCATTAGGGAAACTTGTGGGGTAATGTTCTCTGAGCACTCCCTTGGAATCAATAATGAAGGGATTCATAAGAAAGAACTTGTTGGATATAGGCCATAAAAACTTGTGAGCAGGTTTTTATGTAAATTGTTGTAGTCGTGGGAAATGTCTGA
>JAOTQP010001179.1:31537999-31548191 GCA_026413545.1 Cichladusa arquata
ACTAATTAGTCAAGCATGAGACCATGCATTTCCTAAACAGGACCACCAGCTGTCCAATATAGACAAACATCACTAAGGGTTACAGCACTAAAGCTCTTTCTTTCCCAGTAGTTAGGGACAAAGTATAGCTCCAGGTTTTTACAGGAGGAGAACTTGGGGCAAGAAAGTTGGGTCTTGGTGGCAGGATGGAGACAAAGAGAAGCCTCAGATGGGAACTTGCCTCTGGAATAGCTAGTGTAAGAGCAACTTTACAATCAGCATTATTTTAAATATGACTCTATGCTACTGAAAATATTTTTTGGTTGTTAGGTTAAATTAGAATTTTATAATTGCTTACCATTGTCATGAGACAAAAAAAAAAGTGCATTAATTAATGAAATGTCAATCTTACAGCATGACAGCTGTAATGGACACTAGGTGTGATTATTTATTAATATTTACAATGAGGAACATTTTAAAGAAGTTCAACTTCTTTTTGTGTGAGACTTCTTGAGATTTCATAATAATCTTGGTTATGCAGCACAATGTGTTCTTAATCATTTTGTGTATCTTTAGGAAACAGAATATTGATATAGAGAATATAATATTTAAAAATAACACTTTGACAATGCCTATTTATTAAGGGATTTGAAATTCCTTGAAATATCCCAGCTTGTGAGCAGTGGCTTATGTAGTGAGACATAAAAAATTATGTTATCTGCATCACACATGTAAGATGGACTGGACTACTCTATGTACTGGGGCATGTTATGTTGATGCTTAAATGATGTGCATTATAAGATCCTTTGATATGTGGTTGGTCTCCTGAGTGAAGGCTAGAAAGTAAAAACGAGCTCATCTTGTGCTGCTTTTCTCTTGAGTAAGGTGAGTTTGGAAGAATAGGAATATAATGAAGTACTGATTTGCTCTGGTAGTGCTTTCTTTTTTTGGGTAAATTATTACAATTGTATTAAGTCAGTTTTCCTTGAATTGCCAATCCTTTCGACGAGGACTGGAGCAGAGATTGCTTGCATTTATGGTAGGAACTTCATTCGTACAGGTTTTTGCTCACTGACTGTAAAGTACTTCTCAGCTTTGTACCTGCCTCTGTACTGTGTCTTGTCTCTTAAAATGTGGTTCAGGTTTGCTTGGTGTAAAGTCAGTGCATTTATTTCTCACCTCTCCCACTCTTTGAGGGCATATTCACCTGCATTAGATATGAGCTGATCCACTGTGGACAGATGGCAGGTCTGCCTCAGCCTCCTGAGCAGCTGCCTCTGCTGACAAAGATTCCCTGTGTCTCCTCAGCTGAAAGAACAGGAGAGAGTTTGAGAATCATTGAATATTTAATCTGACATGAAGGGAAGAAGTGATTTTACAACTTACTTCTGGTGATTAAATCAAATCAATTCCCTTCACATGCATTTTATTTCTTGCTTGACTATTTCTTGTTTTGGAGAGGAGTGGCAGCATAGGCTGTATGCTCTCCCTCTTAGCTCTGGCACACAAGCACCATCCCCTTCACCCACCTCCTGATATGTGCATAGAACTTTAGGTTCTGTTCTTTCTTTCTGAAAGGGGGGAGTTCATATAATTTTGACTAATCTGATAGTATATTCTGGCTGCTAGAGGTTGGATGAAAAGTCAGAGTAGTGCGTTTTATTATCTGGGTTGGTTCAACCCCAACCCCCAACCCCCGCTGCTGAAGTCCCCAGAGATGTAGGAAGCAGTGCAAAGGTGTGGTCGAGATCTGAATAAAAATGCTCTGACACTTGCTCACTACTGTCTTGTCAGTATAGATAAAGTTTCAGCTCATCAAAACACCCCTGCAGGCAAGAACAAGACAGCTTTTCACTCCAGTCTGCTGCTGAAAAGGCTTTAACAGAGTGGAAGCCAGTAAATTAACACCGGCTATTACCAGGTTGAGAGGTTTTGTTTCACACTTACTTAATTGTGTAGTCATGTGGTTTTGTCTTTGGATAGGAGGATGGTGGTAAAATCTTCCAGATGGCTTGTTACTGGGCT
This sequence comes from Cichladusa arquata, assembly GCA_026413545.1. Classification (NCBI taxonomy): domain Eukaryota; kingdom Metazoa; phylum Chordata; class Aves; order Passeriformes; family Muscicapidae; genus Cichladusa; species Cichladusa arquata. The sequence goes on from JAOTQP010001179.1 coordinate 31,540,004, forward strand.
ACCCATAACCATGTGCAGGATGAATCTACAGAGAGATGGAAAATTTGGTTTAGCTGCGCCGTTCCCTGCTATTGTTCTTGGTGCTGGTTTTATGGATGTAGAAGTTCACATTGTATCAGATCAGTCAGGTGTTAAATATGACCCTTGAGCAATCAATCAGCTGGTGCCAATTGCCTAATACTCTCCTCTTTAGCCCCATGCTGAGGATAGTTAAGGCTGCTCAGGATAAGAAATATGGCAGTATCCTTCACATTGTGATTCAGAGCTTCTTGAATATTTTGGTGTCTGTCACCTGTGCAAGAGGAATAAAAGTTACATCAGGTTACACTGAGTAAAAGGGCAGAGGATGTATGTTGATTTAGGTTACTACCCCTCTTAACATCCTGGCTGCAGAAGGAAATGGCTCTATTCTTACTTAGGGAGGGAATACAAGAAGAAGAAAAAAAGAAAATTAGGATTGCTATTTCCTTCCCTTAGATGTAATATACAACCATCTCCCACTTACCTGGTGCAAGATCACCATATTATATGAGATGTGGATGGTTCTGGTGGCTTGGTGAGGAATTAGGTACAATGAGGAGAAAATTAAAAGTTTTATTAGGAGGCAAAGGTATGTAAAATCCTGAAGACAAGATCAGTGACTCTCAAGTGCCAAAGTCTGAACCACTTCAGCAATTGTATACTGGAGTGATAGGAGTAAGGAAAAACAAGAGAAAGAGAAAGTAATGGCTGTCTGGAGAGAGTAACAGGACAAAGGTGTTTAATTTGAGCCAAGATTAGTCTTCCCCTTCCATATCATTCCCATTCATTCCCACGAAAATGATAGAGAAAAATTTTTCTTGTCCTGTATCATATTTCTTTAGTGATATGATGATTTACTTTGGAGTGGTTGCTTGCTGGATAGCTAAAGGTTAGTCTTTGGAAAAAGCACTAATAGGAGAGACTCCAGGCAAAGTCAGGTAGTTTTGTCACACATATTGTTAAGCATATTTGAAACAAACATAAAAGATCTGTTTCCCTCAGTAGACTAGGAGCTGCATAGCAATAGTTTATGGCTCTTTGCTTTACCACTTTCTCACCTTCCTACACATTGTTCAGTCCCAAGGCCTGATCTTTGTCAGTTTCTTCAGGGTCACATTGCTATTTCTACTGTGGCTGTGTCTAGAGTTTTGGCTTTCTTGCTCCCTTTGCTCCCTGTTTCTCTGGTCTTTTAGTATCCTTTTTTTACAGACACACAAAACCTTTGAACATGATATCCAGTGAACCACCTTCATCCATGGAAGGAAAAAGTTCATTGAGTACAGAGACTCAGCAAAATCTCGTCTGTTCTGTTCAACAAAGCATAAGATTTTTGTGGTCCAGATTAATTTCTCAGTTCTCTTTCAGGTGTTATAGTGCAGCCCCAGTCAGAATACTCATTCTGGCTGTTCTGGCTCATCCACTTCTGAAGGCCAGGAAGGGGTGAGGTGGCAGAAGTTCATGAAGTCCACAGAGAGCTTTGAGAAGTCAGGCTGGAAATTACTGCAGAATGAGAAAGCTGCTACATAGATGTGATGAGGTTCTGGTAGTGTGAACATAAGGACCACAAGAAAAACAGAGGCCCCTTCCACCCAAACAAATTACCTCAGGAGAGTGCAGTGAGCATGACCTTGAAATGAGCATATGACTCCATGAAAATTGTGCTGTAAAGAGTAATCATATACTGGCCAGTTTTTTGTAAGAAATAACACCAGAAGGATCATAGAAGAATTTGTAAAATGATGTTCTGATGAGCCTTGTCTCTTATAAAAGATGCAAGTTTGAGGGAGTTGTTACAGTGGGTAAATTAAAGAAGATTTTCCAATATTGAACAAATATGTCATATGCCCTTTTCTCCCAGAAGTTTGGCTGATGAATCAGGTTTATGCTGGTATTTTCTTTGTTCCTTATAAATGCATTGGTCTGATTTCCTGCCTATGTATAGAATCAATTTCTCTCTCTTTTTTTTCTTCGTGGATTAAAGAAAGAAAAGATGTTGGTCTGATTGTTTCTATGAGAAGTACAATAAAGCTGATTGTATGTTTTTTCATTTTTCTGTATTTCCTGGCTTTGAATTGCATAACTTTGCAAAAGAATAAATGAAAGAAGTGGAGATAGAAAATTTGGTCTATAATCCTCTTGGTGGTTTTGGTATTTGTCAGAGTAGTCCTTGCAATTTGTGTAGGCTATATTTGTTGTTACACTAGAGAACTGGAAGAAAATGTCCACTTTTATTATTTTCCTGTTTAATCCTAGACAAGATCAGGGGTGGCATCTTTTACAATTTACAAAAGCTCTGTCTCTCTGTGTGTATTTGTGGATTTATTGGGCAGTCAGCAGAGGGATCACTGTAGCACAAGAGAGATCTAGTCATGTTCCCGTTTTCTCTGCTTGCATATCTTACCTGTGATGCTGAAGGTAGAATAACAAAGACAAAGTGTTTCTCCACCTCTGGAAATCCAGAGAACTTCCTTTATGTGGAAGGAATTTCTGGAATCACACTGTCTGATATTGCACTAAATTTATGTTAATACTGTTTTAAAGCTGAGCCTGAGAGTTGCTAGTACCTAGCATTTCTGGGATATGATAAAAATGTTATACTGGTGCCAAATTATATATTAAGACGTCGTGGTATCCATAAATCAAATCTTCCTTGACCTTCCTCATGATATTATGCAATTTTCATGCACTCTATGCCTGTAATGCATTTGGAACTTTTGTTAAACTTTTCTGACACCTTTGAAAATAAGACAGAAATAATGTAAGCTTCTTGAAATGTACAAACACACACAGCTCAATTTTACTCTGATCAAGGGGGTAAATTAATATGAAGAGAAAATGTTGCATGAAATTTTTTCTTTCACCAAATTCTGCTTGAGTTATTTGCCTGGCCACTTTAAGGCAATTTTAACTAACACTTCTCCTTATTTCTGTATTATCATATGGTGGTAATTGCTTGCTCCTATTAACACATGGTCAGGATTTTGAACTTGCCTCGTTTTCTAAAAGAAGCAATATAATGATGTGCCTTTCAGTCCTTCAACCTTCAAGTCATCAAGTATTTAGCTCATTAGTGGTATGATTGCTATCTGACTATAAGGAATAGTTACTGATGCATTAAAGTGGTAGGGGTTAACTCAACTTCTTTCAGAAGCCTGTGGAAACTACATAACTTTCACTCACATTTTTTGTAATCTTTGTTGCTCCCATAAAAAAGGCATAGAAAAACTTTGTCATATACATTTGATACATATTAGCTTGGAGCAGGAAGTTCAAGAAGTCATATGAGAAAATTATGGGGGGTTGTAAGCATTCCAGACCAGGGATACACAGATGGAAGGTTTAGGTAACTTCAGTATTTATCTTCAAGACTATTTTCTTAAAAATATAGGCACTGATTTAAAATATGCAGAAAATTGTGCCAAAGCTGAACACAATATTGCTGATGCCAAATTAGCAGTGCCAAAGAAGAAGTATAATAATTTTCCTCCATCTTCTGGCTGAAGTCCAAATGTAGTCTCTATGAGGTTTGACTTATTTTGTGGTGAGAGCATATTTTTGGCTCTTATTCAACCTAGTTTCCACTGCAATTCCCTGATGCTATCCAAGAGATCAGATTTTAATGATATTTAGGTGTTGTAAGTATATTTTGGACTACTATTATCGCAACCCCACTAAACTTTGATGAGGGAGGATGCTTTTTTTTTTTTTTTTAGGCTATATCTTTGTCAGAAACTTTCTTATTGTAAGTATTTGCTTTATTGTATTTGATTTAATTCACCATCGGTACTGTAAAAATACTGTAGAAATATGTAGAAAGCATTATAAGTAAAGGCTATATTTATAGTCCCTACAGAAATGATGCCTCAGTAGTGTTTAAAAAAATGAGCACCACTGTAATGGAAGGCAACGATGACATTATGAAATTTCCTTTAAGCCACACACAAAACACATTTGAGTTTATGGCAAGGCTACACATGCTGACCACTCGCTGCTTAAGTCTTCCAATTAATAAATGGTTGTTCAATTTATATTATATATTTCAATGTGCATTGAAGCATTTGTGCTGAGATTTTTCATGAGGAAGACTAGCCCTCATATTGTCTGGTTTTGGTTTTGGGTTTTGTGAAAGTATTTTTTTAAAAAAATTATTTGGAAACTATTGTTTTATAGGAGATGGACTTTCAGCTTTTTGCTGATTGCTTATAGCCATCCTTGTCTACCTATTCTCAGGTAGAGGCACTAATAACTCTTACCTCTCCACTTTGGTCCCTTGATTAGTCCCAATAGTTTAAAGGGAATTAGTAAACTGATAAGATTTGTCTCTGGACAACTCTTCTACTTTATAGGGGTTTCCTGCTTCTGCAGAATGTCATACTATATATATCAAATGCTTGAAAATAGAGAAGCATCTATGATGATGTAACACCCATCTGGTCCCAGTCCCTATAATACCATGACTGGCCAGTAAATTTAAACAAGGCCTCAATGAGCTCCAGGAAAAACCTGAAGATACTGATAGTTCCCCCAGGACAAATCCTTAATACTACATAAAGGAGTCATGGAAGGGATAGAGAATTTTTTTTCCCCTTCTTTTTTAATCCAGGGATATCTTGTCTCGAGCAGCTTAAAAAAAAAACAACTTGAAAACTATATTAATAATTAAGACCTAGATCCTGAAAAAGACCCTCGGTGAATCAAATCCCTCTTTCTCTCAGTAGTTCACTGTTTGAAATATGTTTCTGGCTGAAAGCAACAACAGCACAAAAACCTCACTTAGAATAGGAAGTTGCTGCAGGAACGAAACTCCCTTTCTGGCTAACAGGGCTATGTTTTCCTATGCAAATGCAGCAAAGCCCAGAAATTAGCAATGACTGCTAAATTAACACACTTGAAGAGCTTGGCTGGTCCTAATAGGCAGTCAAATGGTCTTGTTACATTGTAATGGTGCCAAGCTAATTGAAGTGATTACTGTTGCTCATGAGCAGCCCTTTTGAAGTAGAAGTCTTTTAAATTATCCATAGACGTTAAATGTCAGACACTATTGTGTAATTATACTTTGTAAACGCTGAATGTCATAAGGCATCACAGGTAATTGAGGTTTACAGAGAAGAGCTTTATCTAAACGTAATTGGGCATCAACTCTTTGTCACTATTTCTAAACCTAATTGGGCATCAAATTTTTGTGCCGGGGACACTCCAACACCTCACTGCAGCCCTCCCTCCATCGTTATCAGTAGGGAAATACTTATCACAGCAAGTCTGACCTTCCAAACCCAGGACCTCTCTCAGTCCAACCTGTCTGTCCAAGAAATGGAGATTTTTAAAGGGAACCGGGTCTCTACATTTCACAGGTGTGGGGCATCTGTAGCTGACAGTGATTTCCCAGTTCATCCGTATCCTGGTTTCAGTCGTCATACTACCAAGCCACTACAGTAGCCAATGGAAGCTTTGAAATGCATGAAGAGCAGAATTTGGCTCAGTAATATTGAATTTATTATTAAACCGCTTACTACTGCCACTTCTGCACAATTTTGTTTCACAGTCTACTTTGCATGTTTTCATCAGATGCTAGTGGGTAGTGAGTGTTGAAAGCACTCATTACAAATAATGATCTTACATCTGCTTTTTATTAGTTAATTTTAATAATATGTTGTGACTGAGGAGGAAATTCATGCCCTTGTGGGATAAAACTCCCTGTGTTAATGTGTATTTCAGACTAAAGGTGTAGAGGTTTTCTGAGACAAAAAAATTTGATCTCAGAATCTCAATCCACTTGCAAAGGAAGATTTCTCACTGGTTAAATATTTTCACTTTGTTTTGGCATATTATTACATATTCAGAAATCTCTGAATTTTTATCAGACAAAGGATAAAATAGAATATGTTCACCCACTTGGAAAAAAGATATAAAGGTATGTATCCTGTAACTTTGTTGCTTTGATGGATCAGATTTTTTTTTTTCTTTTTGAGTGGTGGTGGTGTTCTTGAGGTGATATAATTATTTTGCTTTAGCTTGTCTGTACAATTGCATTTTAGATACACAAAAGAATACAAATTTCACTTCTGGACAAATCCACTGAATTAAATTGTCCCATAGAATGTAGAAAAAATGGAAAATAATAAAAGGAAACACTGTGAAATGTATCAAGCGCATATCCAGTCATATTTGAGATCTATCACTTTGATGTTTGATTTAGTCCTATCATCTACGTGCTTGATAGCCTCAGACTTCCTCTTTCTCATATAAAATCATATATATGTCCTTTCCTGGGATGTGCTGGAGACTGTTGTCAAAAAGGCGTTTCATTCTCACTTGTGTGCAGCAGTCCTGACATTACTGCTAAAATATCAGAAAATTAAATTAAACCTGATGGCTGTGCTATCCCCAAAGGGCAGAGAACTTGATTTCACTCAAGGCAGAACACACTAATCCACAGCATTAGCAGCTTGCCAAGGCTGTCCAAGTCAGTGCTTGTCTTTGTCAAAAGTGGGAAAAGGGAGAGTTATACATGGAGGTGCTGGGTAGGACAAGTTCAATCAAAAGGAAATTGGTGCTAACCAATGAGATTATCCATTAACTACATTTTGCAAAGACCAAAAGTAAATGATAGAACAGAAAGAAGAAAAAAAAGAAAAATGATTAAGAATATAGATTTATTTTTTATTTTATTATTTTTTTCTGATTTGAGAATTTAACTTCCTTTCAAGATTTTAAATTTAAACAAAGTTAATAGTTGTACAATTATGTACTTCTAGGAGTGATAAATGCTGAAAATATTGGCATTGACATTTTTAAACAAATTAACGTTGTTTATTGTGAGAAAACAAATACACACAAAAAAGACATTCTAGTAAAAATACTTATTAGGGACACACAAGTATTTCCCAAAATAAAGCTGATATCTCAAAATGTTAGTTTTGAACAGATAGTCCGCCATCTCCAAGAGCTGCAATAAGAACAGGGTTGTCATTTGATATATAACCAATATGCCCAACACCTTCTGCTGTTAATCTGGAAAGGTCTGGCCCCTCCTAGCAATGCTGCATCTACTCAGAATAGATGTGGAACACTTTTTTACAAAGGGCACCATTGTTTTTAGCTACACGTTAATCTGTTGACAAAATTGAGACAGGACTCACACCATGACCTTGACAAATTTTCTTTTCTTTCTAATGTTTTGACAATATCTTTCATATTCTTGGCTCAATTGTTTGGTTTTAGCATTTTTAAAGGAGTGCAACCTCCATCACAATTCAGTCCAGTTTCTGTCATCTGACTTATTCAATCTCTTTATTTGCAATAGAACTGGCAATATCTGTATTAGACATTCAATACTAGATATTGTATGGGTGATTCACTCATCCTTTAATATCAGCTCAAGAAATTCTCTCCTAATTTCCATTGAGGAGGATAGTGTATGTTCCTATTGCTCATAAAAGTACTTGTAGACAACCGAGTTAATAAAAGTGTTATAGAAATATAAAAATTCCAGTTATGCTTGAAATAAAGCATTTTACTTTCTGGTCCCTCTCTAATGTTTCCCCTGCATCTCATTCTGTTTCCCACTGTGCCTCACTCATTATTTCTTACGAATTCTCAGAGCAGGCCTCGTACACACTCTTATTCTCTTCACTAAATTTTTAAGATGAAATTGAAAGAAGATTCTGAAGAAAGACATCCAGAAAATGTGGGTTAGAGGAAGAGAAATTACAATGCAGCTACCTCTTCTCTATCAAAATATGACCATGAAAGTGAAGAGCCATATTGGAGCTGAGACATGGTGATAGAAGCACTGTGCAAGCAAAATATTTGTGTCAACCAGTACTGCACAAAATAACCTCAGGACTTGCTGATTTCTTCCAGAAGTTCTTGTACCGAACACTGACTCCTATTAGAGCTACATGTACTGCTTGGTCAATGTGTGGTAGGGCAGTGGCCAAGGAGTGTTAGTGCTTGTAAATTGCTGTGCTTTTCTTTCTAGTAGCTACAATGCTGTAGATGTGATAGTGGATATATAATTTCCCCTCACTGATGTGTAATTTTGCACAGACAGCCTGGAACTTGTCGGAGTTTTAAAAAAAAAAAAAACTAAAAAAATTTTTCTTTTTATTTTGCCTTTATAATTTTCTCTTTTATTTGCATTCAATTATTTGTTTTTATGTTATTT
>JAOTQP010001179.1:31619577-31633573 GCA_026413545.1 Cichladusa arquata
GAACCAGATCCAGGCTCTCCACTGTGTTAAAGGAAAGGTTATAATAATAAAAGTCTTGCAGTGCTTTTCATCTTCATTAAAAGTTACAGAGGGATGTGTCAGCTGCGGGGCAGACATGGAAGATGCAAACACAACATAAGGTAGTTTTGTGTTTATATATACTTAAGTAGGTTTTCCTGAAGGTCTTGAAAAAGAAAGACAATTTATTGGTTAAAAACATTAACATAAAAAAAGATTAGTTTCCTGTACAGCTTTTCACACTTATCTAAAGCAGATATTGCTTTCCATAGCAACATCTTCTGAAATAAAAGTGAGAAGAACTCACTCCTTCCTGTTTTCAACATTTGTAATATCTTGGCTGCTCTATAAAAATAATTTATTCATGTCAGGAAAAGAAAAAGAGGAAAAGACATCTTTTTGTCAGCCACTAAGGTAACAATAGCTAGGATCTGTCCTCCAAAGTGAGAGTATCACATTTGTGTATATATCACTGATAAAAATCGAGCTAATATCTATCCACATGTTTTATCTAAAGGTCTGGACGTACAGAGGAGATACAGTTGGCACCATTCTACTACTCCAATAACTTTTACAAGTGAAAAATTTGAAATGGAAAGATACCCATTTCACTCTTACTTGGAGAAGTCAGAGGAAGTGCCTCAATATGCTGGAAGTGTCATGTTTTTCCGTCTTCATGAGACTTGACAAGCACTATTTTGCATCTTTCTCAGATGTTTTGAGCTACTTTTTTTGTGTTCATCCTTGAGGAAAAAGACAAAGAGAAGCAGGTAAGATGAGTGGTAAGGCCTGGATTAATTAGTTCTCCATGCAAAAATATGTCTCAGTAGTAGGAGAAGCTTCAGACAGAGAGGGAACAGGGGCAAATGGAAGTATTAACTCAGAAATTAGAGATCTAGTGGATCTTTATCCAATGCAAAAAAAAAAAAATTAAATACTGTAATATAAGAATAACTGTTCTGCTCCATACAAGTGCTATTTTGGCTTCAGAAGTGCTGAGCAGAGGGCTCTTGTTCCCCTTGGTCAGCTGATGACACTCATGTTATTAAGAAAGAGTGTCAGGAAATGAATATAAGTGTTATTGTGAGAGGAAACCTGTTTCAACTCCCATGGTTGCAGTTTAGCACAGCTGCACCCCAAGAGAACAATAGCAAGATTTATTTCTTTTATAACTCTCAATTTTATGAAGAATAAAACAGTCCTGTTAAAGAAAGCTGTGAGCACAAGAACTATCTGGGAGGATGTAAACACAAAAGAGGGAGAGGAAGAGAGAGCACAAGATCACAAGGGATGCACATGTACTGACAAAAGGGAAAATAAGTATTTCTGTGTAATATTTAACTAGTTTTTTTTGAGTAATTAAAGAAGATTACTAATGATAAAAACTCCAATATTTTAAGTTTTAAAAAAATTAGTAAGAAGTAAGGCTTATTTTACATACTTTTTATAAGCACTAGTACCTGCATGCAAAGCAGAAAAACGAGGCACCCAGGCAGACAGCCCACCCATGTCTGAGCATCTCACAGTCCATCTGCAAAAACAGGTCCCAAGGGGTGATTTTCTCGTCTTCCAGCAGTCTGCCACTTCTGTCTTACATCTTATTTTTCTTTTTTACTCTTACCATGGTACAAACAACTTGGATTTATAAGCAATGCTTATGTTGCACTGGCTGCATGCACATGAGCAGGTGCATGTGCCTTGGTGCCTCATGTCACCCTAGAGGCACAGGCATACGTTCAGATCCGCAGTCGAGAGCGTGGAAAGGGGAATAAAAAATGCTGGAATGCATTATGTGTCTTGCCAGTCACTGCCTTGGAAAGCATCAGCAATTCTCTTTGTTTCTTCTGCCTTTTGTGGAAAACCTTCTGTAGAAAGGCTTTCCAGATAGAGGAACTTCCTGTTACTGCAGGTGTCTTCCCACAACGAGCCTCCTTCCTGTTTGTGACTGCCGGTGCTGTGGGGCTGGTTGTGAAGGCCTGTTGTTCCCCACCACTGACCCGGCACTCAGAGCCAGCCACCCGTCAGCATTCTGTCTTTGCAGCCAATCCAGACAGATTCCCATGCCTGGGGAGGAGATCAGCCAACAGGAAATCACATTCAATGCAGTGACCATGTTAAGTCTGCAAGAAACGTCCTACCCCCAGTTTGCTGTTTTGCAGCTGAGACAAGCAAGTCTGCTTCTCAGCTGAGAAAACAGAACAGCTATTCTTGTGATTATGAAAAATAAAAATTGAGGAAACAGAAACAATAAAAGAAAAAGCCCAGCCACCAGTAAAAACAGTAAGCAGAGAGCACATCCTACCAAGAGAGATCATCTCTGCATTTATTTTACTAATGAATAACTAAATCTGATATGCGTATACTTAAATGTGGTATACTGCTCCCATTGGTGTGAAAAGTTATTGTTTGGGTGTGGAAGAAACAGAGAAATTATGTTATTTTGTGAGATACACATGAAAAGAACTGCTTAGATGCATTCCCAAATACTGCATTAGAAGTCAAAATTCATTCCAGTTACTTTCATTTGGTGAATCTTTTTTTCAAAAATGCATTGCCTTCACCACAGACCCTGATCTATGTATTGCAGTGTTCTCTGATGGCAGTTTTGGCATATCACTTCAGAAATATCAGCATTCAAAAATGGGAGAAGTTATATATCTGGTTATAACACACTGCTTAGTCAGGAAGTATTTTGTTTTCAGATCTGCTGTGGTTATAAATCCCTCTGACAAATTCTTCAGTCCTCCTGTGTTTCTGTTTCCCTGTCTGTATACAGGAAATCAGCTATTTTTAAATTGCTGTGAGAAGCCAAGATGTACTTTTTTGTGTACAAAACCACAAATACTGATTTTTGAAATGCTGTAAGCTATCCCTCTGCGTTATTAGAGACAATATACTGAGATGTGAAAGACATAAATATCTGTATGTTATTATTTGGATACAAAGTCAGAAGTATCATAATCCAATGTTATTTTTTATATGAGGCATCTGAACAGAAATTCATATATCAAAAGGAAAGTAGAGCATGGGAAAACATGTGGCAGCCATACCACACCTCCTAAGACTTCCTCCTATTTCTCCTTCCATTCTTATGTGTATATTGAAAATAGAACAAAGGAAAAGGAGAAAAAAAAAAAAGAGTATCTAATTAAAGAAAATTTTTAAACAACTAAAATTAAGAAAGCTTCCCACTGATTTCGACATATTCAGCTTATGATTTTTGAGTTTAATCATTTTAAGAGAATTGTTTTGCCCTACAAGCCAAAAGATAAAATCACAGTTAAAAATTTCAGAACCAGTTTTATTTTCTTAAGCAAAGGAGTGAATGATTGTGCATTTATTATGAAAAGTAATCTTACTGTTAAAGCAATTTTGACTTACTTTCACCTTATTTTCATTGTCAACTTTTCCTTTTAGATAGGCAGGTTGTATTCTACTTTATGTCATTACTTATAGGCATTCAGCAAGGTGTTGAAGTCCATATTTCCAAATGCAGAAAAACATATCTCATAATTTAAATTTTTTATCTCTATTTGCCTGTCACCAATTTTCAGACAGTGAAAAGAAGAGACTATCACAGTATTGGATTTGTTTCTATCAAACATCCGTTCTTAGATGCTAGCCCTCTGCTGTTTTTATGTATGCAGTAATAAGGCACTTGTCCCAAAAAGCAGGAAAATGTTAAAAATCTTTGGGAAAATGATAAGTCTCTGAACTTGCCACTAGCAATACCATCATAAAATAATTCAGAATAAACTTATATCTGTCATCATTCAAAGGGATAGTTAAGTTAAATTATGAAGGGGTCTGGCTCCAGAATTTAGACCTTGTTGGTGCTAAGGAATCGTGTAGCAAACACAGTATCCAGATTTTCTTGTTTGGAGCAGTTGTTTTCTATTCCTTTGCATATAGGGGCACCAGTAGATATGAAGAAATGTTTTAGACCATCTCTAATAGCAACACTTTAATGAGCTAAGTATGCATTACTAACCTTTGATATTAAATGTTCACATCTGTTTTAAGATGTCATTGTGAGGATCACAAACTTACCCAGTGAAAAGAGTGGGCTCTGCCACCCCATAAGAAAATGCTTCTCGTTTTCCTGGAGCATGACTGTCCATCAGACTTTAAGTGGAAGAGAAGAGGGAAACAGAATTTTCCTCCACTACAGTCGAGCCACATGTAGCCAAGCAGATTCTCCCTTCAGTGTAGCTCTTATGAAGCAGTTATCAAGGAGATACACCGTCTCTTTCTCCCAAAGAACATGTCAGAGAGGATATCAGGAAGGATACCTCCAGCTGCTTCTCAGTCAGAAAGATGACAGCTCTAGGTGGAAAAATCTGGAGTATTTTCTACAAGGGAATGGTCTCCCTCCTGAGAATGCCACTTCTTTAGCTACGAGGCATTCATAGCTTTTACTAAGTGAGAAACCTCCCATCACTTATTCTGTGGGATTTGCAAAACCAAAACGAAATTCAGACTTTAAACGACCAAAAGGGTCAAAAACTTCTTTAAAACAGCAAAAATTTAGAGCAGAAAGCCAGAAGTTGATACAGAACTCTCTCCCACCAGCAGATGTCAGACCTCTGCTATTTCCAGTGCACCCAGAGGAACAACTTTTTTCCCCTCATCTCTTCTTTCCAGTCTAGATATCTTTATGGCAGAAATCAAAAGATTCTCCAAAAGAAGAAGGAAGGAGCAGAGAAGGAAATTTTTCACACTCTACATCTGCTGCAGCCAGAAACCTATTTCCACTTGCCAGTAGTTCCCAGTTTGCCCTCACTCCCCTTAGTTTTTAACTACCACCATAACTTTAAATAGTTTGCTGATTTACAAATTTGGAATCTGGAATTGCCCTATCTTCTCCTTCTGTGATTGCTATTACTATGTCCAAGGCAGGATTGCTGGTAGTAACAATCATGACTTGACTGCCAGCAGCTAGCCTTTGGAGGGATCTATAAACATCAGGTAGGAATGATTACTTCAGTTCTCTGCAGTCAGAGGGAAAAGCAAACCTGGTGCCATGTGAGCCATCATCCTCCTACCTGCTGGAAGAAATAATCTGCTAATTTTTTTTTCCAACAGAAAAGTTGCCTGATGTTATACTATTTGGTATAATTTCTATATTAAGCATGCATAATCAGTTGTTTTATTTACTCGTTTAAAATTTTAGTGATAGACACCACTTACCCAGAACATAGAATATTAAAGAAATTAGGACAAAGACACTCAGCTTGCTATGGTGAAATTTTCAAAGTGAGGCATGCAGAGGACAGGTATCCTACTTGCAGAGAATGGCAAGTACTATACTGAAAGAAGCTGTAGTGGCAAAAGGAGAAAGAAGTGAAAGATGGATGATGATACAGATGAAGGAGGGAACTCGCGATCCTTGCTAAGTAGAAAATCCCACAGGGCCAAACCAAGGGAGACAAGTATTTCCCCAGGAGTAATCTGATCTCTCTGTTCAGCTGGCTCGCTGTGGGAATCAGCATGGTATAAAAAACATGTCCCCTAAAATGCAGATTTTCTGCTGATCCTACACAAGGAACATTGTGGTCAGGAGAGACATATTCTGATTTCATCTCGAGGGAACCTCTTAGGAACTATTTCCAGTCAGCTCAGCTGTGTTGTTCCACACATCACAAGTGACTCAGAGTCATGATAGCTCAAGCAAATAAAAAAGTAACTGTTGAGAAGAGAAATCAAAAGCACAGTGCAGTAATGAAAGTCATGTTTCCAATTGTTTTTTATATAAATCATCAGAAGCTAAATCAATCAGCCTATAAAAAGGGATGAAACTTAGTTCTCCATGTCTTGGATTACCTTTTGCTTGTGATTTGCTAAATTAGCTTATTTTGTTTTTCTTTGCCTTTAAAGTAATTTTCTATAAGCAGAAAGCAAAGAAAACATCTTGATTTTGAAAGATATTTTCATTTAAAAGCAAATGAGCTAGTGGCATTTTGCAGTAAGTTTTTAAATTATCTTTCCTTTTTAGGACCTTTCTCTAGCTCAGCACTGATGCACTGCTTTCTTTCACAAAGGAACTTCTCTCTGTGCATGGTTTTGAGATGACAATGGCCTAAGAAACCCTTTCTTCAAGGCATCATTTGACAAGAAACCTATAAGTAATATGTATAACATGTATGTAAGTATATTCTTTCTATGTACTAATTTGGAAACCATCCTTTTGAATTTGGGGTGCAAGAGAACAAAGAAAACATCAATAAAAATTTATTTCTCCTAAAGCAGGTCCAGCTTGTTCATCTGGCCTTCTAGAAACATCAAGGTGGTTAAAAAGAAAGCACAGCTTCCTTGCATTCCTTCTTCCAACATGTACACAGCGATTTTTACTGCAATATCACTAGCAGGAATACAAAAACCAAGCATATACAACAGGTACTGTCATATTTCTTCTAGAAAATTAGCCACACATTTAACACAGAAAATGAAATAGGAAGTTCTCACGTGTGTAGCACTGTAGAAATATCACTTGAAGTATTAGTTTGCAAATAACTTTTTCAAAAAGCCTAAAGATAGATGGGTTGCCTTAGGGAATTTGTGTCCAATTAAACCCCATTAGTCAATACAAACTACAGGATAAATGGATAAGAATGTAGGATTCACTTTGATGGACAGTTTTCAGTGTAAAGTGTTTTATTGTCAACATTTCCATTCATGGCTGGAACAATTTAAAAAATGATTCTTTGGCAGAAGAAAAGAGTCAAACATATTGAAAATTATGGTGCATCTCATTTGGGACAAAAACTACAATAATTTTATCTGCATTCTGAGGATAAGTGGCCACAGAACCCACTAAAAACTTCTCACTCACCTCTAGGTTAATAAAAGGTAGAATAAGTGTTGCAGCCATAAGTTCACAAGAGATATATTGCTGTTAAGCAGTTCAAGAAGTTTATTGCCTGTTTTGTGAAGGCTAGTTCATCGAGTATACGGTTGCGAACCTCATTAAAGCTCCAATTTCTAAATCAAATGGTTTTGCCTGGGAACAAGATCCTTAAAGTGCATTTTTTTCCTGAATGTCTCCTTTAGATTCAAATCAGGTTTTTCCCTTAAGGCATCTGAAATTAGGCTGCAACTTGTCTTCCATACACCTAGCCCATAAACAAGAGGGATCATGCACAGGTTTCTGTGGCAGACACAAGGATCACATTCTCCTTCTGCCATGTGAAGAAAACATCCACACAGCACTCAGAGGGCAGTGGATGGTAAACAGGAGGATAAAACTAAGTGCTTAAGAACACGCAGCTTCCAGCAGAGATGGAGATGAGAATTAATTACCTTGTTTAATTCCCAGTCATAATCCTAGGGATTCATTTGTGGCTGTTTTAAGTGAGATATGCAGACAACTGTAACCTTATATCTATGATTTCTTCTCCAAGCTGCACAGGAACAGGACAGAGTACTATATGAGGACTGCATTACTGCTGAACCTCCAAGGACCACAACATAGAGAATTAAGTTTATTGAACTATTTTTGATATAAACATTTTCTTTCAGTACACAGAGCATTCTATATTTTTTACTTTTCAGTCAGGAATTTCCCAAGCTAGCCTTTTGGAGTAGTACTACATACTTAGAAAGTTTATTGGAGAATATGAATGCAAAAAAATCCTCCTATATGCTTTAGAACCAAAGGGAAGTACAAAAACTATGCATTTGCTGCAATGCTGTGCAAGTTGTAGATTCATTTTGCCCAACTTCTGACTGAGAAGTTTAAAAAAGAAAACGAAAACCGAAATAGTTTACAAGGGCAAAAGTCAACATTTAGCAGGGAGAAAGTTAAATAAATGGTGCCATGTCTGGGTGAACATTAGTTAAGTTTTATGAAAAAAACAAATCCTCTAACTTCCTCGGGAGCCCCATATTCCAGGCATGGGATGTTTCTCTGCTTCTCCTATCAATTTTCATGACAGCAAGGCAGAACAACTCCCAACCCTTTCAGCTTCCCACACTACCCAAGCTGACCCCAGGGGTGCTTCGCCTGGCTCTCCCTCAGTCTCCCAGGGGACAGCTGCTACAGCACCTTTCTGGAGGACTCTTGGACTTTACTTTCCTTTCTTACAGACAGCCCTATTATGGTAGTGCTGCCATAAAAGTCCACCTCCCAGGATGGCCTGATTAGCAGCAGCTCACCAGAAAAGTGGGACCCTTCATTCAAGAGTTGAATCCTCTGGCTTGCTTGCAACTCTCCTAGCTGCAGGTGCCAGGGTATTGTTTGTCTGGTGGATTTTGTAACAGCAGCCCTTCAAACTGGGCCTTTGACTTGAGACCACCAGAAAGCGATTATAAACAAGCCAATGTGTCATATCAACTTATTATATACAATTCCTGAAAAGAGCCAGCTGTCCAAACCAATGAACTATATAAAAAGGGGTTTAGTCTGTTAACAAGTCCTTGAACTACCCATACAGCTGCTTTCGGTGTGCTGGAGCTTATGGAAAGGTGACACAGCTCACACAACAGTGTGACATTGTTGATTTGTAATGAAGGATTGTTGTAATGCTTCCTTGCACAGATACAGCTCACTTGCATGGGCAAAACAGTAGCTGTTTTACAGCATTGGCAAGAAAAGCTTTCCTTGGCCTAAAAAGCTATTCCAAAGTATTACACTGGAGAAGACTGAGTAGTAAATCAACATGCATTAACTAGCAATTAAGTAAAATAATTAGTAAAATAAAAGGTAGACCAAATCTTCTCTTCAAACCAAACCTGAATCAAAATTATTCTTTTAGCTGATAAGAGACTTACATGGCATCCCACAAGCTGCTACTTCTCATGTGCAGATCCAACTGTTCAGAGATGATCAGAAATTTATCAACTGTGTTTCCCCACCCTGAAGTTATCAATTGTTAAAACAACAACATTTTACAGAAATATTCAGTATTGACACCAGTTCTCATGAAGAAAGGAAAGGAAAAGAATTTCCATTAACCTGTTGAACAAGTCAAGGATAGGGTAATTTAGTTTTTGCCTTACTTTAAAAAATTTTCTCCGGATTGTTAACATCCCGTTTTGATTACCACAAAATTTTTTTCTCGAGAGTTATTTTCAACATTTGCTGTTAAATTTGTAACATTTGCTGCCAAATAGAAAGTCTGGTTCCTGTAGACTGTCACCAAGTCCATGTTCTGCTGTTCAAGGTATCTGTTCTTTGGAGGAGTGAACTGGATTTCAATTCATGGCTAGAAACACATAGATAAAGGAACATAAATATTCTACAAACACTGTATTAATGTGATAACATGATTACTTTTATGTTAGATGCAAACACCTGTGATTTTAATTTTTTCTGCTTTATTTATAAAATTCTGGAAAGATGTTTTTGTGGCTGTATCTCATTGAATCAAATTAGTATGTTAGTCTGTGCCTGTGAGCCATCCCAGTGAGTTAAAATGCTTCTTTCTCTGAATGCTCTTGAAGAACAGAGCCTGCAAAGAAACTTGATATCCATGAAAATTACGAAGTCAAAGAAATCTACTGCTTGGCATATCTTATGATACTTCTCAGCCACATTTTAAAACAGAGTAGTTGCACAGAACTATGTTTTTTATTCATTGATTTGGTAAAACAGACTAAATAATCTCTGAAAAATGAGATAAAGAAAGTCACACAGCTGCAGTTAAAGGGGTGTCAGCTTCTCTTTGCAGTTATGACTTTTCTTTCTACTTTTTCATGTATATACAGTTATAAGTATTAAAACCAGATGTATTTGCTTTCCTAAGTAAATACATGCTCCACTACTGCATCTATTTATTAAAAACAGGCAGTTATGAATACATGATAAAGAGAGAAAAATGGAGGGGCATCTGATAGAAAAGGTTGTATGACAAGAACTCATATTTTTGTGCTGGTGAACATGTCAGGTAGATTGATAGCCAGATGCACGTGGGATCTCAAACCTCCAATTTTGTTTTATTGGCCAGATGCTCTTTTTATTGTCTCTCCTCACACCTGTGCATGTCCAAACTCACCCACACAAAAAAAGAGGCTGTAGACATTTTTCAAGTTTTCTTGGTTGCCAAGGTCAATAGTCCTGAGGCAGAGCAAGGTTAATACTGACATTTGAACCCAGCAATAACCAACACTAATGATTCTTGGGTTTGGGGAGTAGTGTCAGAATCATAACCACAGCAAAAGATCAATGAGCATTTGACTACTGCTGTTCATTCCACAGTTTTCATAAAAGCCCAACAGAAAGAAACTCGTAACAGGCATTGTCTGCCCTCAGGTAGACAAGCATATGCCGTAGACAGATCAAGGCACTGTTTTTAGGAAAATTTAAAGGCTGCAGACTCTTGAGTTGCCTTTGTGAACATGGGGAGAGGGAACAGCTCCTGTTGGTCTCTGAAGAGGGAGTTAATCATCACACATATTCAAGCCACAGACAAGTTTTTCCAAGCATTTGAGAAAATGTTCGGCTTTCATCTGCTGTACAATAAACAAAAGAGTTCAAGGGATAAATTTTGACTCACAGGCTTTAGCTATCATCACACAAATTTTAACCTGTCCCTCAGTCTTGTAGTTTTTTCAATTGGATTTGCATAGCTAAGATGAGTGAATCATTTGGTTTAGTTAATGAGCTGACAGGCAAACATCAAAAAGAGATAGTGATTTGCCTAAATGTCAGATGGTAATCAATGCTGTAATTGCACAGACAGTTTTAGATAGAATGGATCACTTTATTGACATGTACTGCACCTATGTACTGGTATCTTGCAAGGGATTGGGTGCAAAAGCCAGTCTGTTCTGCAAAACTACTTTATGAGTCTCTCCTTCCTGGCATCAGATGTAGTTTGTTCTGGAATCCCCTATTCAAGGCCATATTAAAGTAGTTGCTAAATGACGAACAGAGCCTTTTCATCCACTCACATTATACCACAGGTAACTACAATGTTGTCTATAAATGAGTAAGATTTTTCGCTTTTTCATTTTTCATCCAGTTTTGTGCTCTAGTGTTTGCACGACTCCGAGACCAGACCAGCCAAGGGATGCGGCAAATGAAATAGGGACAGCAACGACTGAGATGCCCAAAAAGAAAAACTTTAATAATGGCAAAACAGCAAAGGGCAAAAGCTGTGCACGGTATGGGGTGATCTCAGAAGACCCAGACAAAGGGGTGAACAGGACCTTATATAACCTTATCTGAGGGGTAGGGAACCAATGGACAGCGGGAACTAAAAACATCACTATATATGGAACAAGTTGCCAACCAATCATAACTCTGAACATTACTATATAAGGAACTGCTTCATCAATAAAACTGTACCCATAATCACATTCTTCTCGCCCTAACCTAACCAGATGACTCTCTTCTTAGCATCCTGCTTCCTTATGCCGGAGGTCAAGCATCGCTACTGCTGTCCCACTGATAATAAAAAATTTGTACTCACATCTGGTTATTCCTCTTCCTCGTCTGAAGAAGATCTAAGCCTTTCCAGATCCAGTGAATCCATTGACCCCTGGGAGAGGATCCAGACAACAGCAATAAAGGAGAGGGACTGGGAGATGGTGTCTAAATTTACTTGTGCTCTGGCGTACTACAAAAGAGGGGACACAAATCTTAGATGGGAGCCACTAACATATGGGGAACTACGGGAGGGAGTTGCCTTATTTCAACAACCTAGTACGGGCTATCTTCACCGCTCAGATTCTAACACCGCATGGTTTAAAGTATATAATGATGATACACCCTGTGGGAAGGGGTATGGAAAAGGTTATTAGATCAGTTGCTTCAGGACTATGCTAATGATCCAGCAAGGTCTTTGAAGGCACATATGGATTTATCTGACCAGAGCAATTTTACATTGGAGCATCCAGATACTAAAGAAAGGAGTCAAGAAACTACAAATCGAAGACAATAAGGACTAGCTAAATGGAATGTTCAAAAGTTGGGATTTATTGGGTTGGTTGCTGTCTATGGTTAAAGTGGGATTTTTAGTTCTTGTTGTGGTTGTTGTGTTGATATTATTGCCATGTTTGAGAAGTTGTTTGTTGAAGGTTTATAAGAAGTCTTTGAATTCAATGTTTGTGGTTCAACAGAAAGAGGGACACGTAGGAGCTGGACTGGCAGGAACTAACAGTGAGTTGGCCTTGGCCAACAGTAAAGTTACCATAAACCCTGGGAAACAAAGTACTAGGCTGTATTAAACATCCAGTTAGGTTATGGCAAGAAGAAAAGGATCATGGGAACTGTTATGGAAATTAAGTAGCTCCATATAAGGTTATGGTCTTAGTTCTTGTTGATGATTGGTTGGTTGTATGTTACATATAAGGTAATGCTTTGAGTTCTTGTTGTTCATTGGTTCACTACCCTGGACCCTAGGTTATATATTGCTATGTTCTCCCCATTGTTGGGTCTTTTGAGGTTGCCCCATATAGTGTTTGGCTTATGTACTTTTTATTGGCACTGCTGCCATTTTTAAAGTTTCTTTTTTGGGCTTACTCGACCATTCCTATCCCAATTTCATTTGCCACATCCCCCAGCTGGTCTGGTCTCAGAGTCGCGTGGACACCTAAGTGTGATAGTCCAAATGCATTACAGCTGCAATGCCTCAACCTGCATCTGTGACTTTCCCATATTTAGGCACCAGTTAGCCAGAAAGAGAAACATTATTGAAGAGACTATTAAACACATGCAGCCAGAATTGTAAGAAGGCAAAGACAGAGAAGTTAATGAAAAAATACATGTCCTCAATGTTTCAAACTATATATATACTCTTTATGAAGGTGTGTGAAATAGAGGGCATAAGATTCCATAGACCTATAAAAGCTGTGGGAGCCGTGATAATCTTTTTCAAAATAAAAATACTTTCAGTAAGTCCTGAAAAAAATATTTTCTTAGTGACTCTGGAGCAAAATGAAGCAATTCTCTGTTTGCAGAACATTGCAAATAACTGATGGGGTTTTCTTTGCTGTACAGAGTTGTTTCATTAATTGTTACTGAGGTGGTTCAATGCCTGTTAATTGATATAATAGTAAGTTTTGGTCCCATGAGAAATCTTAATGTAACACAGTAGGGTTACAGGATATTGCTAAGGCCCAGGGCATCTTCCTCTATGCAATATAATCATCTTCAAACCGCTGAATTTTCTTCATATGCTCTATTATCAAGCATTTTAAATAGGGTTTATTTCTCAGTTAGTAGATCTGGCAGTGTACTGTATTAACCAAAATCTTTCAGCACTGTTCCTTCTGCTCAATTAGAGACACTGAAATTTTTATCATCTGTCTTTGTTGCTGGTGTTGTTCAGGCATTAGCTGTGTACGGGTTTCAATGTGCTTTTCTCCCCATTATAATGCTAAGTACAGCAGATGCTGGGCACTGTTGTCCTGAATCAAGTACTAAAGAAACTTGTCTATTTGAAAAAAAAAAAAAAAAAAAAAAAAAAGAGCTTAAGTAATATTTAACACGCAGGTTTTTAACTATTACATTTACTTGTATTACATCTGTAGTGTATAACAGAATTTATCATTGCTTTTCTTCTCCTGCAATTGCAATAAAACCTGCAGTTAAAAAATTGGAAGAGATTGTATAAACTCAGATTATAAAACTTCAAAATTAAAGACTGCAACAATGATAAAAAATGGAATCAATAATTAATAAAAATTGCTTCTTTAAGTGTTTATGATGCAATTTATAGATTTCAAAGAGAGAAGCTTATCTCACAGGACACAATGGATTATTCAGGCTATTTTTCAGCCAAGTCTAGGCTGAATTGTTAACTCTCACAACATGCAATCATGTAGTGATACTTCATGAAATAATAGTGATACTACAGAAATAATTTGTAGGAACAGTTTTAAGCAAAGAGGAGATATTTTCCATATGCTTAATCTAATTCCAAAATAAAACTGCTTCAGCTCTGTAAACTATATTCTTGCCAACCAATGACAATTCAGGGTCTTATCAAAGAGTTTGAAATCATATAGATTTTCCTGCCAGCTCCTTAGCACCAAG
>JAOTQP010001179.1:31640329-31651544 GCA_026413545.1 Cichladusa arquata
TAGTGCGAATTTTCAGGGACTGTTCTGCTTTGTTCGGCTCAATTTTTCCTGGATTTTTCCTGATGCCCTTTGTTTAGATTCCTACCTGTTAATGTTGGACTCACAACAATAGTTTAATGCATAATTAGCACACTGATTAAGTCTTGACAGGCACCATGGGTTTTCACTGGCTTGTGTCTGTAGCCCTTTCCACCTAAAAATACAAGAGGATTGTAGCTACCTATAACCTCAGACATAGCAAACAGAATATTTAATAGGATGGAAAAACTGTGGCACAGGACTTTCACAGGGATAAAACTGCCACAGTGGTTCATTGAGGTGAAGATAAATATTGAAAACAGCAACATCTGCATACACTGAATAAATATGGTCAATTAATGAAGGGGAAAAAAAACAAGCTTCTTTAGCTGCAGGGTTTTAAATAATCTGTTTCTGCTAGGGGCAGTTATGTAGTGGCTAGGTTCAATGGCTCCTCATATCTCTCCTAGATCTGTCAACACTTGCTAATGGCAGGATGAGGTTGCAAACCCTTTCCCTGGTTCGGTAGCACAGGTCCTATACCTTTTCCAGGCTGTGAGAAAAGAAATATATTTACATGGAAATTGTGTCAGTATAAAGAAAAACACTGGATATTTTTGCTATCATATAGATACCTCTGGTATCACTTCATTTATGGGTTAATTGCTGACTGTTCGATACAACAGAGAAAATGAAAACAAACTGGAGGAAGAAGGTTAAGTATTATTTAATGATTCCTGCTAGCATTTCATGGTCAGTACTTGTTGAAAGACACCTCCTTCACCACTCCATTAGGCCAAGGCTTGCCTCATCATTAAAGACTCCCATTCAAACGGAGAGTCGCCAGGGAAACACAATATAAATATGACCTTTAGTTGCCACTTATTGCTGCTTGGAATGTCTCCCGTCCACAAAAATGGCTTTCTCCTCCAGCACGTCCTCAGCACTGGTTCCACAGCAATTTTCTGCTGTTTATTTTGTTATAAAATATTTACTGGCAGCCAGGTGTATGGTAAAAATAGTTAAATTTCAGATGCATAAACAGGAACTCTGTATAAAAATAAGACTCAGATTCTCCTTGGAACAGTCTTGCAGCTTTGAAACATGCTACACTCTGCAGAATGCCATGTGGGCTGCTTTTTCACAGTTTTATAATTCCTAAGGGGATTATTTTAATAACTGGCGTGTGAGGGTGTATTTTACATATGTAATACTATCAGGCAAGGCACCCTTAAGTGCACTACCAGTCATCATAGCCTTTATTATAGCTATCAATATTTTACATCCTTAAATGATGTGATACAAATGCCCATCCCATCTTACAAACCTTGATCTGGACAGTGCATTGACCTTCATTATGAAAGAAGCTTTCAAGGACATCACTAAAAAAAAGAAAACAGGCTGGGGTTCATGCTGTACATGGTGTAGCCTTGAAGTCATAAGTGTTTTTTTGCAGGAAACAGTACTGTACTACTTCTTCTCCCTGCATACCAGGAAATTTCTTTTTTTCCAGTCAAGACAATACCAAAATTTAATTAGCTGAGAAATTAACCGAGTAACTAAATTTTAGAAACTCAGAGTTTCAGTGGTCGCAGAAATTATACTGAATTTGTTTTACCTGAACTGTGTCATGTCCACCTCTCCCTCTTGTTTTTATGCATTAAAGGTAAGTACATTTAACCTTCTGAAAATGCCTTTTCCATATCCTTACTTTGCTATATCATAACATTTTCTCATCCTCTTTTGGAATAATTTAAATCCTCAGCACTCAGAGATGCATCAAACCTTTCAGCTGGGAATGAGAAAATGTCTTTTCAAATTTCCTGAGAGTTAATCAGTCTCCAGCAAACACATTTGGCTTAAATGTCTCTTCCTGCAAGCCCCAGAGCTCAATCAACACACAAGGCTTCCCACACATGGGATCTCAAGACATATTCTTTCCACCCTCAAACTGGAAAATACTTCTAGAATTTTGTCGTTGGATTCCATTTATGTTATTCCATTTGTATGAGCACCTGCTAAGGGTGAACATAAATCCTTGTGACGCAAACCACTAAATTTAACTGGGATGATGTTCTGGTTAGATCCTGGTTTCAAATACCTGAAAGAAGGCTGTAGCCAGGTGGGGGTCAGTCTCTTTTCATAAGTAACAAGTGACAGGATAAGAGGAAATTACCTCAAGTTGCACCAGAGGAGTTTTTACCCAGGATACAAGGAAAGATTTCTCCACTGAGAGGATTATCAAGTATTGGAATGGTCTGCCCAGGAAGGTGGTTGAGTCACTATCCTTGGAGCTATTTAAAAGGTGTTCAGATGTGGCTCTTAGGTCTAGTGGTGGACTTTGCACTGTTAGGTTAATGGTTGGACTCAAAGATCTTAAATGTCTTTCACCACTGAAACAATTCTATGATTCTGTGTTTTTACTCGCTGCCTATGATGGACAAAAGGCAGCTGGGATTTAGTGATCTGCTGTTCTAAGTCCAAGTGCGCTGATCACTCTAAGAAGGCTCTGGAGTCCAGGCAGGCGTTGGTCCTACATGCAGAGTGGGCTTCCATCCAATGTTCAGCCCCACAGAGAGACACCTGCCACCCACTGGCACCAATGGCTCAGCTAGTGACTCCTACCTAGCGGCTCCCTGGTCTTCCTAAGATTTCTGTGCTGGTGTTTTCTTTCTTGAATCCTTGATTGGTCAATGATCCCATCTCAACAACCCTGCTCACACCTCTATCATTACCTTGCACACCACCACTGTGGGGATGTTCCCACAGCTGTGCCAGCAGCCAGGCCCCAGGTTGGCAAGCTGTGTCCCATCAGGGCCTCCAGCTATGGCATGGTGCGAAGCTCATGCAAGGATTGTGGAAAGGGAGTTTCACAGATGGCCAAGTCATTGCTCAGGGCCTATTTTCCTCTTCTGTTCACATCTACAAACCAAAGGGTACTGTGTTTATCTTACTACATTTTCTTACATTGACAGGGGGACTTTGCCCATAGCCACCTTGCCCTGGTGGAAAAATCATGGAGGAGCATGGATCTTCTTAAGCACTAGTCTATGTGACTCTTAATAATCACTAGCTGTAATTTCTTTCTGTCCCTCTCACCCCACCATAGAGCACAGCCGAAAGGCAAAGGAAAATGTGCCCACCAATCTCTAGAATTTGTGAGGCAGACACAGTGAGGTGAACGATGTCAAGATGAAGACTTCTTCTGATGCTGTAACTGGCAGCATTTTCTCCCCAAAACAGGAAGCTGTGTGAGAAGGAACACCAAGTGACTTGGCTTCCTTATAGAATTAGCTGACCAGGAGGCCCCTTGCATGAGTACATTAGATTTGATCCATCTCCCTGTTAGATTTTGGGGCCAGGTGCTTAGCATAAAGGGATTTTTAGCCTTAATATGTCTCTGAATTCACTCAGATCTGAAAAATTATTCTTCTGAAATATTGTCTACTTATTTCTGAACACCTTGTCTTTGGACAAAGGAACAAGTACCTGACAAACTGACAAATGAGCTACTGTACTTGGATGATTTGGGAAGTCTCCTTTCATTCTGGAACACAGTCAGGTGTACATTTCATAACAGCATCATTTTCAAGCAATACTGACTGATGGGATTCATAAGAGAGAGCTTTTGTCAACAGCGAGGTCAGACCCAAAAGAAGAGGACAACATCGTTGGCTCATTACTTAAGCTAAAGGACCGACTTGACTAGATTGGATGCTTTAGAAGAGCAAAGCCAGAACAGGAGGATGATTGTTGCAGAGTTGAAAATTTTGCAACAATCTTCACAAGACAAAAACCCAAGGCATTTATTATTTTGAAACATTAACCCGGTTTAGGACTTTTCACTTGTCATTATAAAGTACTAAATTGTGTGGGATGCTGATCAAGGCCAAGTGTTAAGGCAGCCTCTTGCCTGAAGGTTTGTGCAGGACACCTCATTTCAGCCTGTTTTCGTAAAATGCACAACCAAACCATTTTCATCTGAGGGGTCAGCTGGACTATCATTAAGATTTATGTAAATACAGTACCATTAAGCAAATACTATACAATTAAAGATCATTTGTCTTCCTTACTCTGTGCTTCATGTCTTGTTTGTACTGAAATCTTTTCATGTCCATTTGCTTTTGGGAACAAAATGAGCATGAATGCAATGCTTTTAGCAAAGAGTAATTTATGCTACCGTAGTAATTTATTATCTTTGTATGGCTGGAGGGACAGTGAAAAGCAAAACCCTATTTCAGGTCATTTAAAGTTAATATCCCCTCTCTATGTTAACAGCACCATTTAATGTAGGGAAGGACTATTGTGGAATTTTGTTAGTCAGATTCCTTTACTAGTTAGCATTCAGCCCAGTGAAAATTGACAGTAGTTATGTAATAATGAGGTGATGGTAATATATATTCTTCCAATCTACCTTGAAAAAAGCTGCATGAGAAATAACCCCATGCCAAAAAGAAGGGCACAGTCTAAGCACAAACATCTTGGGTAAGAATGTTGCAGGGGCAACAAGAGGCAGCATCTGGTTGACATTTCACATCCACATAATTTGGATCAGTGAACCCTATGGTGTGTCATTTCCTTTCATGATAAACCCATATTGTGCACCAATGACTCTTTCTGGAATGCTTCAAAAGCTGTAGAAGAGTTCCAGTAAGAGCTATACTGAGTGTACTAAGACTACTGTATTTTGGTGGGGGGTTTTTTGTTTGGAGTTTTTTTGTTTTGTTTTAAAAAAGGCAAAAATGTTACACCAACTAACTTTTTCTAATAACAAGAAATAAGGGAATGTCTTTCATAATTATGAAGTATTGTTTAGGGACTAGATAAATTCTTTAATGATGCTGTTGAAAATAGCCAAGACAGTGTATTCTTTAGTAGGTGTCACAGCAGTTTGGCATTTTGTATTTAAAGCCCATCGTTCAAAGCAATCTAGAGTTAGTTTACTTAAGCAAAGAAGATGTGAGCTCACATCTCAAATGACTTGCATCCTGATAACCTTAGAAACATTGAAAAAAGAAAGATACCCTAAGATTAATTTGATGCTGTGACTACTGTGGATCCTTAAAATCATTTAGACAACAAAGTTTGTGAAGCTGTTCAACTTGAAGTAACGTGACAGGTGTCGTTAAATAAACTGTAAATGTATTTACAAAATTTACATTGGTGATTCCTAGTAATCAACTTGCTCTTTTCAGACGTCTGCATAAATCTAGATGATCTCATTTTATCTTGAGCTTTCTTTCTAAAAATTGCTGAAATCTTAACATTGCTACTACAAAAATACATGTAGTAAAAATAACTCTTCACTGCAGTCTGAGTTGAATTATAAAGGGAAGACTTATTGAGGAATAATAATCTTGTGTCTTTCCTAGATCAGATTAAATATCCTGTTAACTGCATGGGAAAGACTCTCACCAGAAGGCTCTTCTGTGTGCTCTGCAAAGACCATCACTGTGGTTCATCCAGTCTTCCTAAGTCTCACAAACATTGCTGAATCTCAAAAATTTTTATACAGTTATAATTCAGTCAATTAACATGCAAATGCTGCTCTAAGCCTATAGCACACTGAGTTTAATTTCAGAGAAAACAAAATATTGTTTGTAAAATGCTACGCACACTGCTGTCCTTCCAGGTAAGAACATTGCTGCAAATGCTAGGATGAGGAATCCTTAATCATCACTAACCAATAATAGGGAAGCAGAAGATTGTAATTAATTCTTTATTATGCATTTTTATTAATAAGTATCGGTATTTGGGGCATGCATAATAACACTGCAACAATTATATCTATCACAGCATTACAACAGAAATTACCTGAAACCTTGTATTTTTGCATTTTGTGAACAGTGTTTACTGCTTCTGCAGTCTTACTTGAGATTCAAACCAAACTACCTGGTAAGTCTGGCTGATAAAGATATCCACCTCAAAAATGACCAGGCAAGATTTTGGCACAATCTGCTTTAAGTTATATTACACCAGGGGATGTCACCAGTGAAGACACAGTACCGAAGACTGTGATGCAACTTACATTATTTCTGAAAAGGGAATAGAGTAATTAATTGTCCGTAATTAATTGTAGTTAGAAGCAGGCCAGTAAATAACAGAGATATAATTATTATTTATAGTCTTAATTGTTGTTATTACTGGAGGAAGATCTAGGGATATGTTCTTTGCCTATACAGAATCAATCATGCTTATAGCAAACACCATAATTTAAAACCAAAGCCACATTGAAATGCCAGTGCAGAGAATAAAAACAGTCAATTGTCTGGGACAGACCATGCTCGATCACTGATTTGTGACAGTCCAAGACACTGCCATTATTTGCTATCATTCTGCCCATTTCTGCAGGGTCAATGCCACAGTAACAGAATGTAGTGTGTGCTCAAGTGTTAGCTGTTCCTTTTTTTCAGCTAAACACTAGACTTCCCACCAAAACACATAAATGGGGGCACCAGCATCTGTCTGTCAACACCACTGCAATAACGGCTACAGGTATTGGAGAAGGCATAAACAGTATGAAGCAGTTCCCTCTGCAGCAGTTCTTCCCATGAGCTGCCATCCCTGTGAGCACAAACGGACACTTTACCTTCCAAAAGGCAAGTACTGGGAAATGTTTGAGGTAACAACCTTTGCATTTTCAACAGTGTGTAAGATAAGGACAACGTTTCACCTCTTGCACTATAATTACACTAGGAGAAGTCAGACCAACAGCTGCCAGAGTGACATCTAACACCAAATTGACATCTAATGCATAACTGCATTACAATCTAATGCATAAACATCTTATCCTGAGAGATTATATAGCTGAAAACTCTTTTTCTGCACAGATTAAAAGCTGTAGGAGCCATGAGAAGAATATACAAACATACTCAGGAGGAAAAGACAATTTTGTACTACTAAGCCACAATTCTTTCTAAATGGATTAAGTATATTTCTAGTCTTGCCAGTAGTTTAAAAATAGCGTTCCAAGATTAATACAAATTCAAATGAAATCTAAGAAGACATGCACAATGGAGTTAACAAACATGTGGTATCTTGCATTCTCTGAAATTTTAGTGAAATTTTTTATGAATAATTTTATTTATCGATTCTACTCCCACTGAAGTAGGAGCCCTTAGGGATGAAAATCTATTTATGAAGATAAGTAGTATTAGACTGGGCAATATGAGCATTCTGGACTGCTGTCATTGGACTGAAAAATAATTCAAATTCTGTGGCAAGGTTAATTCTTCCATTTGACAGATTCCCAAATTGCTCTACTTTCAATGCAGAGAGCTCCTCTTCAACATGGTAATAAATAAATTTTCTTATTTACACTATGTAGTTCACAGAACATAAGGAAAGATAATTTTCACTACAGAGAAAAACTTAGAAAGGAACAAGTCTCTAAATGTTTCCAACTTTTCCATGTTTTCCATCCCTACATCTCTCTGCATGTTTATTAATACAAATTTAAGCCTTTGAACCAAAAGACAGTCACATATAACAGGGATCAAAACCCCTTTCCCAATTTCAGAATCAGGATAGTATGGACAGGCATTACCAAACAATGCTGAATTTGAAAGAACAGATCCTGGTGCAAATCCATCTCCTGGCTAAAATCATTGATACAATTAATTCTCATAAATTTTATTCTTTTTTAATCCCTCTACAGAAGACACCCTTCCCCTCCAAAATTCAGTTTTATTTGGAAGAGCAAACATATAGAAAATCCTCATCAGTTAAAACGTTATTCCTCATGTTCTTAAAGTCCTTGCGCATGCAGAGGAAAATGAATGCGCCAACTGGGTCACATCAAGTAAAAGTAATTTTTGAAAAGTCCTTTTCATTGCAAAACATGTCAATTCTGCAAATCACAGACTACAAACTCTCTTCATTTGTCTATTACATCTTATTTTAAGCAGAGGCAAGAGGCAATAAGAATTAGAAGACGATAGAAGATGAAAAAGTGTAAACCCCATACCTGGCAGCTTGACTTTAAACATGAAGAATACAAAACCACAGAATAATTATTCAGACTGAAGATACCTCAGGAAGTTACAGTCCAATCTCCTTATCACAGCAGAGTTAACACTAGGTTGCAATCAGGCAAAAAAGGTTTAAACCAATGTACACTATCCCCCTTAAAGCAGTTAACTGGGTATATAGTTAACGTGCCTCCAGTAAAGTGAACATTTTTTAACTATGTGCATATTCAAGAAGAAAAACGGAGCAGCTGTGTAGCTGAATATACATGGAGTGCACAAACCTGACCTCTTCCTGTAGACATGTACACTTAACAAGAAAACTTCCTCAAATTAAATCATGCCTATTTTATGGGTGAGTTTTTCACAAGAGTCTAGCTCTTCTAAGCACAGGCTACATTGCTCACTGTGCAAAATTCCAGAACTCTGAACAGACATTAGTAAGAATTTTCACTTAATACTGTGGCAAAAATCACATAATCATAAGAAGCAAGAAACAAGTGCAAGAAATCATACATCATGTTCTCATTTTTAATTCAGTAATTATTGAATGGTTTCATGTCAAGATCCCCCCACGCTCCGACCTTTCTTCTGGCTAGCTCCAGAGATGGAGGGGATTCAGCATGGACAAAGCAAAAGACCAAAGGAGTCTCCTTTTCCTGGGTTATCTAAGGTTTATTCCTGAACGAGGTCCAGGGAAAAGAGAGGCAGAACAAAGGAGTGGTGGGGAATTTCAAATCTCGGGTCAGGGGAGAGAAACCGAGCTGCAGCCAATGGGGTTGCACCAGTGGGGAGGGTCTAAGGGAGGGCTGAACCAATTTCACAGAGTTTCAGAACAAACCATTTTTCTCAGTGCAATAAAAACCAAATTAGTGAAATACAACAGTTTCAGAGCAGGCACTACATTGCTTCAAACACAATCAAGTATCATTGAAATAATGTCGAAAAATAACCTTTTCACCTCAGTATACACACGTGCATGTACACAGACATACACAAATTAATTTAGAAAATCTGTACACGTGTATTTTTCAGGAAGCAACTCAAAGAACTGTACCACAAAAAATTAGTTTCTGTACTCTGACACACTAAAAATTATAATCCATTTTTCTAAGGATAGGGCTTAAGGACACAAAATGCCATGCAGTATCTTTAGTAGAAAATGAACCGGTAAATAAATTTATCTATTTAGGGTTTGAAGAATACACAGAACTCCTTAAATAAAACAAATGCAAATTTATCAGCAATATTTACTGTCCTTGAGCTATGCAGGCCCCAGTTATTTATGTTAACTGAAGCTTATCCCCTTTGTAGAAAACAGCAAGGAAGTACATAACTGGAAATCCAGGATACTTTATTTTGTTACTGGCAGCCAAGCTGGTTCAAGAAAGGAGTATCCTTGCTGAATCTGAGTCTGAAAGTCCATCATCTTGATTAGTTGCCTCATAATCACCCGTATTATCAGCTAATTCAACGTCTTGATCATCATTACTCTCTGCGCTGTAATCAACTTCTTCAAGGAAGCGAGGCTCATCTTCATCCAAAACGTATGTAGTGGGGCTATAACAAACAAGAAGCTCCATGAATCATGTTAAAAGTATTAGCTGGATTAACACATTCAGACCATGCACCCTTTCCTGACATACAGTAATCCAAAAATTACATCAGGAAAGGGGCAGATTACCTGAAATAGGACTGGTTTTTAGTTGCATGTAAAGCAACTGAGAGACAAACTCATGTTTGTAATGCCTTGAACTAATTTGTAAGTCACGTACAACTCATCATCCAAATGTGCCATGACAAATCCACTACACTAATGGCCCATAAGAACTTAATGTAACTGCAGCAGTTTCAGAGGTTGCTGAAAAGAATCCAACTACCTAAGGACACGGCCATTGCTGTAGGGTATGAACAATCTGCTGTATGAACAATTTTATTGAAACACACTTTACTGAAACACACTGTAAGCGATTAACTCCTATATATCAGAGATGATGGAACAAGGGGTCATGGTTACACCTACAATTAAGTTCCCACACAAACCACTTAACTCCAATCAGATTCTCACACATTTGCATCCTGGTAAAACTTAAAATTTGTCACACTCTGCAACTCTGAGGCAATGCACTTAGTGAACTGATGCTCTGCCCACAGAATGATCTATGCCTATAACTAATGGCCTCAAAGAACAAGAGGATTAACACCTTTAGTGTTAACTGGAAAAAGGTTAAGCAACAACATTCTGATCCTCTCACCTCCCTACAACAGAGGGAGGGGTGAGGGAGGAGGCAGAAAAGTGCTTTCCAGACCAAATTTTACTCACTTTGGACATAAAAAGCTATCTGCTTAAAAGCACTAAGTACTCCTAAATATTTCATAAGTATTTCTACATTCATTTTAAGCCCTAAGAAGGTTTTGTAATGCATTTTACCTAATAATCAAATCATACAGAACTCATACAAAACAGTGATAATGCTCTTGTGAGAAACATCATACAGAACTTGTAGAAATATTTGCATGTTAATTGTAATGTATTTTCTCTGAAGATACACAAAATCTAGCTTAGCTGGGGCTTTAAAATTAAAAAGACTAATCATTGCTTCTTTCTAAAGACCTAAAGAGCTTAGCTGCACCACCTGAAATCTGAAATGCTATCTCTAATCATTATAAATAAATTTCACATTATTCTTCCTCTACCTGTAAACCTCAATGACATGCCACACTGTAACATTTTTTTACTGTTGACAGTTAATTCAAATACTGAGAGAAAAACTGTTCCCTAGCTTAGTGGTAAAAAAATATTTACATTCAACACTATCTGTATCATGGTTCACTAAATAAGCCTGTACTCGATTAGCTATTTGAAACAGAAAGCTCCAAAACCAAAATACTTTATAGGTTGTTTAAGCTGTAATTAGGACAATAACCCACTGTTGGTTAATGAACTGGGCATTTAAAACAAAATTGTTTCCATTCAGAAGAGAATGAAGAAATTCAAAAGAATGAAGAAAATAACCAGGATCTTTGCTAACAAGTCTCTTTAATTTCACATATGGGGAACCCAACATACAATAAGGATACACACTTTGCATGAAGCACCTGTGGGAGAACCAGCAAAGGAATACAAATTTTTTGTGTTTTCCCCTGTGATGCCCTGAGCTGAATGGGACCCATGAGGATCTTTGAGCCCAGCTCCTGTCCCTGCACAGAACCAGTCCCTGTGTCTGAGA
>JAOTQP010001179.1:31738511-31751195 GCA_026413545.1 Cichladusa arquata
AGATTTTCAGTCAATGACTTACGGATTTAAAATGGCCAATAGTGTGACAGATCTTAGAGTTACAGGTACAGTTTGTGCATTCTTTGTATCTGTCCAGCAGCCTCTTTTTCTTTTGAGCATGTGATTACTTTCAGATACACCTGATTAATTGCTAGTTCTCAGCTGTTAAGTTTATTTGTCTTGTGGAAATTGCTGCCTTGGTCAAAAGAAAGATCGCATTATCTTTGCTTGAAAAAAAGGTTCAGTTGTCTTGTTAAGTGCCTGAGAAACAGAAGAAGTGCTTTTAGATATGCCAACAAAGTGGCTAGGCATAAGCTCATCATGGTACAGATACAGACCACTGCAAAGTGCATTGCTTGAGTTCTGCTTTTTTGCCTCACAATTTGCTGTCCTTTAAACATACTGCTCTAGAAACAAAAGCAATCTAGTAGTTCTACTGCTATGAATACATATGTCGTTAGGTGCATACATAAGCATTTATGTTAGTCTTTTGATGTACGATTCCTTTTATTTACTCTTGAAAAGTTTGGGCACACTTCAGCTTTGCATCAGTTGGTCTGTATTCTGGTTTTTGATTGTTCCAAGCCATCCTTACCGTTTGTCACAAGATTAGCCTTTGTCTAGTCTTTTGCTAATGAATATGTAAAGCACTTTTAAGTTTGATTTTCTTCTCAGAAGTTCTTTTCCTCTGAGTGGTGTAGGTGTGCCTAGGAATGCTTCTCAGCTTTTAATCGTGCTGTGAATTTTTTCCAGGTATGCTGAAAGATGTAGAAGACGACCTGCAAAGACGAGTGAAGGTATTTGTTTAATGACCTTTGTCTTGTTAATTATATTTCTGGTGTACTATATATAGGTTTGGGGAAGGGAGGTGGATTATGAGGAAGGAAGGAGGTTCATTATGGTGGGGTTTTTGAAGAACTGCCATAATGGTTTCTGTAACATGCTTTTAGTTTGCCTTCTAGTTGAATCTTCAGATTTTATTTGTAAACTCTTTAGTAGTTGCCTCACTAGAGTAGTAACTGGAATCATGATATAGAAGATAACACTGGGCTAGGACACAGAAAGTAGGTATTTAACTTTCAGGTTTATGCAGAGATACTATGTACTGTTAAAGAAG
Organism: Cichladusa arquata; assembly: GCA_026413545.1. Classification (NCBI taxonomy): domain Eukaryota; kingdom Metazoa; phylum Chordata; class Aves; order Passeriformes; family Muscicapidae; genus Cichladusa; species Cichladusa arquata. The sequence goes on from JAOTQP010001179.1 coordinate 31,739,629, forward strand.
TTACTTAATTTTCCTTTACCATAGCTTTTACGTCTACACAATGTAAGGTGTTCATGCACTTTCCTTGCTTATTTGCAGAATTTACTGAGATAGATCTTATTACTATAGGACAGTAGTTTAAGTACCTGGATTATATATTAAGAATTTTTTAATTAGAAAGCTGATTTTTTGGGTTATTTAACAGGTGGATATTTTAGAGAATGCAAAGGGATTTTATTAGTAGCTTCCTTTTGCAATTTTTAGTAAATTTTTTGATATTTCTATACCTTGCAGAGCACTCGAAGTCGACAAGGAGAAGAGAGAGATCCGGAAGTTGAACTTGAAGTAATTGTTTGCTTTTTTCCTGGATTTCATGGATGTAAATAGGACGTTTAAATATGGTATAACCACACCATGCATATAAGAAGCAGCCAGGAAGTGTTACCCCCTAGGAGCATGGGGGAAGAGCTGGCAAACAGCAGGACATGCCATCAGGGCACACCAAGGCGTTTTGTGCAACAGTTTGTGCAGGGAGGGCAGGAGTCCTTGGAAGTTCCGGGCACCACAATACAAGAAAGCCATTAAGGTATTAGAGAGTGTCCAAAGGTGGGCCTTGAAGATGATGAAGGGCCTTGAGGGGAAGCTGTGTGAGGAGCAGCTGAGGTCACTTGGTCTCTTCAGCCTGGAGGAAACTGAGGACAGACCTCTTTGCAGTTATAACTCCCTCATGAGGGGAAAAGGAGGGGAAGGCACTGATCTCTTCTTTGTGGTGACCAGTGACAGGACCTGGAGGGAATGGCCTGAAGTTATGTCAGGAGAGATTTAAGTTGGATATTAGAAAAAGAGTTTTTACCCAGAGAGTGGTTGGGCATTGGAACACGCTCCACAGGGTGGCCATCATAGCACCAAAACTCTGAGTCCAGGAAAATTTGGACAACACTCGAGCACGTGGTGTGACACTTGGGGTGGTCCTGTGTGCAGGGCCAAGAGTTGGGCTGGATGATGCTTTTGGGTCCCTTCCAACACAGGATTTTCTATGATTCTATGATCTAATACCTATTGCTTAGTAATTAGCAGTATACTTTTATTACAGCATCAACAATGTTTAGCTGTCTTCAGCAGAGTCAAGTTTACCCGCGTCTTACTGACTGTCCTAATAGCATTTACAAAAAAAGAGGTATGTTCGTTTGGCATTTCTGTATTTGCATTGGGATCCTGTGAAATACCTATTTTTCATTCTTTAAGATCAGGCAATTACTGTCTAGATTCAAGAGATTTGAATTGATGTGGATGGTGGTAAAGTGTTGAATAAAGCCTTACAGTGGCAAATACTCAGTTTTTGTTCAAAGTGGGAAACACAGGGAAGGCTAGTGGCTGACATTATTATGGCCTTGCAGAAGGACAGAATACTCATTACAAAACATTTAAAAATATTTATGCTCACACATATGAGCAAAACTTCTTGTATGAGTTCAGTCCACTCCTGCAGAGTTACCTCATATTGGGCAGTGTTTTGTCCATATCAAAAAAACTGTTAGCTTTTCCTTCCATGTGATACTGAATTTATACCTAGACATCTTTGGTTTGAGAAGAGGAATTTAATAGCATTCCATACAATTTGCCTGTTTTTTGAATGTAAGATTTCCTAATTGCTGAGAGGGGAAGGAATGTTTTAAGGCAAAGGGATAGAACTACATGTTCCTCCAAGCAGACTGTCATGTATTGTGTACAAGACTTTCAGTTTTAATTGTCATAAAGTCTTATGCAGCAAATACACAGCATTGAATTTATGTACAGATACATAAAATACAAAGAATGCTACCGTACTACCATACAAAACTGTTGGGTTGTTTGAGTTTATTTCAGAACTGGTTGTGTAAGAATATCAGAATCTCAGTGCCTCTCTTTTTTTGAAAAACTAACGTTAATTAGTCAGAATGTATTGGTTTGTAATGTTAATGATTGTTTCCTACCTTTCAGACAAGTGCAGTTGCAGAAGCACAGAAACTTATGACTCAGGCAGCTGACTTGCTCTCTGCCATACACAATTCATTGCATCATGGTATGCAGGCACAGAATGATACCACTAAAGGAGGTGTGTATCAGATTACTCTGGTTTTGACTTTTCCTGGATGTGATTCCTTCAAAAATGTAAATACCTTTGAGTATTTTAAAAGAAGTTGAAATCACTATTAACTTTGAACTAAAATACCTGTTATGCAAGTTGTTACAGATTTGCATTGTTTGATTTTGATTTTAATTTTATTTTACCAGGTGGTGGTTCTCTTGAAAGCAATAATGTCATTGCAAAGTCAGAGATAATGTGAACTTTTAATTAGGTACATTGCACCTAGAATCAGTGTATATGCCATTTTAAAATAGGAAACAGTACTTCACTGTTTGTACAAGTGTGTGTTGAGGTTTTTTAAAGACTCATCATTTTCTTGGTTGGGTTGTTGGAGTCTCAGGAAGTTAACTGTCACTTAAAGAATTCATTTTGGCTAACTGAATGATTTGTATATTGAAGGGTGTTCTGAACACACAACTTATATGCAGCTTTTCTCTGTCTCTCTTGCCTCCTCCTTCTTTAGATCATCCTATTATGATGGGGTTTGAGCCACTCGTTAATCAGAGATTGCTGCCACCAACTTTCCCCCGATATGCAAAAATTATTAAAAGGGAAGAAATGGTCAATTATTTTTCCAAACTAATAGACCGAATAAAAACTGTATGTGAAGTAGTCAACTTAACTAACTTGCACTGTATACTGGTAAGCACAAATATTTCTTATTTATTGCCAAAAATAAGATCTGAAAATGTGACGAAAAATAATTCTATTGTGTGCGTGCTCTTGCTCACTGGAGAGAAAACTGAGCACTATGTATGTATTTGATGTTTTTCACTGTTAGGTACAATTTCAAAGTTTATTATATCCTTCCTAGTAGTTACTATTTTTCTTCTTTTGACAAAAAACCTTTTCTCCTCTCAAACCTCTCACTTTTCCTCTCATTCATTAAATAATTATGCATCTTAGTGGCAAAGCCATGCAAGTTTCTGTGGTTGAAGGGCTGTGTCTACAGCATCAGAACATAATTCTTTGCTATATGCCTGATTTTTTTCAAATTCATTAAGCAGTATTCTGCACATGTGCCTATAACACAAGAGAACAATAAATAGGTGTTTAAGCATGCAGTTAGGCATGAAGTTAAGCACCTGCTTATATTCTTTCCTGAATAACTGAATTACTCTTAGTTACTGCCTACATTTATTAGAAGGCACTTAAATGCTTGAAATATTTTTTGGTGTCCATGCATTTACTGACTGATAAAGAGATACATTAAACCTTTTGTCTTCCTGTTTCCTCTTAATTAATGAAAGGAATGATTGCATGAAGCGTTTGGTACCAGTTAAACCTTACCTGGATTTGTGTCATTTTTTTAAAATCAATTCTCAGTTTTGTTCAATACCTCGTGTAGTTGCATCATGATCTTAACAATCTCATAGTAAGTTTTTTCTGTACTATCACCTTTCTAGTTGCTGCATTTGAAAATTCAGAAACCTTTTTGTTAATTGATGAGTAATTGCAGAAAATCTTCATAATGTATTCTGTTCAGTTCAAGCTATTCGTGGTCTGTTTTGTACAAGTTGCGTAAGCTGTGCTGTTTGTGTATGCTTTTAAACAAAACACAGGTGCATTTACAGAGTTGTATATATTTGTTTAGGAATGATGAAAGTGCGTATGTAAAAATGATTGAGTGTATATTTATAAATATATAAATTGGCATATTAACCTGCTGTCTTTTTTTCTTTTCCTTCATATACATTAGGACTTCTTCTGTGAGTTTAGTGAGCAATCGCCCTGTGTTCTTTCAAGATCCCTGTTACAGGCAAGTCCTAATAAAATACTTCTGTATTCATTATAAATTCCTGTTATTATTTTAAGTATTTCCGTTATTTGCATATAAGTTAATAATTTTTAAGTGGTAAAAAATTTTCTCATGATATTTAAGTATTATGGAAGAAATGCTTTGCTGTAAGAATGATGAGGCATTGAAACAGGTTGCCCAGAGAAGTTGTGGATGCTCCACCAAGTATTCAAGGCCAGGAAGGTGTCCCTGCCCATAGCAGGGGGTTTGGAACTAGATGATCTTTAAGGTCTGTTCTATTGCAAACTGTTCTGTGATTCTATGTATGAAGGCTTATGTTCTGATCTAATTTTTTAAATAATTCTAAAATCATTTTAGTACATGCTGATTAAAACAGAAGGCGTTTAATTTTTTTTCTCCACCATAAAGCTCTGCCTGTACACACATTTTTATACTGTTCTCCATGTGCTGTGCCATTTTTGGGCTGGTATTTGTGTTCATCTCCCTGTTTGGACAGAACTTCATGTATAGACTGCTTCTATTGCTACAACAGTGAAACTGATGGTTGGTGCAGAACACACTATTTCTTCTCACTGCTTCTCTTACTTTGAAAGTGCATCATACATTCCCTAATTCTGAAAGAATAATTCCTTCTAGGAGTTTTTGATTTTATTAGGGTGCCCTCGGATGCCAGAACTTCTTTACATTAGATCCCTATTAAACCACATGTAGAGCCAATGGGCTATAACTATGGATAAGTAAAATGTGTTCTCACCTTCCAGTACATCTGTTTGTGTAATCCCAGTGGGTGCCTGACAGCAGAGTTTTTTCTTCAGCTGCTGAAGGACCATGTAAGAAAGAAAGACAGCACTCATGGAGGGAAGTTAAATGAGTACCAGACGTGACTGATGTAAGCAGCAGCATCCAGAGAGATTGAAAAATGTCAGCAGAAGTCTGGAGTTATACCCTTATCTGCCTCCAGAGAAGGCACATACTTTACACTAATCTTCAGAAATGTCTCATTTATCATCTTCAAAGTCCAAGAAATTAAACTATTTTGCATATACTCTATTATACAAGTAATAGAGCTGTATTTGGTGTCCTGGGAGTACCACAGAAGTGTCAGATCTCAATATTTCTGAGTCTTTAACCTTGGATATAGTTGAACCATTTTAATTCTTAAAGTAATCTTACAAGTTTCTTATATATAAAAGGTATTGCCAGAGCTTTCTATTATTTCTAATGCTATCTAGAGCAGTACTTTTAACTTAAAATGTGTTTCTAAAAATATATCTTTACTTTTAGACAACTTTCCTAGTAGATAACAAGAAGGTGTTTGGCACTCACCTCATGCAAGACATGGTAAAAGATGCCTTAAGGTCTTTCGTCAGTCCTCCAGTACTTTCTCCAAAGTAAGTGGATCTTGAGTGTACTTGTATGTGTTTACATGTGTGATGAAAAAATCTTACAAGAGCAATGACAAATGTACAAAAAACATACATTTTGTACTTAGTGCTTATGTATGAAGGTGTTAGTTGCTGTTGCTGTACTCACGTTTCTTGTTTTATGCTACATAGACCAGTGCCATTTATAAAAAATATGTATTTACATGGATATTTCCTTTTTAGGTGTTGTCTTTATAACAACCACCAGGCAAAAGACTACATTGATTCCTTTGTGACACATTGTGTTCGGGTAAGTGTTCATTCCAATTACAGTATGTATGTGTGTGAGAGAACTTGGCAGATTTGCATACGCTTGAAAATGAGACCAGTTATTTAGCACACCTGACATGAAGGTAAAATTGAAGAAGTTGGCCATCTTAAATTGGTAATGCCTTTTAAAAAGCCAGTGTAATTATTGCTGGTTTTCTCCGGTTTCCAGATTTTTATTTAGTATTTCACTTTATAAGAATTCTGCATCTACTACCTCTAGTTTCATGTCACAAATGCATAGCACTAATAAAAACAAAATTATTTTTACATTCTGTCCAGTTTCAGTTTGTAAAAAGTGGTTTTAAAAGATTCTGTTGTTGAATGTGGCACAATGAAGATCTTAAGAAAATCAGAATTACTTAGGTTGGAAAAGACCTCCAAGCTCATTGAATCCAAACCAACACTGCCAAGTCCATCACTAAACCACGCCTCTAAGTGCCATCACTACACATCTTTTAAATATTTCCAGAGATGGCGATTCAAACCACGTTCCTGAGAAGCTGGTTCCAATGCTTAGCAAACTTCTTTGTGAAGAAATTTTTCTTAATATTCGGTATAAACCTCCCCTGGCCCAACTTGAGGCCATTTCCTCTTGTCCTGTCACTTGACAGAAGAGGTGAACCCCACCTGGCTGCATCCTCCTTTCAGGTAGCTGTAGAGAGTGATAGGGTCTCCCCCAAGCCTCCTTTTTGTCCAAGCTAAACAGCCCCAGCTCCTTCAGCAGCTTCTCACAGGACTTGTGCTCCAGACCCTTCCCCAGCTCCATTGCTCTTCTCTGGACACGCTTCAGCCCCACAATGTCTGTCTTGTTGTGAGGGGTCCAGAAATGAACATGAGATTTGAGGCAAGGCCTCACCAGTGCTGAGTACAGAGGGACAACCACTGCTCTGGTCCTGCTGTTTCTGATACAGACCAGGATGCCATTGGCCACCGTAACCACCTGGGCACATGGATTTAGGCATAAGAAATACCTCTTTACCCAATACCCAAGCATTTTGCTCTAGTGACCTTCCTAAAGGATGCTGACTCAATCTCACATCAGCATGTGTACAGAGAAATTGGCTCTTACTCACTCCAGACAGTTTGCTTTCCTGCTAATTTGCACTTTGTAGTGTTAAAGAATCCACCTCCTAATATAGATGCATAAACCAGGTGCCTAAATAGACATCATAGTACTTACGTAGTTTCAAAGTTGCATTGATAATTTAAAATTGCACTTCGCTTCTTTCAGCCATTCTGTAGTCTGATTCAAATCCATGGACACAACAGAGCTCGGCAGAGAGATAAACTGGGTCACATCCTTGAGGAATTTGCCACACTACAGGATGAGGTAATGTCCTAGGCAGCAGGCCAGCAAAGTTTCTTTCCAGGTATATTACTGCCAGAGTGAAGCATGGTACTAAATTCTAAATGAATGATGCAAAATCCTTAAGATAAGAATCCTAAAATTTAGTACAAGAAATTGTTAGGATGCATCCAGAAACTTCATGCTAGATGTTGAACAAAAACATACTATATTTTTTAAGATAAACTTTGTCCAATAAGTAGACTTAAGGAAAACCTGTTGTGATGTAATTTAATGGTAACTGCACAGCTTTTAGTCTCTATCCTGCTTGTGATTATCAAGAGGTAACCAGGGCAGATAAGGCATGCTTACAAGTCACCTTTGAAAATTCAGCCTTACACCTACATAAGATGTAAATGGCAAAATTTTATAGTGATTAAAAAGAAAGTAAAAAAATAACTCTTTAAAATATGTGCTCCAACTGATTTTGGACATCTCTCAAGAAGGGCGAGAGATGAGAAGAAAAAATATATTTTCTCTTGCTAGAAATATGACTATTCAGCAGTGAGACCCATATAATAATAAAATATTTCCCAAGATGTATATGGCAAGGAGAACAATTGAGGAACTTGGAGTTGGAAGGAGATGTTGTGTGCTCCAGCTTTTTTCACGATGGTTTGTTGCAGTATTCTAGCCAAGGCACTGTTCTTTTCCTTTTGTAGCAGGTTATATGGATTGTTCTGTTTAGGTTTACTGGTGATGGTCCAACTGAACAGTTGTCTTCCATACAACTTGCTTCTTAAGACAAAATTGGTCTTAGCAATATTTTAGATACTCTGATTGAACACAGTGTGTTTCTTGCATATAAAGCTTATAAATTTATTTTTTCAGTGCAGCTAGGTTTTTTTAAAAAAGGTAAGTACTTATTACAATATAGAGCAATGATCAACAGCATGTAATGGGTTCTGAGTTTGTGCTCATGTAACTGCTAATCTATATACAAATACATTTAAAAATTACAAATTTTACCTATCTAATGTTCTTGCTGTATTACTATATAGAATATTTTTGTTCTGTGCAGCAGAATTTACTTAGGTATCATTCCAGTTTTCTGGCAGTTTTAGACCTATTTCCATCTTGTAATCTGGAGCATAAATTTACTGACCAAATTTGATAAGATCTGGTTGATTTTATTTCTGGCTTGGGATGCTGTTTCAGTCAAATATTTTTCTTCCTCTTGTTTTTTTTTTTTTCTGACAGGCAGAGAAAGTAGATGCAGCGCTTCATAGCATGTTACTGAAGCAGGAACCACAAAGGCAGCATTTGGCTTGCTTAGGCACCTGGGTCCTATATCATAACCTTCGTATTATGATACAGTATCTTCTCAGTGGCTTCGAGTTAGAACTTTACAGTATGCATGAATATTACTACATCTATTGGTAAGAAGATGCTTTATTGGCAGCTCTTTGAGGAAGGATGCTCCCAGAGAGCTGTAATTGCACATATTTGAAGAAGGGACTTCAAATATGATTTATGATCTCAAGCTTGATCAACACTGTGTTTGGTTTACCTATTTATAATATTACAAGCGGAGAAAAAAAATCTGTTGGTCTCGTTTCTTAGACTTACTAAATAGTGTACTTTTTTTTCCTGAAATAGTAATTCTCGCTCTGTTTAGCTTTTTGGCACACAGTCTTCTATTGACAATGAATGAAAAGTGTGCTGATTTTGGTGAACAAGAGCATGCAGGAGAAAAGCAATTTCCTTTATTCTTTTCTGCCTTCGTAGTATCAGGATCAATAGTCTTATTGGTCTCTAGTACTCTGGAAAAGTTCTGCAAAGTTTTAAGTCATGACTGTTATCTGAAAATTGACTAGCTAAAATTAACTTATCTGGGGTATATTTGAAGAGACATCTTTCACCTGTAGTGAAAATGACCACATTATTTAGAGACAGAATACTTTTATTTTTCCAATTCCATTCACATTAATGATTTTTTGTAGTTAATGTCTTTTGCAAAAGATTTTTTTTAATTTTTTTTAAAATACCAGGACATTCCTATGTAAGCCATAAGGCTTCTTACTGAAAGACTAAAACAGTTCAAATGACACAAAATTCAATGCATTGCTTTTCTATGTTGTTTCAACAGCGGATTAAGTGAGAAAATTAATATTCCAGAAGATGGCAATATTCTTCAAGTAGTAACTCAATACCAACTTTTTGTATGAGACAGTATTTTTTTACCTGCCCATATTTCCCTCTACCATTTTAATAAAGCCACTCTCAGTTGGAATTGTCACGTCAACTGCTTTCTTACTTAAATGAAGAAAATAAAGAAGCAGTTTCTGAGAGGTGGTAATGTGCAAATGAAACTCAAATTTCTCAGTAATTTTTTTTCTGATTACAAATTCTTATAGCTATTACTACATTTTTATTATGCTCCAAATCTGTAAGTTTTTTTTCTATTCTCTTTGTCCCCTATTCCTTTTGATTTGATGTCAAGTAAGATATTTATTGGACTTGGTTCCGCTTTCTAAAAAATGTTCTTAAAGTTGTCTCTTAACTCTGGAAGAACTGCATATGGATGTTGTGTCTCTGTGGGTTTGGCCCCTTTATGTAATAATTCACAGCTTTTTAATGCTTAAAGCCAGTAGTTACCTTGTTTCTCAGAATAACAAGTAATAACAAAAGTCGAAAAGGTATTAACGTAGTATCTCTAAAAAACCCCACTTCATTTGGTGGGGGAAGAGTTCTAGAAAAATTTGATCTTACAGGAGTTTTGAAATAAGAAGCTTAGACTCCACTTAGTAAATGTGTAAGAAGCTTGCATACCTGGAGGTGTTTGTAGTTGAATGTGAACCAGAACACAAACATGGACCGATGTGTTGATTCCAGCCATGCAAAACAAGGAGTTTCCATGCCCATACCCATACCCGTTGTCCTTGGCTAGGACACGTCCTTCACCTCGTGGAGCACGTGCCCTGACGCTCACGCAGCACGAGCGCGGTGCATGCAGCCCGTAACGCTCCGTGCCACTGTGCGCAGGTATCTCTCAGAGTTCCTCTACGCCTGGCTGATGTCAACGCTGAGCCGCGCCGACAGCTCTCAGATGGCAGAGGAGAGGATCATGGAGGAACAACAGAAAGGCCGCAGTAGTAAGAAAACGAAGAAAAAGAAGAAAGGTACCTAGGTGTAGAGTGCTAACTCAAGACATCTTTTTTTTCCCTTTTGTACAGTCATCTAGAATTAAGATTCAAAATTTAAATCAGCTAACACTGATATGGGTAGGAAAAATATCCTAATGTTTATGAAGGCTGAATGTAAAACTTACTAAGAATTTCCTACTTATTTAGTTCATTTTGTACTTTCAAATAGATCTTCCAGAAAAACACAAACTCATTTATATTCACACTTTCATCAGTTGTGTTACGTGTTGGACCTTCTCAGAGTTTATAGTTCCTGCAAAATTATGCTTTTAGTGACTGTAACTAGATTCAAACACTAGACTTTCAGCATATTTATGTAATTCCTATTTGGCTTCAGATGTTCTTAAGGCATGTTTCTTAATTTTCCAGTGGTGAGTTTCCCTTTCTTTCTTTGCCACCATTTCAAGGGGAACAAATAATTGTATATAAACAGCTCAGGATCATATCAACTAAATTCCCTTGTCTAGAAGTTCAGAAAATTGCTTATGTACTTGAGGTGCTAACTGTTGGAGAGCTTGGCACTAATTCAACACTGGAAACTAAAGGGAAACTTAAAACAATGCTGTCAGGATTATTAGGATAAAAAGTACTTTAACTTTTTAGCCCTAGAAGTCAAAAAGATGCCTGAACTAGACTAGGCCTCTTGTGTATGGACTGTAAGTTTGAGGCTGTTGTTCACTGTTTTATAGTGTCATGGAAATACCACTGACCAATTTATTCCATGAGAGTATTTGAGAGCAGAATCATATTATGAGAGCAGAATCATGTTCATGAGATTGTTAAGTGTGTCCTGACATATTTTATGTAACCAGGAGCCAGGTGAGCAGAAATGCATGTCTAGGCTTTATGTATACTTCAGTTATTTTAAAATATAATTGAGAGTTACGTGACTTTGTAGAAATTTGGGAGAAATCTGAAATGAATACATGTGCTTACCTTGAATTAAAAAAATGTATTTTTATGTAAAATTTGTAGTTCGTCCTCTCAGCAGAGAGATCACCATGAGTCAAGCATACCAAAATATGTGCGCTGGGATGTACAAGGTAACTCATTTGTGTTCTATTTGTTTCAGGTTTTTTTTGTAACAGGGATCCTGCATACATTGCATGCCTTCTTGTAGTGGCGCTGGAAATTAGGTTCAAGTTTATCATTTTCTGTGGTAAATTCTCTACAGTTTTTCTATCCTTCCAGTTATAGCTAAATCATATTTTTGATCTTCCTTACAGCAAAATATTACATAAAGCTAATGATTTTCACTATATTTATAATTTTCTTTTAGACAATGATTGCCTTTGACATGGATGGCAAAGTAAGAAAACCTAAATTTGAATTGGATAGTGAACAAGTTCGATATGAGCACAGATTTGCTCCATTCAACAGTGTTATAACACCACCTCCAGTGCACTACCTGCAATTCAAAGTGAGTAATCTTCAAACATGGTGCTGCCCATGCTTTTATAGAAGTCATTTACTCACCTGTTTTAAATAGATTGCAAATTCTCTGTTAATCTAGTAG
>JAOTQP010001179.1:31756718-31771111 GCA_026413545.1 Cichladusa arquata
GGCTAGGAGAAGCCCAAAAATGTACAGAAGCACAGCCAAAACAGTTTTAAAATAACTCTCTGATAATATATTAATTACCCTAAAGTGTTTGATGCTTTGGAGTTTAACCTGGTACTGGTAAAGCTATTCATTCAACTTGAATATAGTGTTTCACTGTCTATTTTTTACTGTTAGAATATATGCTTTTTAACAATCAATATTAAATTCCTGATCAATTTAAATCTCAGTTGCGTAATTGTTTACAGATTAAGTCCTAGGAAAATGCTCAGAAGATGGGTAAATATTTTTAATCGAATTATAGGTAAACACTTTGATGTTTAAGTTGATGATATTGTCATTATTTGCAAAAAAAAAAACCCCAATAACCCAAGTTCCCCAATACTTGTCAGAACAGATGCTCATTCCTCTTCTCTCCTGCTTGCAAGCATTTGTTTTTCCTGCTGTGTTGACTGTACTAGCCCAGACCAGTTAGGTCCTACTAAAGTGGTGAAAAACTGAACTGTTTCTGTGTTTAGGCTTAATAGGTATAATTTGCCTTCAACTCTGACCTTCAATTGATGACAACTCATACTCTTTTCATACACCAAAGAGCCAGCCTTCCACTTGCATATTTAGATACCTTAAGGTACAGCAGCTGTAAACTAGTACACTGAAGAACAACACACCAGAAAAGGAGTTACAAAGTGAAATGCTTTAACAGAAAGCAAAGATAAATTTGTGTTTTCTTAAATGGAATGCTGGTTGGCAAGTTAGTCACAGCTGTCTGCTGCTGTGCTGTCTTGACAGAAGTTGGTTCATACTCACCAAGAATGCTCCAAACACAGGTGTTGATCCTGGGAGCAGACACAAATACAAAAATTTCTTCAAACCAGCTGGCTATACATGGTGGTTGGACTGCAGTTAAGGGTGCCTTAGGGCAAGTAGAGGGTATTTCTAGCTTACTGCAAGTAAACTAGTTTTTAGTTTACATTTAACAAGTTACAGAAAAGGACTGCAGAACATTAACAAGGTGATACATTGTGATTGACACAGGACTTCATAACAACTAAAGCTTCACATGTGGGAGACACTGCTCTGTCTTCTAAATGCATAGTCCGGTTACCTCTGTCAGAAGTCCAGCAGAGAAGATGAGTCATGTTGAACAGCTGAGATTGCTGTTGTACAAGGCAAGCATTTGCATTCCTATCTCTCGAAGAAGATAGTGACTGGGTGGAGTGAACGGTAGTTGTAGTACACCATCTCAGAGAGCTTCTGTCATGAAAAGTTTATGGGTTTGAATTTTTATACTTAACTTGTGCACGGTAATGGTAACCAAATTGTAGTACTGACCTTGTGGAATCAACAAAGCTTTCAAAAAAATCTTCTAATTTCTTAACAAGGCTAATCTCTTAACAAGAAGCTGCTATCATCAGAATCTTATTTGAATTTTTTTTAACTTTGAAGCTAAGAACACGCCTCAAGAGTGTAGTCTAGGGATTTAATTTAGAGGCCCAGGTTCATATATCATTCTGCATAGTATCTGAGGACTACAGTTGTGCCTTCTTAGTCTGTGTTGCAGTAAAAAGGTGCCAGAAGAAGCACAAGGGTAGTTTGCAGCATGGATTTTTTCATCCTTCCTGTTTTGTTACAGTAACACAGCTCCTTCTTAAATTCTTTAAGCTGGGGATTTCTCTACTGGGCATTGCTCAGGGGAGAGATCCGTCCTTGGCAGAGGACTGGTCATCATCTACCACCAATCCACACCTACGCATACTATAGTATGACTATACAAAGTAGCCAATTCAAAGTTACTACCTTTATTGCTACCTGATTGCAATTTTATAATTTATAGGAAGGAGAAAGTCATTGCAGAGGCCAAACTGCTTTGAAACAAACCACCAGAGATTTACATCTTTCCCCCATTGCAATAGTACTAAAACTTCACAAAATACTACTTTGTTTGGGCCCCGAGTCAAGTCTTTAGAAGATAATCAAAATCTTCTAAGATCACTTCACTTGGATCATTTCTGCATTTGGATGAAGACATGACTCAGTTGCATCATGAACTTCCTTTGTTCACAACTTCTGTTGTCCTTCATCATGGTCAGGTAAGTGGTTCTTCAGATCTTCAGGGTTTTGAACTAATGAGGGGAAAAAAAAAAGGTATAGAAATCTCTTTAAGAGGCAGCAGTTCTTCATATAGAAAGTTCTATCTAGGAAACAATAGAAGAAGTTTTGTAAGGACTGTTAAATACTGTGTAGTACAGTAAAGTTGCAGATACCACACCCCCCACTAAAGAGTAGGTTCAGTGGTGCTATACAGAAAATAAGTCACACTGTAAACATGAGGGGAAGCTAAAACAAACAAATTAGGTAGGAAAAGCTTGTTACAGCATACCATGCAAAATATCATCTTAATGTTTTCAGCACATGATATTTAGGTTAAAACTGTGGGTTTTCTTTTTTACCATTTTCAATCTCTGCAAGTGCTGCTTGCTTGTCTGTTTCTGATTCAGCTTCATTCACATCTAAGTTGTAATCAACATCCTTGTCCTGGTCCACTGCTTCACGTTCCTGTTTGTCTGGAAGAAGATTAAAATTAAGTAGTTCTGTGTTATACCATAAGGTCATCTGCACACAAAAAGAGTGATTGTAAACATTTTCCACAGAATTACTTTGCTACTGAATGAATTGCTGTTCTGAGTAAGTTTTTATACTATTTCTCCTTTGAAGTGTTAATTTTCAGAGAGCAACTTTGGCTGTAAATCCTGTCAAAAGAACTAGATAGAAGACAGTCTTCTGGGATTTGGAAAGCATAGCAAAATCAGCTAGCACTCTGATGAACATAAAGAGCATCACACAGTTTCAGAATACATTATAGGACAGCCTGAAGAAGAGGAAAACCTGAAGCCATTGCTGAAAACTCCTTCTTGTTTTATCTTGTCCAGCAAACAGAATGCTATAACTATAGTGTAAAGTGTTTTATGATGTGCTAAGTTGTCACAAAAGTACTTTTCTCCTAGGAGAGATTTTCTTCACCCAATCATTAACTCCTGTTAAGCAACATTCATTGACTATCATAAGATTTCTTCATAAGAGGACTTGGGCGTAAATGGAAACATTTCTGATTGCCAAACTAATATCATTATTTTTCAAATAATCAACCACAAAAAAAGGTAACAGCAGAGAGGTGTAAGTAAACCTCACTTAAGATGGACCACAGTCTCTGTTCTAAGTGTTCTTAAGACAAGCCTTCCAGTTAGTAAGTGGCTAAGAAAGAGGCTTGAAAATTTTAAGCCATGTTCAGACCACCATATCAAATAGATTTTTATCATTATAGACCTAAAGGCCTGAAAATTTCAGAAGCAGCTCTTCTTGAAAGAGGATCCCCATAGACTACTGAAGAAGTCTTTTGACCTTAAGGTCCTTTGGCTACAAGGAACCTATGCAGTAAGGTTGAACAATAAAGCCTGAAGTGTATCCGCCTAGCCTTTTTAGCTGACAGAAATGCAGACCTTTGAAACTGAGCTTTCATGGGCTGCATGGCAGAGGATTTTCCTTGCACTAATCATTGGATGATTTTTTTAAATCAAACTTTTCTGCTATTTATTTCTGTTATAACAGGTAACTTGTAATTGCATCTCTTCAGTGTATATCCTTCAAGTCAGAGGAATGTCTAGACATTTGTCAGGTTTAGACACAGCATCAATACTCTGCTGCTCGGTGCTGTTGAGATGTGAAATTCAGGGTCACTTGACAGATGTCAGAAACTGGCACCTTTACAATATCTGATCCATGTTTTTGATGACTCACAACACTAAACTTCAGATACCTGAAGTCTGAGTAACCAGTTTTACTCATGGTAGCTTATTTTGAAATAGGCATAGCTAGCATTCATACACTGACATTGTAAAAATACTAACTGCAAAATATCCATGCATAAGTAACCCTCTACTCATCAGTGCTTTGGATGATTAACATCTCATCGTTTTCAGATGCATCATACTCTTTTAAAGCTCCAGTACCAAAAAGTTTTGGGGTGAATTTTCTTCAACAGAAGAGCCAATGAGTAAAGCCAATGGAGAGACAGTAGGGCTGTTACAATGATGCAGAGGAACTCAGCCTGGCAGCTCCGTGTTGCACAATCAGAAGCCTACATCTTAACTCGTGCACTGCAGCAGATTGCTCAGGACTGACACCTTCCACGTCACACTGACCTTTATGAACACTTGTATTAAGTCTGGCCAGCTTCCACCACTGTTGTGGAAATCGTGCCCTATTCCACACTTTCATTTTGTTACGGTTTTTAACAATACATGACAGGCTACATACCAGCCTTTCCAGGGGTCAAGTCATCTTGCTTATCATCGTAATTTAGGAGCTCTTCCCTCTCAATTTCCTCACTGGCAGCCTGCTCTGCTGCTGGCTCTAATGTATCTTGCCCAGCTACATGTTTCTCATCCTCAGGTGGATTTGGCTCCTTCTCTGACTCAGGCTGCATCTCTTTGTGACCTGCAGTAGCCTTAAGCGACTCTTGAGGTTTTTCCAACTGACTAGAAAGCTGCTCCTCTTCTGCCTTAGGCTCCTGTTTTCTGATGTCGGTTAGGCTGTCTGTTCTTTCTGAAAACAACAAAAATGATTCTGAGTGAAAAAAACCTATAATAAATAATGCTTTATATTTCTCACTAAATTCTTCATTTTCCTCTGAAAGAGTATCTTCCAATCACATCAGTTCAAGAGATAAGAGGAAGACAACTCATGTTTTTCCTACTAGGAACAGCTAAAGAAGGGAACTTTATTTACTGTCAACAGATTCATGCTTCAATGTCCTTAAAATTTTGGTACATGTGGTTAATAAATTAGGCAAGTGAAACAAGGCAGTTTAAATAAAAATTGTAGTGTCCTATGTAAGCATCAGGTTTCTGTGTGTTACATCTTACTACTAACAATAAAATTGATTTGATGTTCAAAAGCAGCTCAGGACAAAGCATCACAGAGGCAAATTTGCAAGTATCCAAGTCTGTTCTTATTTTTAAACATGAAGAGTGAAGTGCAGGACTGCTATAATTTTTAGTTGACATTAATATATATATATTTTTTCTCATGCATCTGCATTTTAGTTTTAAAAAACCCATTACATCTTCTCAATTAAACTGTAAGTAGACACTGTAGGAATTGAATTTCTGTCACACACACTACTATGCAAAACAGGCACACAAGGATACATCCACTCAAATTAATAGTTTCTGAAGTTTAGTGCCAAAAGGAACCGTTAGGCTAACAACCTAAACCCATGTGTATCATTTCTCTTACTTGGATTTGGCTCAATGACAACACACAGGAAGTATGGATGTGTGTTTGCTCTAAGCCTAACTTTCAGCTATTCCACACAGAGGAAGGGTGCCAGGCTGAGTATGCCAAACTTATTAAGAAAGCAAATTTTAAGTATGCTTGAAAATTATTCCTTCCAAAAGTTGGGTATTTTCTCCATATTAAATTAGGAACATGACTCCAGAATTTTAAATATTTTTACTTTCCTCTGTGTGCAATATACCTACTAAAACAAAACTGAACCAACAGAAATCCTAGCAAGTTTTCATCAGCTGGAAACCTGATGGATGTTCAGACTGTTGGTGTCACTTTTTTCATCTTAATGTGGTGTACAAAAATGTTTCAAAATGTTCAGTTGAATTATAACTGTTCTTAACCAGTTGTTAGTGAGACAAGGATTTCCATCTCACCTTGAGCCTGCATCAGGTCTGTCTTTCTTACTGTAGGTACAGCTTTAGGAACATCTTCACTGGTTTTCTGCTGTTTCAAGTCAGCCTGCTTGAACCCTGTTTGCTTCAATGCTGACAGTTGAGTATCGACCTATAAAGTGAACGTACACAGGTAAGCACTGGTCTGTATAACTGCATCTGGATTTGGAAAGGGAAGTAAAATTTAGATAAGAATTCTGCATGGGAAAAAATCCTAACACACACCAAAATATTTGGACTGGAATTTTTATTGGTGACAGAAGTACCGTACAATTCTGAATATGCAGTAATGTTTCTATGTAACAGCATAGCACGTCAGGAGAATTTTAACATACCTTATTTAACTGCAGCTAATAACAAGATTACTGTTCTCCATTAGAGTGTTACAGAACAGTAAAACCACACATTTATCCACTGCTGTTCTGCTACTGTGTCAGGGTCAGCCGAGCAAATAAACACATGCCATTTACCATTAAGAATCTACAGGGAAGGAAAACCAAGTTTGGTCCTCATTAGAGTTCACCTGAATAATGCTTGTATAGAACTGGTCTGTAACTATATCAAATGCAGGATTAAGAAAAGAAAAATGTAAATTAACCAACTAGAAAAAAATATCTGTTTAACATGATGAAGCTTGCTTAAGACTGTATTAAATTCTCATGCTAGACTGCTATAATCACCTGAACCACTTGGATATTAAGCCTAAGATGTACACCATCTTGAAGATCTTCCAACTGGGCAATTAAAATTCTATGTATGACTTTTACTTACATTGGCATTGGCTCCCTCACATGGCCATGGTCTCCCTGTATGTCAGTGTTGACATGCTTGCCTACTTGAGGCCCCCTTCCATCCCCTCCCCATCTCTGGATCTAGTGGCTGGCAGTCCTGTGCTTGGTGCTGTCTCTGTCAGTGAATCCCCTCATCTACAGCATGGAGAACAGGCAGTTCAGGAATGTTATGTCACCACCTCTCCATAAATGACTCCTTGACTATATGAATTAAGTATTTGGGGGTGTAGGTTTGGACCTCTTGAGAGACACAGTACTCAACTTACGATTCACTATTAGGTACAGGTGAAAATGAAAGATGGTCAGTGAACTGAGGGATTTACCCAGAGGCTTTCACACAGGTGAAATTAAGAACATCCGTCCTCTAGGAGGGGAATTTGGAGCTGCCTGTAGAGAATGGTGATTCTCCAGCTACAGGCATGTTTCTGGAGTTGAATGGAGGTAGAAGAGGTTTGAAAAGATGAGGTGGCTATGCTTCCCCTAACATAGCCCTATGGCTCATATGGTACCCCTTGTAGCACCCAGGCTCTTCTCCTCATGGTCATGGCTCAAGCAGTCAAGACCCTGCTTGCCCTGGTATACAGAGTTACTCTTTCCCCACTGTCATCTTAGAAACATTAAATGAGGGTGCAAAGCCAGGGCTAGTGGGGGAAAAGCAGAGCTAAGCTGTTTGCAGATGAATTTATGAGAACGATCAAAGAGAAAGACTTGAGAGGAAAAAGAAAACAAAAAGATAAGCTCAGATATGGGATTACCAGCCTGGCAGCCCAGCATCACTGACTTCAGTGGGACCAAGAAGCTACAGCTGATGGCTCCAAACAACTGTTGCTTACTTCCACGGTCACTGGAAACCAGAATGCTCTCCCAGTCATCATCAGCTCGCTGCATTACCATCACTGCCACACATCCAGAACCACCTCAAAGGAGTTAGTTGTATCAAGGTGGGAGTCAACTTCTCCTCGCAGGTAACAAGAGACATGACAATGGGAAATGGCCCCAAGCTGCCATTTCAAACCAGAAAAGATTTAGACTGGACATTAGAAAATTTTTCTTCGCTTAAAGGGTGGTCAGGCTTCTCCTGGAAGTTTTCAAAAGTTGTGCTGTAAAAATTTGGCACTTGGAGACATGGCTGAGAGGTGAACACAGCAATGCTAGATTAATGGTTGGACTTAGAGGAGGATCTTAAAGGTCTTTTCTGACCTTAATGATGTTATGATTCTATAATTGGCAGAGAGCTATGTCAATTCAATTCAAACAAACATTGAACATGAAATAAACATGGGAGCCCATTTTGTTCTAAACCAGTTTGGTGAAAAAAACCCAGAGTGTTACAAAATCCCCATTTGTTCAATGGGGATTTTTGTTGCATTTTCTCTTTTGTTTCATTTGCAAAAGAAAATAAAGCCAAGTATATAGAGAAAGAAAAAGCATGCGCACATTTAGAAATACAAACCTCTTTGTGTCTGGTAGCTTATAAATGAATGGGCAATCTTATGGTATAGGAAGCCTCACAGTTGACAGAATTGTTTTCTGTTACCAGTTGTCATTGGTACTGTCAAGACTAGCTTCCCATTTATCTAAGGAGGGCAGTGAAACACTATGTTGTCAAATATTCATTCAGTCATTTGGAAAAAAGACTGCAGAAAGAAGTAGCTAAGTCACCAAGAAGCCAGAGTTACAGCATGAATCCTTGGCTGTTTTGAAAAGCATTTAATTTCCATCAAAGCCAGGCAGAACAAGACCTTTTTGTGTCAACACCATGATGTCTAGTATCAGCAACTAATTTGGCATTAACTCTTACTAATGCTTGATAAGCAAATGTTACTACATAATATTTGGTTATTGCAGTAAAGATATTCAGAAGAACTCTGTCTTCCTTCAATCGGTAAAACATATTTAAATATGGTTCTGTTTTATAAATAATTCAGCTCCTTGAGATCACTCTCTACAGTAGAAATCATCAGAAGCTGAACATAAGATAATTTTTCACTTTTTGTTTGGCATGAATTCTTCTGCAAAAATACAGAGTCTGGACTTAATAGCAAGAAGTTACCTCTTAATTACACATGCAAAATTCTTTACTTATCTTAAATTTCTAGCCAAGTAATTCTTAATGTCAAGTAGATTCAAAGGGTATATGCTGACTTTTTTTAGGTTGAAATAGTTGGATAAAAAGATAGCAATTGAACATGTTGTATTTTCTTCAGCCAAGTAGTATATATCATTCCTCAAATTACAGAGCTCTAAGTAAACTGTTTACAGAATCACAGAATCACAAATTTGGAAGAGACCTTCAAGATCATAGAGTCCAAACCATGCCCTAACACCTCAACTAAACCATGACACCGAGTTCTACATCCAATCTTTTTTTAAACACATCCAGGGATGGTGCCTCCACGACCTCCCTGGGAAGACCATTCCAGTAGTTGATCACTCTTTCCACAAAAAATTTTTTCCTAATTATTAGCCAACCAACACTCCATTTTCTTTCTGTTTTAAGACAGACTTTTCTATTACATAAGCACATACATTTTAAAAACAGGAATTATTCCAGCTTAAAACACTGGACAAAAACATACATAGACTTCGTCAGGGTCATCTTGCACTAACTATAACTAAGTATGCTTTTATAAAGCAAAAGGCTGAAATTCTTGGGCAAGCAAACAACTGAGAAAGTTACTGCTTGGCCAAAGAAACACTGCCACAGATACTATGGAACACAAGCAGACAGAAATTATTCAGGCAGTAGCTGTATTATCAGTTAGCTCATCTGAGACCATCTCATTTACATATAAAAAGGATAAGAGATAACCTGCCCAGCCTTACAGATAATCTACTTTGAGTAAAAGTTTCCTCCAACTACGCACTTTCATGCAGGAGACTAAAACTGCCCTGCAGATGAGCTTCAGTCAAACTCCTCAGGTTCCTTCTAAGATGATTTATCTTCCAAACTAGAAATGGTAAAAGAACCCCAAAAATGCAACAAACAAGCACATACAAACAAATAAACAAAGAAAAGGAATCTAGTGCAAGTAATTTTAATTAAAATCTGTTGCAAACCCACACTAAAAATTAAGTTGAGCACCTCTATATTAGAGTCTTCCCTAGATCAACTTTCTTAAGATACATTTGACAAACTAACGTATCATCTCCAAATGATGAGGGTTCTATTAACTTACAATTATATATTGATAATTTACTTTTTATCTACTTATTTGATGCTGTTGATAAAAACTATTGACAAGAGCTGTAACTTTTATTTTAAGGCATAATTGGATACCACTTCCTCTTTCTAATTCAAGTTACTTCATTCAAGTTGCAGCTCTTCCATAGTAATGTTCCCAAGATAAAAGGTCACACTTTAGTATTCTGTCTCCCCCACTTTGCATAAAGGACTGGACACAGACGGAAACCATTACCTGGGAATCTCTGGGCAGACGTTTTAGCTATTTTCTCACACGCTCTTTCACCTCTTTGTAAAACAAAGGTTCATTCCTCACTGCCTTATCCTTTCCACTTCTGAAGTCATCAGATTTAGTCTTTTCCTAGCCAAAGAGAAAAGAGTATATTCCACCAAACTCCCACTGTCTTTTTAATGAGAGTAGGCCACCCAGGTAAAGGCAGTCACATGTGCAGTCACATGTAAAAAGTCCTACTTCTGAAACCTCTGTTTATTCAGTAACCCTGAAGAAAGGGCTATTTTGATACAGAAATAAACCGGTGCCTTCTCACCCAAGAGCTTAACTGCCTCTTTCCAGGGCTGTCCATATCAAGCTTAACCAATTAAATCCTATCTTTGGCCAAATTCCGCCTCAATGAAGAAGCATCAATAAATCACATGCCAAGACAATCTCAGGCATGAGATTGTCAGGATTTCTCAGGATTTTCTGCCACCCTCTGCACACCAGGAGAAGAAGCCAGCTGACATGCAGCCAACTTATTTGCCAAGCCTGCCCTACCCTAGTAAGCCTTCAATAGGTCCAGCAATGAATTTGTGGCTCTTTGGCTCAGAATAGTCAACAGCAAACAGCTGAGACATTTGATTTTCCCTTTATTCCTACAGTAAAATGCTGTTGACATAAAAGACTTCTGTGAAAAGTCATAGCTGATGAAACCTTGTACTACAATATTTAGGGTTTGCTGCTTCTCTGAAGTGATTAAAAATTTATCCTCATCCTTAAGACACAAAGCAACTAAGTTCTTTAACAAAGTCAAAGCGTACTGTTAACTAAAGTTCAGTTGTGCAAATATTACTTAATGGATCCCATACCTCTTCCAGCATCACCTCTCAAATTCTGTCCATCTTAGAGACACACTGATTTGGAGTCTCCTACAGGAGGTCTCCTTGCTCTGTCTTTGAAATCACCCCATTTCCCATAGATCAGAAACATCCAATAAATACTGAAGTAGTGAGAAATTTAAGGGGAGACGGGGTAATGCTTATAGGAGATAGCAGAAAGGTGAAGAAACACTTAAGAATTACAAAGAAAGTATTTTCAAGAAATTATGCAAACCATACCTGGCTATCTTCTGTGAAGTCTTTGTTTTCTTTGATTTGTGGTACATCACTACTCTTTTTTGTAAGCTCATCTATCCTTTCTTCACATTGTTCTTTTAATTCTTTCATCTGGTTGATGCATTGTGACCTGAAAAAAACATGAACAAGACGATTAACTCTCATTTAGACTCTTCTAAAATATACTTTTGTAAAATTATCTAATTTTTTTCATATATCTATTTTTTCATTACTTTTTATTATTTCCTTAATTCTACTACCTGGGCTCACGTTTGAGAAGTCACTAGGAAACAATGAGGCCTTGACTTATCCTAAGGACAAAGTCATAGTGCAGGCATGCATTCTTTCTTCTATTGGAAGAAATTAATTTAAACTATTTTTGTTTGACTAGGTCATCAAGCTACATGATTTTTTTCTTTGTGTCTTTGCTAACCAGTCAAGTCCAATAAGGTAAAATCTATTTTGATCCTTGAAGCATTTCTACTATGATTACAGAAATTCATATTTTAATTTTAAAAAGAGGAAGCAGAAAAGTACCAGCTGAAACAGAAAACAGATGTAATATACTGTTAGCAAACTGAACTCAATATTTCAGCAAAATGCAGTGCTGCAAGATGTAACAAAACATATGTTACAGAAATTGAGTTCATTAGTAGCTACTGTAAGTTCCAGAAGGAATATATCCTAAAGATACAAGCACTGTATCTTTTACAGACTTTTAATAGTTACACAGCACCATTAGCATCTTAATCTTTGTGACAACAGTCTTTTATCTACAACTGTGCAGCCTGTCTTTCCCTCCTTTCCTAATTCCTAGGTCATGTCTGCTATTTGCAGCAGTGTTTTTCCTAAAGCTGCCAGGACAGTGTTCTCCCCTTCTAAGGATGTGCTGGGGATCCTGTGCAAACCCAGGAGTTTTGTCAATCTCAGCTTCTCAGTCAGGGCAAGACCATCCTTGCTCTTCGTAAGTCGTTCTACAGCTTTTGGTTTATATCAGAGGAAGAACAAGACCTAGCAAATAACAAACCAAGCTAAGAATTACCCCCGACACAGGTGATAAACCTCCAAGTTTTCCTAAGGCAGACTAACTGCATCTGTCTTGTATCACTTCCCTGCAGTGTATATCAATCCAGTGCCTCACGAGTGTACCTCTCAGTGGAGCATGAGCATGACTGTCCAGCAGATGGATATATTTGTGCTTTATACAGATCTATTTGTTCCTGCTGATCTCAGGCTTAAAAGGAAGAAAGACACTGGCAGACAGATTCACTGATTAGCACAGAACTATCAACAGAGGTCCGTGAGTCTCAGGTCTGTCATTTAACTAAACAGCAACCAGACAGTTTTTGGTACCAAGGTACACAAAAAAACACAGAGGGGGGAAAAGGCCTCTTAACAGACACTTAAGCAGCACAGCTTATTGAAAAGCAGGCACAAACTAAAGTTTCCAACTTCATTCTCCTTTTCTGTTAGAAATCTAAAATTACAGCTCCACTAATATAATCCATCTAGGTCATCTTTATTACATGAGTAATAATCCAAAGAAAGGTCACAACCAGCTGGTAATCAATAAGTATCACAGAGGCAGTAACATTAATCCTTAATTCTAAGGTCAAGGAAAACCAAAGAAAAGAAAAAATACCTATCACTACAACAATTACATTCTTGATGGAACATCATTATGAGAACGTGCAAATAGCAAGTTCTATTGCTTTTTTATATCTATCCATAAGGGGGAATATACTACAAGTTGTGAAGGCAGGTAGAGGAAACAAGAATATTATTGAGCAGAAAGAACTGAGGAGAAATTCTTAGAAATACCAGAAATGTGTATTTAGTGTAAGGATACTGGTAAGTACTTTTGTTCAGTTTTCCATGCTTTAAAATTCTGTGGGAAACCACAAGAAAAAGCCATGACTAGGTATGTCATGTAAAGCAGAACACATGAGTCTGATGGTACCAGAAATTCCCAAAACTTCTGCCAGCTCAATAAGATGCAGCTTCTCATCAGGTGTTCCCCTATCTTAATTCAAACTTCTTCACAGTTTAGCCTCTTAATGTTTCAATTTCCCCCCACAATTCTTAAGTGATAATATTGATACTTTTATCCTCCTGCAACAGAAGAACATCAAGAAGTGTCTGGGCACAGACATGAAAAACATTGGAAAGTTTATGCTCTTTTCCAAGATCAACTGTGAGCAACCATAAGCAATTTTAGAAGATGTGTCAATGTTACTTTCTCCTTAAAACCATGTATTTACAAACAGAGCTATAGCTAACACAAGAGTACCCTGGTTTATAACCAAATCACCTATAATTTGGGAAATCATCTTTCCTAAAGAACATACTTACAGGTCATATGAGAACTTCCTCTGAAGGTTAGTCTGGTTCTTCTGAAACCAGTAAACATCCAGCTGTAGCTTTCCATATTCTGTCTGTAACTCTTTCAAGTGTTCTGGTCAAAGCAGGATTAAAATACACATTAAAATACACATATACGTACATATTCTACAACACAAATGTCAAGAAACAAATCTACAATAAGAATGCTAAATTAATTCATCTGTCATGCAAACTACATTTCATACATATGCATAGATAATTGTTAAATTTATTCAACAATGGTGCACAGGATCTGGTAAGAATAACCTTTCAGCATAATGTATCAGCAAAAACAGTATAGTGTATATTTTTACCTACTTTTCCTCTTAAGGATTACACAGAACAGATTTGCAAACCCTGCTAAGTTGCAGTCCGGAAAATCTTTAAGTCTATGAAATCATAATCAGAACACAATATGAAACAGCATTCACATTTATCAGCCATATGCAGACAAGCTTGCAATGCTTCCCTGAACAAGATGCAATTTATAGCCATGTTCCTTAGCAACAGAGGCATCTGTGGTTTAGAGCTTTCTTCCTGATGGAAACCTTTGTGAGAGAGCAGCAGAAGACAATATGACAACATACATACTTCTTTGTAGGATTAATTCCCAAGAACCTCCAGAGGAATACATTGCTAACAACAATTTTGAAGCACTGTCATGAATAGAAATGAATTAGACTGACTTTTCTTATTTAGTATCGGATTTGAGAATTCCTCTGGTGCTAAAAATGCATGACCCCACATCTCAGGGAAGAATGCAAGCATATGTTGCCAGGTAAAATTAAGGAAAAAAACATTAACTTTATTCTATTCTGTATTGCGTCATAAGAGTCAGGAGTACTACTCCAAGCACTACATGGACAAATCCTCCTACTATTGAGGCAGATTAGTCTGATACTTAACTGGAGCTATGCAGAAGAAGTATCTAAGTCATGGCAGCTCCTGTACCACCCCCATGACTTG
>JAOTQP010001179.1:31846100-31862322 GCA_026413545.1 Cichladusa arquata
GATGCTCATTGAAATCGCAGGATTTCATTCCTTTTCCTGAAAGGAATTATTACCTTTCAGGAAAGGGAATGAAATCCACAAAATCGCAGGACAAAGTCTGAGAAACCCGCTGGCCACAATATTGACAGCCAAGTCCAGCAACTTATAAAAATTAAAGTTTGTTGAGAGATATTTATGTACCTTCCACAGCAATGCGCTTTTTAGGCCAGTCCTTTAATTCACGAGACACTGGTTCCTTGAGTCGTATGCTAATAACCAAATCAGCCATACGGAACTCCAAAGCATAGAAACGAAGCAGTTCGAGCCAGAGCTGGCCAACAGGTGCTGAATGCTGCTGACCTAAATCAAATACTAACGGAACCTGTTAATTACAGAAGTAAACCTTAAATAATATTTAGTGCACAGGCGTTTACCTGTTTAACTGTTACCCTTCCTTTATTTCATCTGCAATCCAGTGTGGCAGAATTTATCATTGATTCTCAACTCCCGCAATTGCAATAAAAACTGCAATTGAAAAGTTGGAAGATATAGTGTAAAAGTTCAAAATGAAAGAATGCAGCAATGGTAAAGAGTAGCATCAATAATTAATAGCAATTGCTTCTTTAAATGTTTATGCTACAATTTATAAATTTCAAAGAGAAAAGCATATCTCATCTCACAGGACACAACGGATTATACAGCCTATTTTTCAGCCATCTAGATGGAATTGTTAACCCTCACAACATGCAATCATGGGGTGATACTGTTTCTTACAAAGTTGTTG
Source organism: Cichladusa arquata (assembly GCA_026413545.1). NCBI lineage: Eukaryota > Metazoa > Chordata > Aves > Passeriformes > Muscicapidae > Cichladusa > Cichladusa arquata. The sequence continues at coordinate 31,846,864 of JAOTQP010001179.1, forward strand.
TATTAGAAATAATTTGTAAGAACAGTTCAAAGCAAAGAGAAGATATTTTTCATATGCTTAATCTAATTCCAAGATAAAACAGCTTCAGCTCTGTAAACTGTTTTCTCCCCAACAGATGACAATTCAGGGTCTTATCAAAGAGTTTGAAATCATATAGATTTTCCTGCCAGCTCCTTAGCACCAAGAGCTAAGCACAACAGACCTTGAAGCGAGCAGTCATGCAATCTCTTAGTTCAGCTCATGGTTTTGAAACATAAACAAAAAACTGAAACAGAAAATTGTTCTGTTTTGAGAACAGCAATGTCTGTCTGCTAGACTACTACAGAAAAAAATTTAAAAGTTCAGACCTTGCTCCTTCTAGGGGAAATTTCCAGAAAATCAGAATCAGTGGGATTATTCTCCCAAACCACAGCATCCTTCTTGGCTTCTCTCAGATGAAAATTAGTTAATTTGTTTAATGAGAATCCTCCAATCTCAAAGAAACATAAAAAGAAACATAGAGCTAAACATCATGTGAACTTTAAATCTTACCCATCTTCCCCATGGTAGTAAACCAAATGAGAACAGAGCAAAGAAAGAAAGAATATGTATAAAAATAGTTGTTCTAGGCCTAGAATATGACTCAATCTGCTTCACTCTTCTCCCCATACTTCTCTACAATAAGGTCTCAAGAGCTCAGTACTTTTGGAAAGGTGTGCATGTGTCAGGGAACATTGTCTTCTCATATTACACAGGCATAAAGGAAAGAGAAGACACACCAATCCCCTCAGATAGGTCATTTTTGTGTCAGAATGCTGAAGCGGATTGCATGACAGTGAACACGAATTCTTCCTGAGCCTGAGGAGTATGGTACGAACTCATGAGATCCCAGAGTGAGGCTGTTCTCATGCATTCTGGGATCTCCAGAAAGATCCCAATGTGAGAAACTACACTCCCACTTAAAATTTCAAAGGTTTATTAAACCTTAACAAAGTACAACAAAGGACTGAGTAAGGAAAGACAAAACGGCACTGGGAGCATATGATCATCTGCCACATGCTTACCCACAAAATGGCGGCTCCGCCTTTTATACCCTGGGGTTGCATCAGCCAACCCTGGCCCCTCCCAAAGTCTGTCCCTCCACTCTCCTTCATCATTCACTGGTGGAAATCACTTTCTTGCACCTTGGCTGGAGGGCAGGTGTTGCCATGCCATGCAACAAGCCTGCCCTCCTCCCAAGTGCCCTGACTACCAAGGCTGTCCAGTGGCAACAATACAAAGGGGAGGGGAAAGAGGACCATGGGGAGAACAGATCGCGATAACATAACTATACATCAATAAAACTTCTCTTAACATACACATAATATTTATCTCTCAATTGTGAGAGCCAACCATCACATTACTCATCTATAACACTGAGCTTTATAATACCAAGTTCGAGCTTTGCGAACTCTCCTCCAGTTCCTCTGTGTATACACAGAGTGGTGGTGCCTGGCTTGCCCTTGCTGCTTTCTGCCTGCCCACAGAGCCTCACCCCATTCTGCTCTCTGACCCGTTCCAGCTGCATGCCTGGGGCCGTCTGGGACCATCTCTGGCCTTGGCATGGGGACCTTGCTATCTCTAAAGTTTCAATCCTGTCCTAGCCCTTAGGATATGCTTTTCAAAAACTTTTCTCTCTCCACACATCCAGTTTGCTGTGCACGGGACCTGTCTAAGACCAGACAGCTTTTGCCTGCTGTGCTGTGCCCTGCACATCACAGCCCTACAGCTGTGTGTCCTCTCCCAGGAGGGATGGCATGGTACAGAGCATGTATTCAAGGTCTGCAGAGCAAGGCTGTGAAAACAAACTCACAGTGTGACTGTCATCTTTCAACCAAGGCAATCTCCTTTCTTTTTCTCTTTTTTTTTTTTTTTTTTAACTAAGAGAAGAACTAAAAGAAATATCTTAAAGGAAGGAACTTGATCAAGTGAACATCTACTATCTGAAAAACAGGCTGGTAATTTCAAAAATTCCATTATTTCAATTCTGACCTCATATATTATGTTGTTGGTATTATCATTGCATAATTTAGGTTGGAGCAGGCCTTAAAGATCAGGTAGTTCCAAATGCCATGCCATGGGCAGGATCACCTCCCTCTAGATCAGGTTGCTCAAAGCCCCATCCAATTGAACAATTCAAAGGATGGGGAGTCCACAACCTCTCTCAGTATCCTCTTCCAGTGCCTCACCATCCTCACAGTAAAGAACTTCCTCCTAACATCCTAAATCTTCCTCTCTTTTAGTTTAATCCTCATATTAAAATCCATTAGGTCTTGAAAGATAGCTTAAGTAAAGCAAGAACTAGTTTTTAAAATAGAATTTTAATTGTTCTGGCCAGGACCTAAACTTAGGGCAAGTAGTTTATTCTGTTTCTACTCAGAACGCATTTCACAGGATGTTGTACCTCCTGAAAACAGAGGCAACTCAAAGACAGAAATTATAGTGGCTTTTTGTTAAAAAGCTACTAATGATCCCAGTCTCTGTTTTCAGTCGTGTTGTCCTGGAGTGACTTTATGATGCTCGTATCCCAAATCGTCTGTTCTGATAGTGTTGAATATAGAGTTCTGCAGCTTTGAGACTGGTTCCAGGAGCGAAGCGGGGGAGAAGAGGTAAAGAGTTTGTTATCAGAGACTCCACTTGCTCCCCCGTATCCTTCACATAGATGTGTTGTCTGCTGTGGACAGCAGGAGGGACCTCCCCTTTGGTCTTGGTTAGTTTTTGGCTAGCTGAGGCCGAGAAGTTCCCTGGACTGGGTTTTCTTCCATTTTTCTTGGAACTGTTCGAATCTGCTCTGGACTGAAAACCCACGGGAAGCACCGGGAGCTCACACCGTAGCCCACCAGGTCTGGCCTGGGCTGCACCATTACCCAGTGCTGGAGGGCCTGAGAACAGCCTGAGTGAGCTGGGCTGTGACCCACAGAAGGGACTGAGAACAGCCTGAGTGAGCTGGGCTGTGACCCACGGAAGGGACTGAGAACAGCCTGAGTGAGCTGGGCTGTGACCCACAGAGGGGACTCTTCTGAATCTGTCATCTCTTCAGAGCAGCGAGAGGTTTTGCTGTTCAGTATTGTTAAATTTTTGTGCTGGAGAGTGCTTTGCCTGTTAAAGTTTTCTCCCCACTTCTCCCCAAGGAAATCCTTTCCTGAACCAGCTGGGAGAGGGGCTGCTTGAATCTGTTTCCTAGGTGGACCCCATTCGGAGGTTTCCTCCCAAATTTGTCCTAAACCAAGACAGCATTTAAATTAATGGAGTTTTCATGCCTCCCCGCCCAATATTTTGATTCTTTTTTCTTGCCTGCATACACTTGAATTGGTTTGAGTAAGTGCATTTTTTAAAGGATCTTAACCCTGTATTAATGTGCTGAGTTACATCCATTACCTGAAAAAAACCCCATGTGTGTGTATGCACGTGGTCATCGCCTGCACTGACAGATGTGCAGGTAATTACAGGAGAAGAAACCACAACATGAAAGTACATTACTGGGTTTCTGCTACATGTTAACAACTTAGGCTGCTTTCTGTGCAATACATGGCTATAAGTGCAGGCTGGGGAGGGCAGCAGAGTCTACCTCATGTGTAATGACATCTTCTCCTGTAACATAGAAGAAAGCCTCCCACTAGTAATTTCCCACATCATCAAAAATAAGAGAACTTCAGCCCTCATAACACTGAATGCCAAACCAAAAGTAGTATTGCTAATGCATTTTTTTCTGCAGTATTATGTATTATTCAGTCTCTTATCTCCCTAAAAAAACAACAGCGCATGGTGCACCTGTTCAGCAGAGGTGAAATGCAACAATACTAAGCAGTAATAGTTTAACAAAATTGAGAAGGCAGCAACTTTTTCTTACCACTGCTCTGGAGACTTTCTTGCACAAGTAAGAGAACATCTGGTTGAGCCATCTGTCAATAAAAGGAATAAAGCTGTTTTTGTATCAACCACCTGTCAAGAAGGCGATTTTCTACAACTCTAATTTAAAACCACCTCTACATGTACTTCATTATTATTAAGTTTTATCAAAAGGAAGAGTAACTCTGCTTGTTCTGAAGGGAAAAAAAATCCTGGACTAATGGTTACTAAAGTTATTTTTACCTCTATCAAAGACGTGGCTATGGTAAGAAAACCCCCACCAACACAATTACTGTTTCAGTGTGCTTAAATACGACTATTCTGACACAGTGGACTTACATCATATTAAAAATTGGAATTACAGTTTTCTAAAATTATATGTACTTGGGTCCTTCTATTATATGAACCTGGGTCCTTCTTTGTTTCCTAAAGGAAATGTTAAATTCTAACAATGGGACTGCCAAATCAACTACAGTAGAAGTAAGTTTAAGTATGGAATCAAGTCCTTAATTCCTTTTTAAGCACAAAGATGCATAAAAACAACATGACAAATAAAGACTTTAAATTATTCCACATATAAATAACATAATATGGTTTCATGGCTCTAATATAACCTAGTAGTCAAAATGTGCATAGTGAATATATCAATACAAAACAAGGATCAGTACTGAGACAAGATCACAGAAGTATCATTTATTCCAGCTTTTACAGAATATAAATAATGATCTGTCTCATAGGACTGTTAGAGTACAGATGTTTTAAGTGTTTTCAAAAAAATTTTAAATAAAACACAAAGGTGTATTACACTGCCTGATGACTACAGTTCTGTGAAGAAAGGAATGTTATTTTAAGACTAGCTGTTTTACCCAACGAGCTTTAGAAAAAGTGCTACTACCACACTATAAAATATATTTAAAATATAACCTACATGAAGATACAAACATTCAAAGCCACTAACACATACTTAATGAAATGGTCTTACTTACATTGGCAGGAAACTGTGTATCTATGTTTATGTCTGAAGTTTTGAAACCAAATCTGCTATAGGAGGAGCCATACAATCTTAATGAACACTCTGCAACAAAAAGAATTGCACTTCATTTACACTATTCCTAACTCTAAGTGTGCAGCTACTTACAGCATTGTCAATAGATCTTAAACCTACACCTGGTTTTGATAAGCACAGGAAAAGAAGAGGGCTCTTCAACAGCCCAGAACTATTACGAAATCCTGCCCTCCCTGTGTTATTGGTAAAGGCTTATCATGAAGGTCAAATCCTTCCCACATCCTTTTCATCTTTGCTTTTTACTACAGGCCTGTTTGGGTGATGAAAACCATTGCAATTTAATTCTAAAACAGGTTTAAATTGCTACATCCAGTTCAACAGACTAGTAACGAAGAATTTAGAACTAAGCTATTTTAGAATTTAGAGAGCCAAGGTTTTTAATTCAGTTTTCATTTCATAAGCTGTTGGGGATTTTTTTTGGTTGATTTCTTTTTTTGTTTGTTCAGTTTTTGTTGTTATTTTGTTTTTAATAAGTTGGCATACCTAACACTTAAATTGCAAATAATACCTGGCAATTTTTGACGCAGCAAGTTTTCCATCATTGTTTTAATGTTAAGCCTTTCTTCTAGATCTTCATTATTTAAGCCAAACTCCTGTACAACATTTTCAACAGCAACACCAATAGCTTGTATCTGAGACGGTGTTGGAGGAGGAAGAGCAGTCAGCAGTTGTTCTTCTTGCTTTTCCTTTCAAGATAACAAGACTGATGTTATATAATGAGTTTCTTGAGTTGCTTAACACACTTAAATGAATGCAAACAATTCATCCCAAGTAATACCACTACCACAAATTTTCTGGCTAATGTAGATAATTGGAAGCAATAAAGAATCTGATACTCCAGGAGGCTTCACTAACATTCAGATATATATACATATATATATATATATTTGGAACGTTAAAAAAATCATGAATTCTTTAATCACCTATGAAGTGTGAAAAGGTAGGAGCTAAAGAGGAAGAAACAGAAAATCTGCATAAGACATACTTTTGTCCACTTCAAGCAGAGAAAGCAGAAGATACTTTTTAAAAAAGGTAATTGATGTTATGCTAGAAGTTATTTTGATGCTTATGTTCAAAACAAACCTATTTCCTTTACATATAAACAAGTCTGTAATACTCCACAAGTCCTTAACCTTTAGAGTACTTCTGAACTGAAATATTCATTCTGGCATATAGGCTACAATTTCCAATTCTGCCATATCAACTGTATTTGCTTATTCCTACCCCTCATTGCAAAGTCCAGGTCCCAAGCTTACTGTTTTCATCAGTATCACTATGTAACAGTTTTTAAAAAGATTGAAACACAGTAAAAACTAAAGGTGGAATAGTTTTAAAAGCAGTGCAGTTTCATCATCCTTAGTGGGGTAAGGGAGGTTTCATTAAACTGCAGTTTATATTTTTTCTTGTGCTTAACTCACCTTCAAGCTTTTCTTGTGTCTTTTTTCTTTAATATGCTTATGAGCAAAAGCCACTGACTCAATCAAGACATCACATAATTTGCAGGTGTATTTTGCTGTCGGGTAGCTTCGAGGTTGCTAAAATAAAGACAGTAAAAACCCACCAAAATATATAAAGCTATTACTTTCACTTCATTCAATATTCTTGCTAAGTTCGATGGACTAACTCTGAAATTTACACCCACTCACTTTAGCTTCCTTCACTCCATATTTGCCATCAAAACGTTCGCACATCAAATATAATGTCAGACGAATGACACCATGTCAATCACACCCAACACCTTATCTTTACAGGTGAAAAATATCCAATGCCCATGGAAGAATATAGTAATTGACCAAACAACTACTCTAGCATTTTAGTTAAGATCTGATGTCATTCCATGAACTAAAAGAGAAGCCATTTTTGAGCTTGAATTGTTATCAATGTTGTAGTAAAAAAACCCCAAAAGATAAACCCTCTTCTTTTTGCAATTCATTAACAGCAATATCATTACTTAAATTCTCTAAATAAACTTCCTAGCTACAATCAGAGATATTGCTCAAAGTGTACCTTCTACAATGTACTTATACGCACAAAAAATAAGAGTGGTCTATCTATACAAGCAAAGACAGTGGCACCTTCTTCAGTCTATAAATGTAGTCCCGCTTCAATCGTTCTTCAGCTTGTTGCAGCCCCAGAAGTTCTTTTGCTGACAGCACAGATTCATCTATGACTGGAACTTCTGCTTCATCATGATCATACTCATCTTTTCTAGTTCTTCTTGGTCTTCTTGATTTTCTAAGCTTCTTCATTTCTTATAAAGAGTTATGAGAGCAAACACGTCAAATAATTGCAAAGTGCCACACAGCATTTAAAAAAACCAATTTCCTTAATTAACGTTTTACTTATATTAGAGTCAAAGAAGGCACAGTTCACCTACCTGGTGTGGTTTCACAATTTTTTATGTGCAAGTCTGATAGTAAGTGTATATTAGTAACACAACCTATAGTGCCTTTGTCCCAAACTACAAATAAATTAATTTGTCCCACTGAAGAGAATTGTCTTATTTAGATACCTTTGTTAAAATCGGCAAAAAACTTAGAACTAAATGCAATAGATATACCTGTATGTCATTACACCAAAAAGATAGCATATATCCAAAGATTTCAGAATATCTGGTTAGGCTTTGGAAGACAAATAAGCTACACTACAAGTATGACAGAATTAAAAAGTGTAGGTCAAACTGAATTATTTATAATACCTAGCAGCACTCTGATACAGCACTGTTGAGGTTTGTCACATATGACAATTAATTAATAAGGGATCAGTACCTGTATTAATGTCATTTGCCTTTCAGTTAAGTCAGTATGTGGATCAGTACTACCACTAGTGAAAAAAGTAAGCACCACTGCTGACTTCAGACTAAAGAATGGACTTGCTAAGTATGTGCACATTGCTTAATAAAGCTGTAAAACTGTCATGATAATAATACTCAAAAACACTGTTGTGCTTACAGCAAAATCTCCAGAACAAATCAAATACCACTTCTACTTTTAAGCAAATTTTATCATCATTTTGAAGAAGAAGCTGCTGTTGGCCCAAAGCCAATACCTGTAAAAATCATCTCGGGAATAAATTTTTTATTTTTACACCTTGCCTTTCATTTATACAGCTATGCAGGATGTCCCAATGCCTGGAATTTCTAAAGTTCCCTTCTTCTAAGAAAGTTTATGCAACTTCTTTAGGCTCCCAAACTTTTATCATAGCATGAGGCTTTAATCAGTAATAATTAAAAAAGGCCAAAAAACCCCCCAGATAAACTCCTCTTTCAAATACATTTACAAAACTTATTTCCTGTGACCATAATTTTTGTCTCTAATCATTAGCAAAATAGAAACAACAGAGTTCCGAATTTGTGACCAGTTATTTGATTCAGTTCACTCAGCAGCATGCATGTGTTAGTGGTGTATGTAAACAGTACCAGGAGAAAAATGGCAATATAATTTATTTCTTTCAGCAGCAGCGCAAGTTTGAGCTGCAATAAAGAGAATTTAAGCCTAACAGGTTGTAGAAGCAGTATTCCAAAGGAATCTCCAGGGAGCAGAAAAGAAGTCTGAACTTCTGAACCTTCTCCACATCCTCCATTTTTGCACCAACACATCTGCTCAAATTCCTAACATGTAGCACATCTGTTTGACTATATTTTTAACTAATTAATGTGGACAGAACCTGTAGGTGTATTAATGTTTTCACAGAAAAGCCTGTGACAACTACCTACTTATCAGTTACTTCTGTAGTCAACAAGTAACTTTAAAAAATTTAAAAATTAAATAAATACTTCTAATATTTGGTAGGTACAGTAGTGTAGGTACATTAACCTAATTATAGGTTAATAATTAAATAAAGTACTAAAGAACAGCGTCTCAGAGACTCGGTAAATTTCCTTATGAGCTACAATAAAAAGACATGAAGGTAATGAAAAGGACAACTGCACAAAATATTTCAAGTAAATGCCAGAAGAAACATTTTCAGTAATTTTGCTACTTGACATAGAACTTCTGAAGGGACCTCAAGAGGTGAGCTATATCATGCCTGAGCTACACAGCAGGATGAAACAAACTCTGTCAAAATCTGAGCAACGCTCAGCTAACCTGTGTTTAAAGGCCTTCAAGCACGTTTTCCACGAGCTGCCCAGACAACCTCTCAAGAACTTCCCTAGCTTTCCCTCCATAAACTTGCCCTTTATTCCTCATCTGAACCTTTCTTGTTTAATTTTAGGCCCATTGCCTTGTGTCCCATCTACTGGAAAGAAACAATATAGTTTGCTACATCAGCTTTTTACAGTCTTCCTAGATAGAGGAAGATTGTTACTATGCCTCCCTACGCTTTTCCTTCTGCAGAAAGGTTGGTCATTGTTCACATTTTGAATAGCTACTGTTTCCCACACATCTTGACAACCTTCTAGCTTTTCTTTGCATAGCTTCCCTTTTATTCATACAAGTGGGGTACCAAAACTGGAGGGAGTACTGCAACTGAGTTTACAGAAGACTCAGAAAAAGGGGTACTTCAGACTGCGAGTTTTTTTCATGCCTCACAACTCCACAATAATGATTACTCGCTATCATCTTCTGATTCAATATCATTTCAGATCCTTCTCTGAAAAAACCATTACTTTATAGTAAACTTTCCTCCTTTATTTGCAGAGCTGATATTCCTACTTAAACAATGGCATTTACACATCCTTTGTACTTCATCCTATATGTAGGTCATTTCCCCAATTGTGCAAAGTTATTTTAATTGAACTTCCTGCTTTTCTGCATTCCACTCCTACCAGCTCCACAGCATATTAAACTTTCAGAGCACACAATAAGTCTGCTGTCTTCATTCATCATCAGAGTGGTATAACATTGAATGGAATTGAATCCTCACACACTAGGCATTCACTCACTATTTTCTTTTACTGACAAAATCTTAAGTAGTTTCTGAGTATAATTACCTAATTAGCTCTGCAAGTCTTTTACATTAATTTTTTTTTAATCCAGACAATTTTCCTCTAGTTACTTACAGAACTGTAAGAGTATCTAAAGTAGCACAGTACTAGTAGAAACAATATCTACCAACTGTCTTTCCCATGTCCACAGGGGACTGATGACTATCTCAAATGCATAAATTAGGGCTTGGCATACCTTTTCCTTAACAAATGCATACTTACTACTTCTTATCTTTGTTACCTTTCAAATACTTACAGTATATTATTTGTTTCAAAACTGACTCCCAAGACTTAAGCTGCACACAAATTATTTTAATTTCTCTTTAAGAGACACTTGCCCTTTCCTGTAATCAGTAGCTCACTCCCCTTAAGTTCTCAAGTATGATTGCCAGTGGTTCCAAAAATCTATCTCAGTGAGTTCCTGAAGTTTCACAGAAAAGAAGTTCATTACGTCCAGTAAACTGAATAAAAATCTTGTGAAAACACTCCACTCTCTCCTCATGTGAGGCTGAGCTGTGTGCAGCTTACTTCTAACAATGGGAGACACTGGGCACCTGTTCACAGTTTATCTTTTCAGTGACAGCTAGTATCCAGGGAAAGGACATTTAATTTCTGGACTTCCTGGTATCAATCAGCAATAACTCTTCTTCTCAGCAGAGGGTCTGATCATTACTGTCTTTGTCTCCCACTCTTAAATAAAATAAGACAGGTTTCTTGTCAAGTGGCATTCCATGTTAATAGCACCAGACACAAGTAATATTCTCTGTATTCTTTGAAGCTTCCTTTTAATGCTTTATTTGCATTCAATGAAAATATTATGGTATTGATCACTTCATCCTCCCTTAGGCTGTCCTTCCTAACATTTCAATACTTTGGGTTTGTACTCTGATTATTAGCACCAACTGCCCACAGAGAAGTTAGATATATATGAAGAACGAGACTTGTGTTATTGCTGTCCTGAGTTCTCACAATACTGACAAGGCATTGATTTCAATCTTCATTAAGATATATCATTAAAGATCTCATTGGTAGCTCCAAAAATCTTACCTTGTTATCAGCTTAATTGAAAGATCTCTTACCAGCCTTGACAGATTCCATCAAATTGTACAGTGAAAACAACAAACAGGGACTCTACACAGATGCTGCAATCTACTAACTCCTACCACTCACAGGCTAAACTACAAAGACAACACAATCTATAAAACAAGTTCCGTATTATTTGCTGCAACCATTTGTCTGAAGTACAAGTGCAGTGCAGTCAACAGTTTGCAACACATGAGAGAACAAAACCCACTTTTTTTGCGTAAAGAGTGAATCGTGAAATGTTACTTTTCAGTAACACTTTTTTGCTTTAAGAATGAATCGTGAACTGTTACTTTTCAGTAACACAACTCGGAAGCTACTTTACTGGATAGCTACATAAAAACAAAGAAACGTGATTACCAGAATTTCCCTTCTGCACGTCTGGCACATCTTTGCTCATTAAATCTTCCTGAAGTTGTCGTCTTACATTTCGGTTTCCAGCACCTTCCACCTCGTGAGAAGAGTCCTTTCTTGTCCTGCCATGCCCAGGAATCCAGGCAGCAGAACGGTACTCTCTCCAGGTGTCAGAAGTACCATGGTGGTCATCAGATACCCACTTCTTCATTTGGTCTCTTTGGATATCATTTAACTTTGACCCTTGACTGTAAGTTGTGTTCTTCAGTGAATTTGGGCTACTCAAAACACTTCGTGGCCCTCGTCTGGGACTGCTTCCATAACGACCTGGAGTACCCTTTTTCTTTTGCAGGCTGGTATCGATTTTATTGCTATAGCCAGTTCCATATTCATCCATGGCTTGGTTGTCTTTCTGTAAGGGACTTTCTTTTAATTCTTGATGCAAAATTTCCTGTTCCTTTTTTTTTTTGGCAAAGCAAGATTTTGCAGCATCTCCCATGGTTATTGCTGTTCAATTTAGTGATTCCCACCTAGAAATCAAAAAGTTAAAAGCTGTATTTTAAAATCAATCAAGGAATGAACACAGGGTATTAACTGCTATGGAAATCTCAACAATCAAAGCCCTGGCTTGAACCAAGGCAAGAAAAGGCAGTCTTAAATGCAGCTAGGTCTCTTCTCTTAGTATGTCTTATCACCTATGGGTGGTTCATAAAATGCAGAGACAGCCTATGGCTTTTCCAGCCACTAAGATCTAAATATCTTTAGGACAGATAGAAAATTTTTAGAGTCTACAGCTCAGTACAAGAAATCTTTGAAAGAAAGGCTGAAGGAGGTGAAAACAAAGCCCCAAGGCCATTCTACATATCCGAATATTCATTTTTGCTCACAGTAGACACTGTGTCTAAGAATGCTAAATCATGTGTTAGGAATGACAATCATGATCATCAAAGGACACAGAGATGCAGAAGCTAAGTTGCAATCTAGCTATCAGGCAAGGATCCTACAGTGACTTAGAAACAATGTGCACTCTACACATCTTAGCCAGACCACCACTGTGAGGTCTCACATTACTCCTATTTCATATTATTTTAGCACTGCCTAAAACATCTGGACCACTGAATTTTTCGCATACCCATCCCCTTTTCCTTGGTTATCTCCATGTTCTTACTGCAAAACACTTCCACAGAGCTCCAACTCCAATATTGCCAATAAGCCACGTGGACTGTGAAAGGGGAACTACAGGAAGAGACTGTGGTATCATCAACATCGAACATTTAATGTTTTTAATATATATATATACACCAAACAAAAAAATATTTTCTCTTTCAAAATAAGAGTGCTTAAGGATGCAGATAAAGCTGTAAGGAGATTTAAAAAGCATTTTCAAGTACCTAAACATCACAAAATGCACTTCTGTTGCCATTAATACAGGAATAGGGTGCCTGATTTTTACTTTTTTCTTAAGTTCTGCAGGCCACAAAAGCACTCTTAAGCATCTCAGTGTCTGTATTTTATAGGTCTGAAGGCTTTTAGTATTTATGTCCCTCTTAAGATAAAGACAGTTTTTTGGTCCCACACAAGCAACAGAAGAAACAGGATTTCTGTCCTAAAGACCAGAATTCTTATCCAGTAACGTACATCTCTGGAAATGCAGCTAGTGCAGCTAAGAGCAGAAAGAAAAGCTTCAAAAGTACAAAATGCACCTGCTCCCCATTTTAGGCAAGAAACGCCGTCAAACCCGAATTTCCGAGTGACTTAAACCCAGAGCTATCCCCAGAAGCAGCGCCCACACCCTGCCGCCAGGCTGGATGACGGCACCTCCCTGCACTGGAAAGAAGCAGATAAGTCAAAGTTTACATGCGGCTCCCAACCACGACTGGAGGTGCGACCCCGGCGTGGGCAGGGGGCTGCCCTGGGGGTGCAGCAGACGGGCAGGACACGGCTGCCTGCGGGCCAGCAGCGCCGGGCAGGCCGGCCGCGCTGCCGGCGGACCCAGCGCAGGTGTCCTGATGCCGGCGCAGGACACACACTGCTGGGCCAGGGATCCCTCTCCCCACGCCGCAGCTCCCGGCGCGCCCCTCCTCGTCTTCCCACAGGCTAACGAAGGTCCCCGGCGCCGCCATGCCGACCCCGGACCCTGGTGGAAGGACTGTGGCGCAGCATAACCCAAACCTGCCGCCTCAGCCGGACACAGCCCGCGAGCAGAGGGGCCGCGGCAGGGCCAGGCAGGGAGGGAGCGGAGATGTAGGGAGGGGGAGAGGAGGCAAAGGGGCGGGCGAGGGGGACAGCACGCCGGTGGACACCGCCCGCCGCCGGGAAAGGCCTCGCCCCGCCGCCGGCCGCCGAGAGAAGCGCACTCACCGTCCGCTACCGCCGGCCCGCCCGCCGCCCTGGGCTCGCCATTGTGGCGCGACGGAAGCGCCGCCTGCCCCTCGGCGCGCCCGACCCGCGCGGCTCTTCCGGCAGCGCGGGCCCGACCTCCGCGCCCGAGGGGCCGGGCCGGGTCGGGCGGGGCCGGGAGGCGGGGACGGGCAGCGGGCTGGGAAAGCGTGCCTGGCCCGGCACCGACGTGCCAAAGAGCCAGTGGTCCGAAGTGTTGCGTCCGGCCCTTCCTTAAACCTCCTGTCATGATGACCCCCACCACCTCCCTGGGCAGGCTGTGATTATGCCACGCCTAATCACCCTTCTGTGAAGAAATTACTTCAGATGCACAACCTGAGCCTCCCCTACCGCAGCTGGAGGCTCTGCCCTCTTGCCCTGTCACCGGGTGCCCGTGGAAAGAGGCCGACCCCCACCTGGCCGCGCCCTCCTTTCATGCAGTTGCAGAGTGCCAGAAGGTCTCCCCTGAGCCTGCTCCAGGCCGAGCACCCGCAGCTCCCTCAGCTGCTCCTCACAGGACCTGTGCTCCAGACCCTTGCCCAGCTCCACTGCCCTCTGCACACGCTCCAGCATCTCAATGCCCTTGCAGTGAGGAGCCCAAACACGGACACAAGATTTGAGGGGTGGCCTCGCCAGTGCTGAGTACAGGGAGATAATCACTGCCCTGGTCCTGCTGGCTGCACTATTGCTGACACGGGCCAGAGTGCCATTGATCTTCTTGGTCATCGAAGAGTTGAATCATTGCAGCCATCTCCCAGAAAATAAGTACCTAATTTACTGGCTTGTTGAGAAGAGTTTCTTTGTACCATGCTTTTGCATTCATATTTATGAGAAAGAGGGACTCTTAATAAGCCTTATGAGGTGGCCCTCATGAGAATTCACCTTCCCATTCCAATTCAGATTTCCTGAGCAAAATGTGTACAAGTGTATAGTTTTGAAGATAGGTGAATAGTGGAGACTTCCCAGAATAACTTATGGTACCTTTCCAAGACAGGAACTTACAGCCTTGTGCTTCGTATTAACGTTGGAAAATACTTTTGACTTCCCCTCTATTACCCTTTCCTGGTAAGATGCTTTCTGGAAAGGACCTGGCATGGAAGGATAGCGTATCTTACCAAAGCAGGTAAGATATAAGCTTACACCTGTAAGCAGGTGTGGCTGGGGTACCCAACATGAAAATGTTTCTGAACCCTGTCTTACCTCCTTCTTCCATAAAATTGTTGAGTGGCTGCAGGCTCAGCATGTTTCATGTCATGTTGACTGTGGTGGGATAAACAGTCTTTGGTCTGATTAAAGCTTCTTACTAGTGCAGCCATGCAAGGCTGTCTAAAGTTTCTGTCCTTTTTATGAAACTAAAGTTTCTGTGGTTGTTATGAAAGTTGGTGATTCACGTTTAAATTTCAATTAGATGTATGACTGTATACACAAATATTAGCATTTTCTATGGTCAGACAAAAGTAAGAGGAAATAAGCTAAAAGTGTCATATGTTCTAAACATACATGCTGTTTGCTTGGAAAGCCTAAATTTTGATTAGCTGAGATTTTTTCCTAAATAGGTAGCATGAAGATATAATTAGTCATCTTTTGTGAGAAAAAGAAAACTTGCATATTGAATGCAAATATACTGAAATGGGAGACTGAATTAGCAAATCTTGCAAAATTTACCTGGAATTAAAGAAAACAAGAGGGAGAGATTGAAAAACGTTAAAAGAGTACAACTCACTAACATAAGATGAGCTAGATACGTATAAATGATGAGACTGAACACAACAAATCACAGGGG
>JAOTQP010001179.1:32015638-32029379 GCA_026413545.1 Cichladusa arquata
AGTGGAGAAGCACGTGGGGGTTGGTCATTGCAGGACTGCCAGGAGAGCAAGCTAAGTGCACCAAAACTTTCCTCAAAACCAACCCAAAGAGGGAAGAAATGGCCTGCAGCCACAAAAAGATAATATCCCTTCAGTGATTTACTTTTTTAAAATGTTTGCTGCTGGAGTGGAGCTTCATAAAGTGGGTACCTGTTGACAATGTCGCCCTGCTCCTGCTCTGTATGCTTCATTGCTTCGTTTATGAAAAACTGACATTTGCAATGTAATTATTTTAAATTATTTGCGCTCTTTTATGTCTAAATGTGAACATTTTCAAAAGACCTTTTTTCATTAAAATATATAAAGCAAATAAATGCAATATATTTTGGGCATTAGATCAGAAGACTTTAGTTAGGTCTTTTTTTCCATGTCACCTCCTAAGGGAAGTACACATTAAATTGCATAGTTTGCATGGCAAAATAAGTACAGCTTTTCATCACCAGTGGTTCTCAGAGAAAGCTTAGTTTTCTAGTGGGACACACAATCTTCTGCTGGATGGACTTCTGAAAGCAATCTAGATGTTTCTCCATTAAATAATTGTGAACACAAGGGAAGTTCTTCTATTGCCCTTGAAAAAGCTCCCTGAATGAGCTCCTGAGGAATCTGGGCTGAAGATTGCTTTCAGATTTGTAACAGATTGGTGGGCTTCTGAAGCATTGTATGTGTGTTCCTGCATTGTGTGTGTATATGTGTGTGTGTGCAAGTGTGGATACAAAAAAAACCTTATAGTCAAACATCAGACAAATGATATATAGTATGTGTTTTGGCTTAGATTGGCAAAGAGGAAATTGAATGCTTCAAAGGATTATTAGGACATTCTAAAAATTGAAACATTTAAACAAGAATAGGAAAAACATGAAGTAAGACAAGATGAAAGAGAAAGGCATGCATGTAAAACTCTTATATATGATCATCTTTCTCTGACAGACTCCCCTCCCTTCCTAATTTTCATGATACAGGGATTCGATTCAAAACCCAGAGCTGTATTAGGAAAGAGCTAGGAGCTACAGCTTCTGGGAAAGGGGACTAGGAATACTCTGGCCCCCAGGAAGAAAAAGGGTCAGTTTGTTTTTTCCCAGCTACTACAGAGCAATTTTTGTTTTGTTAGCAAGGAGATGATACATCTAAACCTTCCCACCTCCTTTCTTTTAAATGGTGGTGAAGGTAATCTGGATTTCTTTAGTTCTCTAAAGGATCTTCAGCTAAAATCCTGTATCTTGAAAAGTGACTCCAAAAGTTACTCTAGAACCTCTGGGATGACACGTTTTAGCAAGCATAGACAAGACTGACTATGCTCTTAATAAGCAGCAGGTTGCTGATAAGAAAATCAAGTCTTTGCCCTCAAACTAGATTAACACTTGCCAAAGTAAAGCCCTGACCTGCCAGAAAGTGCTTAGAAGACAAAGACTGCTGTGTCCTAGACACTCTGAAGCAAGGCCCTGCCTTTTTTTTCTTTTTTTTTTTTTTTTTTCTTTTTTTTCTTTTTGCGGAGGGCTTTGGGGGATCAGTTGTTCAGACCCTTTTGCTTACTTGCTAGTACTCTTTTGAGGATGGTGTATGATTTTAGCTTATGCTTCTGCTAAACAGCCCTCAGTAGTCCAATTTATAAGGTAGGCCTGGAGAGGCCTTAAAGTCAAGATTATGATTAACTGGAGTGACTCTTGACTTTCATCTAAACAGTCAAATCCTTTGACATGAGTTCCAAACATCTTCCCAAAATATCTACATCCAGTATACTTCAGACTCTTTAGAACACTATTGCACACAAGTTCATGTTATTGTTCTTAGTTTAGCATGTTTTTCATACCTTTATACAGCTGGTTGAAATATTTTTCTTGGAAACTTGTTGTCTAGGAAACATTTCTTTTATGTGGATGGTTCATTCTAAACGTGAACCTGTATGTTAGTAAATATAGTACTTTGCATATTTTTTCTGCATGACTTAATAAAAAATTAAGCCTTCAAGTTACTGATACATTGTTTATGTCAAATATTATGTTTGTTTTCTATTCATAATTCTTAAAACACCTTGTTTTTATGGTTTTCGCCATTTTATTTTCTCAAGCTTGAAAACAACTGGAACAGATCATGGCAGTATACTAATAGCTACTAGCCTTTCTTGAGGGCAAATATGGCTCCCGTTCCTTCTCCTCAGACAGGAATTTCTTTACTTGTGAATAGCAAGTTGTGCTAGGGAATAAAATGTTCCAGTCAATTACCCAAGCCATTTCTGATTTTGCACTCCTGTGCCTAAAAGACAATGAGACTCCAACCAAACAACAAAGTTTAGACCCTGTCCATAGCCATTTTAGAAATGTAAGTTATTCGAGCAGTTGAGGTTTTTTTATCTATTTCTACAATAAAGAGGGGTGCTTTTTTTCAAGGGTTTTTTAAGGAATTACTCCTCTTATCCAGTGTCTTGTGCCCAGGTGTGGTAAACGAACTCTTGGATACTGAGTTTTCCTGTCACAGCTTTCCCCACCTTTGGTGTGCGTTGTGCTACCACCACAGTTCCCTGTCACTGACTCAGTGATGTCAGCAGCAGCTGTGCCAGATGACTGGGACTGTAGGGTACATTTTTACTACATGAAGCAGATGCTCTTCTTTATTTAACATTGATTAAAAATCAATCTGTCTTCTAAGTCTTCCCATCTGCAAAACACATAGGCTCAGGAAGTGCGGCTGGGATTTTGATTAAGTACATGTTTTCCTCTCCTCTTCTTTTAAAGGTATGGATGAAACATGAGGAAAATGACACCCAAATTTCCGTGGTGTGTGAAGATTTTAAAATACACAGCCAACTTTTTTCTTTCTTTTTTTTCTTCTTCAGCCATAGTAGATTATTTCTTACATCTGGGTTTCAGTAGAAACAGGAAGCTGATGAATCAAATGTCCATAGGGATTGCCCTCATGGATATTTCAAAGCTGCTGGCAAGAATGAGGTAAATCACCTCAAATCTCAGCTTTTGAGGTTTGGTGAAGAATGCACTGCTGAAAAGGCTTCAGAGAACTTCGGAGGAAGTCCCCTGGCAGGGAGATGGTCATTGAAATAATCAAGTGATCTATAGTCACAGTTGCTTGAAGCCCACTCTAACTGCAATTATCAGTCCTTAACTATGTCTATTTTACAGAAAATATCCACCTCCCTCAGTGACTTCATTAATGGCTTGGGAAAATATTGTGGAGAGCATAATTTATCTTCCAAGGTCATAATAATTTTGAGACAGTTATTCTTCCTGAAAGGGAGGAGACAGTTTTAAGAGGGAGTTTTAAGAGGGAGTGCAATTGCTGCTGTGCTGTATGTGCACATACTGTGTTTGAAGTGTTTGAAGGAGTTTTGCTGTATTTTCCTGGAGGAGTGCTAGCCTCAGGATGGGAAACTGCATGAAATAAATTTTGTTACAGGCCCAGGGAAGGCAAAACCTTAAAAACCCAGTTGCAAATGCATTTCCCATGGATGGTTCTCTTACTCCATGCAACCAGTCCTACATATGTATTACAGCATAATTAAAAGTCAATTAAAAACAGCTTTTCCAGCAGTTTACTTGACACTTGCACTGTAAAACCAGGAAATTTAATTGCATAGTGAAAATTACTCAGTACAAAAGTTAACATGAGCTAATTAATTTAGGAAAAAGCTGCCATGAACAGAATTGTGGTATTTTGCAGTAAAAATCATCTATTTAAGACTCATAGTTAAATTCTAAGTAACAGGTAAAATAGTAAGATTATGCCTAGTTTGAGTGGTTTGAGAGCCTAGTAAAGGATGTTTTATATGAGCTATTGCAACAAAACCAACATTCAATAGAGAAAGAAGAAGTCTAGAATAATCCGGGTGTACCATTAGAGATGATCAAAGTTTGGACATTGATTATTTCATCCATAGGCTTGGTAAAATACACCTTGAAGACATCAAATCCCAGGTCTGATACATGAAGTTCGGGGATCAGCACATGAAAACAATGAACTGTATGGCTTCATCTTTCTTTCCCTTTCTCCAACAAATGTAGAGAAGCTGGAAATCTGGGTAAATAAGGGTCAGACATATCAATTAATTTAGGAGGAAGCTGTTTGCAATTAAAATAAGAAAAATCAAAAATGATGAGGTTTTTTTGTTTAGTTAAAAACAGAACAAAGGTGGAAACCCAGCTTGATTTGTCTTTCATTGTTTAAAAATTAAAGTTGTTTAAGCTTTTTTAAAGGTATTTGAGTCATATCTTATTCTTTACTATTATTTGAACTTTTTGGGTTTTTTTCTCTCCTGTACAATGGCATTATAAATTATGAGAGAATACTCCTTTTGTAAAATTGCAGTATGATGTAAAATTATGAAAATATATTATACAGTTCAAATAAAAGAACCAAGCATGAAATCAGTGGAGAACCTGTCCACAGACATGTTTTCCCATATGAATGCAACAGATAAAAAATGTAATAAATTCATTCATCTACACCCACTTTAAATATCTGAGCAGATCAGCAGTTTCACTGATGTGCGGCCAGACTTTGAAGTCTATCTTAGCTCTCTGGAATTTGACCAGCCACTTTCCAGACCATATAATGCATTGCAGATCTTTCCACATTATGTATTCCAGATGGCCATATTCTTTGTGCATTTTGCCTTTCTTGTTTAGGTTACTGGGGTGATTTGGGAATAAAACTTGCATGCTACAAAGTGACAACTGACATATCCTTATGCTATCATGCTGCTTAGATACTGATGATGGACTTTAATGAATGTTTATGAAGTTTGGGGTTGTTGTTTTTTCTCCCCTCCTTCAATCACTTTTATGCCCCTGGATAGTTAGAAACTGAATGTGGCAGATTCTTCATACATCATACGTAAGGGTTGAGTTTCAGAGGTGCAAGCACCCACAACTTCACACGAAGTTAATCATAGCTGGCAAAACTTAGCATCTTTTGTAGATCAAGCCACTGGTGAATGCAAGTTTCTCCTAGGATTTCCACAGTAAGAAAAGCAGCCCATGAATTGAGGCCACCAAGCTTATTTTAGGGACCAGATAACATATATCATTAAAATCTTCTGCCTAAGGTTGAATTCAATCATTCTCACAGGCATCAGCAAGATCTTATCCGCTGCCACCCAGAAAACAGCAGATAAGCAGCCAAGGAATATGAGGATCTTGTTCTCCTGAAAGGATCTGAGAACACTGTACACCTTGGGAGATATATCTATGCCATTTTTCACTCAGACCTCTAGATGGATATTCATTTTCCACCTCATATTGTCTGTCTTTCTACACAGACCTGGAACAAAGCCTTAGGTTTCCTAAGGCTACGTTATTCTCATTTCCCTGCCCTCACTTTGCACTCATCTCTCATCATCTCTCATTCCTTCCTTGAATCTCACAAGTCTGGAGAAGCTGGAATGCATTTGAAAAAAATAAACTCCAGAAACCAGTACCTGTTCCATGTTTTACTATACTACAGTAAATGAAAAAAAAAAAAAAAAAAAGGTGCAGACAACTATTAAAAGCCTTAAAGGAACATAGATCTGAAACCTACAAACACTTAGGTACGTGCATAGACAAAACTGCTACATGTTGGCAAGATCGGGGGTTATTAGAAAAAAACGTTGTGGAATACCATCTAAAACATAATGCCACAAGTCTTGTTCCATAAAGAGATGAAAATTTCATCACTCTAGACAACTTCTGTCCTTTCCATGCAGTGCCTCACACAATATCTCTCTTCAAGAAAAGATGTTTCTGCTGTACGAGCTAGATAATTGAAATATATTGTTTTATGTTGGTACTCAGTTAATGCCATCTGGAAATACAGATGTGGTCGGAAAAAAACTGTGTTTTTTTCTGAAAGGATATTTATTCTTTGTGCCACCTACTATGTCCACCAAAGCATGTATCAGCACTGAAGAAGTATAGTGTGCAAACTTAAAGTGGAACACGGGGTAAGAGCAGGTTTGTCAGGGACACCAGAATCTATGCTGTTTTCTATTTTCCGTCTTTTTAACTGTTTACTTTGCAATATGCCTTCTTCTTTCAAAAATTTCTTTACTGTCCCCTACCCTACAAAAAACTATGGCCTTTTAAACTCCATGCTGATGAAAATTGAGCTTCCAAATTATTAGGTTCCTGGCACAGCAAATGTCATTTAGGTTGTAAAGACAAAAGTAATGGAAAACACCTTCCCCGTATATGACACCACAGTAAAATCTCTGCTTCCCTCTGTACTGTGGCTATTGTCCAGCCCCAGAAATGGCACTGTCTGATACAGGTTATTTGTGACTGATGCTCTTTACTGAGATAGGAGTAGTGCATTGCCTCCAAACATGATTTTCTGTCTCCAGCTGGAGATATTTCCCAGCACTACCTCAGGTGCCTGGTGGCTGCTCCCTTGGCCTCCTGGTGTTACTGTGAGAACCAAGTGTATACTAGGGCTCCAATTTCCAGGAAAATTCTGTGGTAAGGTGTTGGCATCACAAAGGTTATTGGATGTCCCCCAGAAATAATGAGACTACTTGACTATTTACCCTGTGGTTTTCCTGAGTGTCCAGGAACTCTTCCCACACCCACTAAAAAGGCTTTTTTTTCAGCTCTCCCTGTGCTCTTCTGGTACATACCAGAGGGCAGAGATGCTACAACTCTATTTGTAGAGGGATAGCATGGCTAGAAAGTGAAATGACAATCAAATTTCATTGCGGACACTGGTTGTGCTCAGACATTGCACAATTGTTTCCTTACCTGCTATATTTGCAAGTAAGTTCTTCTGTATTTATTCATATTCCTTCTATAGCTCTTTTTATTTTCACTGTATTCACAAGGAACACTTCAAACCAGAGCAAATTAGGAACTCTCTGAATGTGGTGATAAAAAAACAAAGCCCTTCCCAGAACATTTCAGTGGTTAGTGGGGTTTTTGCCAGCACCTGTGACTGACCAGCTGCTAGCAAGGAAGAAATCCATGAAGTTGAAGAGTGCTTACTCCATGCTCTTCAACAAATTTTTGCACTGACAATAATAAAGTTTTGCCCCCAAAGACTATGTTTTGTTTTCTGTGTTTGCTCACCAAACAGGAAATGAGGCTATTTTCATATGTGCCACAAGATAAACCATCAAATAAAAGTACAACCTCCTACTTTAAAAGAGGAAATTGTTGCATAAATCTCCAAAAATCCTGCTACCTTGTTTGGGTTAATGTTAATTTTTTAATTTAATGCTCAAGAGATGTGGGTATTTAGCATTGATCTGTTCTAAGTCACCATTTCTCAGTTTAGTTTTTTGGGAATGAAAAAAATTCTTCAGTAGATTTTTGTATTTCTACAAACTGCCTCTTATCCCTACTATTGTGAGAAAAGATATTGGGAGGTAGGTACTAGCCAAGCTCCTGCAGTTCTTATGCTGCTCGTATTTTTAATATCATTATGTCCCCAAGGTGTTTCAACACACAATTGCAATTGGAATGGAGATCCTTACATCTGCCCTGAGTTTGTTTTTTTCAGCCTAATGCAGCTGCCACTGTCCCATATACAGCTCCTAGCTAAAGTAGGGAAGTGGGCAGGATCCAGCAGTTCACACAGACACAACATGTGAGCAAAAATTTAAAAAAAAAACCCAATACAAATTACTTTTGTTTTATTTGCTTATACGTATTTTTGCATTACTACCATCAGAATAGCCAAGTTGAGGATATGTTCAGAGCTCCAAGTGATGAGGTGCAATGGTTGACAGGGTTACATCTCTCCCATTGTACAACTGATTGAGCCAAAACCAGTTAGCTGGTCAAACCCATCACCTTCTGCACCCTCACCTGGCCTGTGAGTGCTGTGTTTGATCCAGGCAAGCCAGCAGCCCATCCACAGCCATGTGGCTGTCAAGGCTTGGCCACCCCTACAGGGACCAGAGGAGCTGCATCACCTCTCCCAAGCAGTGTCATTCCTGCTAGGGACTCAGACCCTCCTCTTGGCAGTGCCCCTGGGAAGGCAATGACGTGCTACTCTGAAACACAACATAAAGAAAAATATCTCTTGGTCATGTAAGAAGTTTCTGTTGCAAGCAAAACAAATGCAAATTTCTCACATCCATCTTGTCACACTTTCTCTTTAAATAATGCATTTCTTCAGTAGCTGGAGCTGCCTTCAGTGCTGGAACATCAGCTGTTTTTGCAAAAGAGTTTTATATGTCGTGCTCTGAGTCAGAATGGATTGAATTCCCCTTCATTGTGGACATCACTTCTGTGTCATTCCACTTATTCCAAGACTGTTTAAACTGTGATGGGAAAGAACTGCTCTGTTTAAATTATGTTGACCTTATTGTGTCTTATAACACATTATCCTTCAGCTGCACTTTACCTACAGTTTTCCAGCCACCTGATGCTGGGAAATCAAGGCTGGCTCAGTATTAAGGGCCATTCACTAGTTACTAGGGTCTGATTTCAATCCTAGGTAAATATCTTCCAAATTTTCCATGTTATTCCAGTGAAAACAGAGTAAGTTACCTGGCAGAAAATGTGATTTTTATGTAGTTGAGATTTCATTTACTACTTATCCTGAAAGGCATCACAGAGAAACCTTGGTAAAACTGATAGTTTATACATTTATTTAAAATCTTTGGCAAGGTCTTTGATTTGCTCTTGACAAAGTTTCCAGGATCCCAAAAAGTACATAAAAGTAGGGCTTATGACATTGCACAGAGTTAACTCTTGCTCTGTTGCCTTGAAAATACCTGAAGATCTGCTCTTTTGAGTGGTTTCCCTACAGAAAAGCTCAGATGTTGTCCATCATTTTGAAAAATGGATTTCACAAGGCATCTCTACTAGAAACAAAAGAACACTGAGATTTAGCCATCTTTTTTCTCAAACCATAAACTCTAAAGCAAAAAGGGCCTGTAGATGTGTGTGTCTCTTCTCCTATGCACCTGTGCCCATCTCACAGACCTTCAGCTCTCCAAACCCTTAGTCTTGTGTTTGACATTGGCAACAGTATAATAGTTCAGCATCTTTTGTCTCTCTCTGGAGTGTCTGGTTTTCCACCTAGAGAGCACCCACAGCAGATCTGTGAACCTCAGAGTCTCCTCCAGCCTTGGCTGCAAATGTGTAGGCAGGCAAGAGTTTTCTTAATTCAAGTGTCCTTGCTGAAAGACTATCATTGTTACTGATAGGCTTGCTGCTGCTTCTTAAAGAATAAACCCATGTGGTCACACTGACGTATGCATGTCCTGGACTTTCAGAGCTATCCTAAAGCACATGAGAAGGCCTGGTGCTCCAGACAGTGCTGTCTCTAGAAATTCCACTTTCAGATTGGAACACAGGGCTCATCTAAAGGTAGTGTGCTTTGCTGTTTAAGAGCAGAAGCAATGTCATAAAAACAAGAAGGGAAGAGGGCATAGTGCCCAAACATAAACCATACCAGTTATGGCAGACTATGCTGCAGTAATCCAATCTATTAGGAAAAAAAAAGGAAAAAAGGAGTGTGTGGAGCGGGAGGGGGGATAAATGGGCCTGACAAATGTTTACATACCAGAACTGGAACATAGGACCTTCAAAACCCATATGGAGCTGAGTGATCTGAGATCTGGTGTTACTGTATGTCAATCAGTTCAAGAGTCAGGGATCCAGTGTAAGAAGGAAATTACTAATCAGTTCTCTACAGCCAAAGACTGCTTTCCAGTTATAAAAATCTTACTGCCAACATAGGGATGTCAACCACAACTGGGCAGAGTCAAAGCTGTGTGAACAGCAAATTTTGAGCATCACCAAATCTTTTTTCTTTCCATATCACAATCCCAATGATGATACTACTCAAATTTCAAATCAATTTATGTCGAAAAATACACACATCTTAGAAAAAGCAGAATTCATATATTATTTATATATTATTTTCTGAATCCTGTGCCCATGATAAGTAAGGATTGACAGTTGTCAGGCATCTGGGAACAGGAAACATTAGCAAGCTTTTTTTCCCCTTATTGCAGTAAGAGGCTAAAAGGTTTCAATGGCTCTTTCTAAACCCCCAAGAAGGGAAAAAAATAATATTTAATATCCAAGATTAAAAAATAAATTAGCTGAAATCATAGTGTTTTATAGTCAGGAGATATGTAGAGGTACGATGACAATGATGACACTGTATTAACACCAATGGTATCTTTCAGTTATGACTAAAGCCATGTCTTCATAGGAGCAGAACAACAATTCTCCTTCAGAGACACTGCATAACAAGAATACTTGTCACAATTTTGAAAAGGCAAATAATTCCAGGAAAAAGGAATAATTTTAACCTATGCCATAGAAAGCTCTAGCCTCTGGTGTTGATTTCTGTGTTGCAGCCTGTGTTACAGATGAAACATTTCAAGGACTTTGCTGAATACTGTCTACAACTTCAGGACAATTTTCAAGATGTTTATCCATAAGGGAAGGTACTATTTTGGAGGAGAGTTTGTGAGCCTGGACGGTTTGGAGCCATTCCTCTTTTTCTTTCCCAACATCACCCAGGGGTGAGATAGGTTATATCCCTGCCATGTCTTCTTAGTGTACAGATTACAGATACTGCACAAAAATGTCTCCTATTCTTGTTTGAGGCCTTGCTGGTACTATCTGCCTACTCACCCTCCTCTGGCAGCAGTTTCCAGAAGCTCACTGTGTGCTCTGTAAATTAATACCTTTTCACCTGTCTTAAGGTGATCCATGAATGTCATGGTGTGTCCTCTAGATCTAGCAATGTGAGATTGACTGGGCAGGACCCTCACATCCAAGATATTTGTTACCTTTATGATTTTGTACATGTCTCATATCACACCCCAGCTCTCTCCTTGCTGTGCCAGAGTCACAGTTCTCCTAAACCCTTCTGCTCTCCTAAACCCTTCAGGTTGCTCTGCCAACCTAAGCATTTTCCTTTCCCTTGTGTGTGCTTTCCAAATATATTACACCCTTCTCGTGCTTCAGAGACTGGCTCTGCATGCAGCACTACAAGGTTTTATTAGGTGCCAAAACAATGTCCTCTGCCATTAGGATCCTTCCTGTTAATGCCAAATATATTTTTGGATTTTTTTGGGGAGGTGGGAGGGTTTACTGAACTAAAGCAGGGGAGAGACCAAGGTTGTATCCAGAGACTTGAGGGTTTTGGCTGCAGAGAATTAGCAGAGTTAAGAAATTAGCATTAGCTCAGAAAGGGAGCAGAGAGCTGATAAGAATCATGGTTGGTGTGTCTGAGGACACAAATAAATAGTGGCTTATGTCAAGTGCCTGTGTATGATGAAGTAACAGCTTTGAGAGAGAGAATAAATCAGTACCAGCTTTTGTTCTGCATCCTGGTAGCCCAAAAGCTGGTAAGTAATTGCTTTGTAGCCTCTTCTGAAGAGGACCAGTGGCCTGGACAAAGGGTTGCTGCTCAATAGCCGTGTTTTTCTGTGGATAGCATTTACTGGCTTCAGAGTGAAATGTTTTAAGGTGAAAATTAGAAAAGAAAAATAGATGCCTCTATCTTTAAACTTGGATTTGGTTTTATTTTTCTTCATCAGTGAGACAACACTTGTTTTTCAGCACATCACTCAGGTAGCTGGCCAGCTGGCTCACTTGCTTAGGGTGAGTTTTCAGTGTCTGGGAATCTCCTGATGTATGACCTGTTAGTGGTCAGAGATCAGAAACTTGGTGTTTGTGCTGTAAGATCGCTCACAATCAGATTTCCTGGCTCCTTGGAAGAACCACAGTCACAACTTCTCCATGCCTTCTAGATGGTACTGCATGAAAGCAGACTATCAGAAAACCCCTGAGCTCTCATTCAAATCACTGAAGTGCACTTTTTGTAAAAGCAGATTTTTGTTAAAAACCATGTATCCCATATAACAGCAAAACACTTTTAGCAGAGCTACTGAAATGCTGATTACGATAGTATTTCCTTCAGGAATGTCCTTTTTACCTGAATTTCTTCATGGGTCCCAAGAAATCAGTGGGATTCAGTTACAATTTGCTATGGACCTAACGGTGTTTGTTAATTCTTGTGGTTACATGAAGCACAACTCATATTCTCATTTATCATTCACGTATTTTTTAAATCTATTTCTCATCAAACCCCCTCCATTACAGGTGCACTTTAATAATCTGACATGATTCATGTAGTGAAGACCTGACACTTTCAGCCATTCTTTTCTAGTGCTGTTGGCACTGGTTAATATTTTCCACCTTTACTTTAGGTAATTTCCTAGTTTTCTATAGACAAGAAAAACATTTCAATGACACCCACAGCTCCAAACCACTACTTAGCACATAATGAACTAATTTAAACCAAGTCAATTTGATTCCAATTTTCCGCCATGTGAAACAGATGCTTTTTGCCAGGGCCAAAAGCCGTACATAAAGAACAGTAGCATATGAGCACATTCCTAACTCTAGGTGTAAATCAAGCCTATATAGTACTGTATTTCAAACAACATTTAGTATAAAGTAAGAAAATATATGAAATTACAGGCTTAACCACTCTGTGTTTGCCATTTCATTCCACGTGACTTCCCAGATGTAAAATTTTGGTGTTTTGTGAAGTTTAGTTTGCTTGTTTGTCTTGGTGGCAAAAAGAGGGTTCAGTAGCTGCTTATTTTGTTCGCAGTGAAAGTATGGCTTTGTATCAAAATATTTGTAACAATCTGATGAAACTATCAATCTACACAAGACTTGGCTGTTGAAATTTAACCTTTAACATAAACTACTGAGTAAAAATAGCACCTTTTTTTTTTACCTCACTACATCTTCCTCTGAGGCATCTTAAACTAAGTGCATCTTAAACTGAGGCAGTAATGACTGCAGCACATAAGACAACCTGTCTAATTCTCCAGGACCCTACAAAAACTGGATATCCTCCAATCAATGCATACATTAATGTATTTGCATTTTCAGCTTTTGTGTAATTTTTATCACCATACAGCATCAAAGGCAGGGTTTAGGTCTCCTGAGAAAGTCAGAATACACAGTAGTATCTCTCTAATACTGCCACGTGTGGCTAACAATAGTACTGTAATAACAGGGTCCTAATTTAAAAGTCAAGGCTCCATGTCATGTAATGGATTACACAGAACACTCTCCTACACAACTGCCTGGCTTAGCAAAAACCAAGTGCTAGCTTAGGAGAGCATTTGACACTTTTGAGTCATTGATGATGGGCAAGGGTGCTCTCTTGCTGTGCTTTTGGGAAGGAGATATATGTATATTTTCTGCTATTTGGGAAGATAGGGTGATATCCTAAAAAAACCTTTGCTAAAAGAAAAGTATTTTGGTTCCCAGGAAGAAAAAAGGGATAATTGACTGCTGAGCACATTTTGTCTAAGCAAATACAGCAGAAAATCTGTCAGCAGTTTGAGGATAGTTGAGAAGTGATTGTCCGAAATGAAGGGATAGTGGAATTTTCTATATAGTGTTTGCATTTTTTATTAATCAGTTGGCAGGTCCACTTGCTTTTATTATCCAGTTGTTATTTTTCAGCTGTTATTGAATGCAGTCTGTAAGCGAATTCAAAGCCAAAAGAGTAGGTAAGGCCACACAAAGCAAACACCTGAGACGTAGGAGCTGAGCACAGCTGTCATGTTGCAAGGTCATTCAGACAAAGGAAACAAATAAAGAATCTTCCTAGGAAAAAAATATAGCGTCTTTAAATATAGTCATATCTAGAATGATCTACAAAAATCCTGTGTGGATGCAGTATGAACTGTGGCACCGTGATGGGCAGATGTGCAGAAAATCAC
>JAOTQP010001179.1:32031635-32057130 GCA_026413545.1 Cichladusa arquata
ATGGCATACAGCTCTATCACAGTGTCAAACACGAAGAGTCTTAGGCAGAAACTAGAAGTTGAGTTAGCTGGTCTATCAGGAGAGGTATCAGGAAAGAAGGCTTTAACTACTGACTACCTCTATACACACCCATTTGTCTTTCTGGAGTCTAGAAAGAAAGAACTAAAGAAATATGTTGACTGATGATATGGGGTTAGTTGTTCTGTTTCCAAGAGAATGAAACAGTCTTCAACATTTTGTCATAGATTTTTAGGAGTCTGCAACTGCACCAGAAAACGACAAAGACAGCAGACATGGAGGATAAGAAATTGTAGATATCAGAGGTCATGAACACAGATAAATAAAATACCAGTTAAACATCTTGAAAGGCCAAGATGAAATTCCAAGAATACAACTCTGACATTGAAGTATTTCTTTCTTGAAAATAACGGGACATCTTTGCTTCTAACTACATACAAATGCAAGAGTGCAATCTATAAAATATATTATATGTCAGAGCTAGCATTACATAAATCACAACCATCTCACTTCAATCAGTTTTAAACCACAAAAAAACCCCCTAAGACTATTTTGAAATATAATACCTTGAACCGAGCCAAGCTTATTGCTAATGCATTTATTAATAATCCTGTCTCCCTGCATATTTGGGAACATTCAGAGCCTCAGTGTTCCAGCTGGGTTGCTTCATGTCGACTAGAAATATGTCAGATTGTATAGTCTGTGATTGGATACAAACCTTTCACATGCATGTTTTCATTTGAACCCAGATAAGGATCAGCCTTTTACAAAAACAAAATGGGTGTGATTAGGTACTATATATTTCTGATTGCTCACCTTGGCTTAGCATCCACTGGAAGCAACTGAAGTGTCGCATTAATTTTTGCAGCTGCCTTTGCAACCTTCTACCTATTTAGTGTGTAGCTTTTAGATGCACTTTTGAATGTCCAGAAACAGGAAAAGAAAAACAAAAAGCAGTTGGCAGGACAAGCTCAGAAAGGTTTTATGCTTTCCAAGTCAGAGGTGGCACAGTTTAAATATATGTGTGATACTGAAGTCAGAAATATCTTCTCCCTTATAGGAGAGCTATACACGCAAATGTCAAGTACGTGCTAATTCCCCTGTGACTCAGATCAGAGTGGCTCTCCTCAGTTTGCTGTAGCCTGACAGCGCTTGCCAGTTCAGTTTCCTAATGAACCACGCTATTCAGGATGGGCAAGTGGCACTTCCAGAATGCAGCATGTTATTTTAGACTGTGGAGAGATGTGCACACACTTTCCAAGAGGCTTTATCCTCCTCACTTCAGCCTGGATATGTTTGCTTTGCATCTTTGTCTCCATTCTCCTAGTTTTATTTCTATGCGGAAAATCTGCTACACTTCTTAGCAAACACCCACCCCCTGTTCACCCTTACTTTTTTGGGGCTTAGACTGTAGCTCTGGATGCGTTAGGAAAATCATCATTGCTCCTTTCTGGTGTCAGAATAAGCAGAAGCAAGAGAAAACTAAGGAAGATGAAAATCTGGGATCTTATTCTCGTTTATTTGCTGGTGTGCCTCTGGTGCAAAATCGTCAGAGATGGACAGGAATTATTTATCGCACCAAGGGTTCTCAAACGCTTTCTTGGGCGGAAGCAAAGAGGTGAGTAGTAAGCCTAGTTCAGACAGCCCTCTGGGGATGGGGAGGCTGTGCACTGCAGCACTTGCAGTTGTAGTTGCTGCTCTGGCTGCCCAGCCTAGCCAGGAAATCCCTTGCCGGCAGTATGTGACAATTTGCTGGCTTTGCTCACTCTCTCAGCAGTGCTGTGCCACCCGGGTGCCAGCAGAGTAGACTTAGGCACTGCTGGGTCATGTAACTCTGCATCTGAGGGGCTCTTCATCATTAGTGTTTGTCCATGAGTGGAAGACATTGCTTCAGTCTGTGCCAGTTAAGCTAGACCTGTGCTGAGGGCATCTTTCCTCTTGCCCCATTTTGTAACCAATATTTTGTGAGCATCAGCAGCTGTGAATCAATGTGATGGGCCATGCTCAAAGAAAATACAAACTTAAAAACCAGCCTAATTCAGATAAGAGCTCC
The DNA here is from genome assembly GCA_026413545.1 of Cichladusa arquata. NCBI lineage: Eukaryota > Metazoa > Chordata > Aves > Passeriformes > Muscicapidae > Cichladusa > Cichladusa arquata. The sequence goes on from JAOTQP010001179.1 coordinate 32,033,707, forward strand.
CTGCAATGCTGTAGGATACACAGCTCTTCTATGACCTCTTCCTTGTTTTAATGCTACATAGCTCTAAAACTTTCCTTTGTCTGAATTGAGCTTATTTGCAGGTCCAGTCCTGGATTCCATTCCAATTTTGTTTAGCAGCCAGAACCCTTACTTTTGTTGAGGGCTGTTATGTTTCAGAGAGGACAATATGTTGGACCTTACTGCTTTTACTCCAGTTACAAAAGGCTCCCTCAGATCTTTGCTCACGCAACTGTTCTGACACAGTGAATTTTGACTTTTAAACCTTTAGAAAAAACATTCAGCTAATCTTCTGGGCTCTGGTTCAGGAAAGAAACCTCCTAATGTTAAACATATGCCTTGGAATTGTCATTTAAAGCAAGGGATCTGAAATGTGTGTTTCTACTAAAGACTGTAATTAAATGTTGACCCAGATAGGAGTGTATTCTGGATTTGGGCATTAATGAGGATGTCCAGGACAGACAATAGGTACTTTTTAGATTTGCATTAGCTTTACACCACCTACCATTTGCAGCGGATTATGTCCAAACACAAGCACACAATATAGTGGAAGTTAAATAGTGCTTATACGTGAAGGAAAGCAGTGCTGTCTGCAAGGTAGCCAAAGGTGTGGCTGCACCTTGCTGTTTACAGAGAGATAAATAGATTTTGGGCCTTAGTTCTCTAATATCTTTAATGTACTTTTGGGAGACCTAAGTCCTTTCAACCTTTGCTACATTTAAGGGCATTTAGTGCTTTGCAAGATTAGTTCCAGCTACACCATTTTGAAAAATCTCTTTGATACTTGGTGGTGATATGTGAAGTTTTTTGCATCATTTTCTACTATTTTTATTCATGCATAGAGCACAGCCACCTCAAGCACATTCATATGTCTACAACTGAGATGAAAATACATATTCTGAGGTTAAGAAAACTTACCAATTATTTCTTTTTCATATGTGTAGCTTTGAAGACAGAGCTTTAGAACACATTTTTGGGCTGTGTCTGCCAACAAGTAATGAGGGCAGTGTTTGCTGCGTGCCACCTGTAGCAGTGGGTGCACATGTTAGAGAGTTGGAGAGGTCAAGTCACTAGCTGGTATCACCTTTCTCAAAGATAGGAGAGGTTTCCCTGAGTCGTTTAACAGGAGACATTTGTCACGTGATATCTCCAATGGTTTTCCAAGTGTCAGCTGTAATATAACACTTTTCAACTAAGACAATAAATTGGCTTGAATTTAGCAGGAAAAAGCTACCTGGCTCTGTACTAGGTCTGATAAGCAATAAATGGAACATAACTAAAAAGGAGGAAAAAAACAAAAAAAAAACTGGACGCCAGAAAATCTTCTACAAATTCTACAAATTCCATGCCTCTGCCCCTGCCCTCCTTCCCTATTAAGGGCTTTTTTTTTTTCCCCCCCCCGTTTTCTCATCAGGTGTGCTGATGGAAACCGTGGGTACGAGGCTCCGATAATTGTCCCGGATTCCTGAGCCCTCCGTCCTTCAGCGGGGCCAGTAATGAAGATAGAGGAGAGAGAGAGGCCAGGATGTGCCTGCCTGCCTGGAATGCAGCCGGAGCTGAAAGCTGACACCAGCTCGCTGGAAAAGGACTTTGCAAGCAAAGGCTGTCTCCAAGACAACAGAGTATTTTCCCTGTGATGCATTTACACAGTGGGGTTAAAGTTCTGTGAAAGCAACAGCTGTTGTAAAAACATTGTATTAAATATGCTTAGAACTGTAAAACGCGTGCTCCTCATGTTGCACTTTGCCCGAGAGAAATGTGAAAACCTGTGGTATGTCTGAGGGAGAGTTTCTGCTCTCTCAGAGGCTTTAATAAATGTTTTGTAAATGTCATGCTCCATTTTCAACCTTTTCCTGCTGAGATAGCTTCTTCTTTAGACCATTTTTCTCTAAAGTTGACTTTCAAGTTAAAAGCTAATGACTAAAGCACGACTGGGTCTGCTGCTTGCTTTTACCCCTTTAAACGATGCCTTTCACTTGAAAACTTCCACTGTTATATGTGTGCTCTTGTGTTTGGACATAAGCTGCTCCAAATGAAGCTTGCTTATCCTGGTGCCATCCATATACGTGGCCCAGCTATCATTTGCAGCTCAGACTCACCAACACTAATATTTTTCTGTCACTAGAGAGCAATCTCCTGCAACGCTCTCCTGTTACTGACTTTGCTGAACTCTGGGGACGAACTTTCTGCATGTAAAATGGATAAAATGTTACCAGCTTCAAAAATGAGAGGCTGGCAAAACAACAGACTGCTTCGGAGCTATTCTACCCTCTCATTTTGCAATTCTTAGAGGCTCTTTAAACAGTTACATAGCAGGGCTGAAGGATGCCAGTTCCTGTCTTTAAATCCCTGCTGTACTTACAGAAAGTTAGATTTAGGAGACCGATATACTATGACCTGGATTTATTTATGATTTTCTGTTTCTGTTTCACTGCATTGGGTCCTCCACCCTGGATTTTGTCTTTTCACTAGATATTTTGTTTCCTTTTTTTTTTCCTGACAAAAAATGGGTTGGTTTTGCTTCCTTTCCAGAGGTACTCAAAATAAATAACATGTGAATATTTTGTGAATTTTTAAGCCTACTGGGTCTGTGCCCATTGAGGCAATGTGAACCTGCCCATCCCTAGTAATAATACTAATAGGAAATTACTCTTCCCCCCAAATCAAGTTTCAACATCTGCAGATAGCTTGTCCTCATGCACTTGGCAATGACGCCAAGAAAAGCTTCTCCATCCTTCACCTAGCAGCTGCCGTCATCGCAACAGTCCAGCTGCAACTGAGGTGGCTAAACAGTTCTGCAAAGCTGTTTGAGTGTGTTTCAGGAATCCCAGGAAAGAGAGCACGAGAGGAAGGTGTTTGCATATGTGGACTCACATGTATGCCAAAGAGGAGAGCAGGAAAATACTGCAAATCCCGCTCTTCTCCACCTCTTAAAACATATTCAAAGAATTAAAATAATAAATGTGAAGATTGATTTTGACCATATGAATGTATGCGTGGGAAAAACTTGATTTTAAATATGTTGTGTTTTGGAAAAGAATATTTAAACATATGCCTGAGCACATGCATAGGAGACAGAGAGAGATCTAAATATCTGGGCTTGATTTACTTCCATGTGCTTGAAGGTACAAACTTCACATACATTCTACATCTGTTGGAACCCAGCAAAACAGGAGTTGCTGGCTTTTACTGCTGCCAGAGCCCATGTATACAGAATTATACTGTCATCCCACTTCATGCTGGAGGTTGGATCTTCATGTGTTGTTGAATTTTCGTCTGAAAACACAGGACCCATTCAACTTCAGTAGGAAAAGCTGCTTCAGCAGTTTTGAGAATCTCAGCCTAAATAATTTTAACTGATCAGAAATAAAGAAGTTATCTTAGTCGAGACAGAGTCAAAACTACTGATTTCAGATGAGGCTTTGAATGTTCAGCACTCTTTAAATGTGGCTTCTATAGGGGCAAAACCCCTGGGTTACTCAAGAAAATCCTCTCAATTATGGAAACTAAACATTCTCATGAGGAAGGTAGGCTTACAAAATTCTCATTCATGAATTTAGCTAGAGGAATCAGGTAGGTTGAATATCTGTTCAGTACCAGCTGGTGTGTGGGAGCAACCTCTTTGAAGTAGTACAAATGACAGCTCCTTGTCCACTTTGATTTGTGGTCATTTTGGATATTCAAAACGTCTTCCCAACCACCTCTTCTTGATTCCTCTGTCCCAATGAAATATGTGGCCGTCAGGAAAACATCTTTAAGTTCAATAACCAGAATGCACTGCAATGCCCTCCTTACTAGAACACTGTAACCAGCGAAGATCATTTTATTTAGCTGAGATCCTTCCAAACATCAGGTTTTTTTCAACTTTCTTTTTCAGTATTTTCTCACAACCCCAGAGGCTGAGGGTCAGATTTTCAAACAGAGTCAGTATCTCAATATGCAGGAAGAGATTCTGTCTCCAAGAGGGGGAGGCAAAGAATAGAAAGCACTTATAATTAGGGGCTTGAAATAACTCCTGTGCCTAAAACTCTCGCTTCTGGGGTGAGCTGTTAGCAATATCATCACAAAATTGTTCTTCAGATGAAGGGTATGATTTTTGTTGGCTTTGCTTCCGGCCCCTGCAGAAGTCACCAGGGAATTCACCACTGGCTGACAACACATAGCAATAAGTGTAGTTTAAAGCTTTGCATCATGTGAGTCTATCAGTAGGGAAGTAAGAGAAGCGAATTTTGAAAAATACGGCTACAGAGACAATACACTCATTTAATTCAAAGGGAAGATTTTAAACAAGCGTATCTATAAAAATAAGTGCCCGATTCCCAACAAAGCTAAAGCCTTAATTCCATGATGAACCCATTATCCCACTCTTGACCAGTACACAATTCTTGTTTTTATATCAGAAAAAGGACATTGTACTTTTCTTAAGCCCCAACCTATATGAAATCCTATTGTTACGCATTCACCACAACAATAGCCCTTTGGAGCACTCAAAATGCCTGGCTGTCAATTAGGTTACTCTAAGGAAGGACCAGGACATTGTTTACATCACAATGCAGCATCAATGAAGGTATATACATTAGCCAGATGAATGCGTTCTGCCGTGTTTCAGTAAGCCCAGTGCAATCAGTGCTGACAATGAATATCAAGCAGGTCTCTTGCAACTGTGCAGGTATCAGACTGTGCACTGTACCCGGGCACCCAGCACAACTCAATACGTGGTGTACTCCACAGATTGATAATGTTTGGAGGACTTTGCTGCAGGGGAAGGCTGTAGACGGGAGGAGGGGCTCAAAGATACCTAACAGCCTGGCACTGACCCATTGAAAATAAGGAAGCAGTTTCATACAGCCTCACCATTTGCCTTTGTTATTAGGAAATAAATCAGCCTTTGTTTTTTCTGGACGAAGTGAAGGAATGTCATTATGACTTATAAATTGTGCAGTTACAAAACAATCAGAAAATCTTCCCATTTAAATCTGAATAACTTTAATTGTTGGGAATTTAAACTTTAGTCCATTGAGTGAAACAAATGCTTAAATAGAGCTCTTCATTGAAATTCTGTGTTTGAGCTAAAACCTGCATTAAAAAACCAAAACAACAAACCAACAACTATGAGGCTGGTAAAAGACTGAACAAATCTTACAGTTGCACCATTTTAATGCCTTTTGACATGAGATGAAACCACAGCTGACAAAGTGGCAAATTAGTGTGGTTGCTAGTGCTTTATTTACACTATTCCAAATGTATTCAGAGAGTTATTTCCATCTCATGCCACTATACAGTTTCCATAAGTCTGTCTGGAGTCTCAGTCCGGAACATAGTGGTGCACTGGTAGTTAACACAGGAAGACAAAGACACTGAAGTCAAACATATGCAGACTTCCTTGCTTTCTGAGGGAATAGCAGCAACCATACAGTGCTTGCTCCCAAGTTACCAAAGTTTGCCCACAGAATTAGCTATGTCATTGAGGTAAACCTCTCTGACCTGATGTCAGCTAGGTCAAGCAAAGTCTAGCTAAAGCAATGGTAAAATTTTTGAGAAACAGAATACAAGTGTTGTACTGACTTTGTGTATGACTAGAAGCAAAGGCTGTGCTTTAAAAAATGCCCCTGTCACTAGGCAGAGGAGCTGGCATCATCAATCTGGCAGCTGAAGCTGCAGGCTTAGAAATTGTCTGTGAATAACCTCAGCACTCTGATAGCTATGATTTTATTGGCGTTTTCATGGTGTAAGAACCTTGCCACTGCTAGAATTTCGTTTTTCAAGCCTTTATCTCTGGCTAAGCCCCACCCCTCATGGATTTTCACACTGTCCCTTCTCAGAGATGACCTCTCTTCCACCTCTGACCTCTTTCAGAGTTTTCACCCTTGCTTTAACAATTGATTTATGATGTGCCTGTGAAAGGGTCAAGCCTACTTTTACGGTTTGCTTAAAATATTTCTTTTTTGGGTAGATACAGAAGTGGTGCTTAATAAGTGCTAAGTAAATAAACTAAGGATTGGAGACAGCTTCCCTTTTCTGCTAACTACTAGATGTCTCTAAAACTCTTTGTAACAAGTGTTTACCAAGTCTTCAAACAAATTAACTGATAACTGTAATAATTTTGTGCCTAATGAAATGTGTCAAGGGTTTAGGATTTCCAAAAAGAGTAATTTCAAATTAAGTTGTCTCACAGTTCAATGAAAAGGCAATGCCAAAGATAATTCAAGGACTTGTATATGTAATGGACAGGAAGTCTATTTTTCTTTTAGTTTGACAGATTGATCTTCCACAGAAAAAAAAAAAAAGAGAAAAAAGGCAAAAAGGCTGCTAGGCACAAATTTTCATTGCCTCCAGCCTGTGCCAAAACTCATTTTAACCTCACTTCAGGTGGCAGAACTGCAGGATCAATCAATCACCTCAAAGGCAGATTTTCTTCTTCTGTTTCACTTATCTATTATTGTTTACATGCACCATAATTTATCCTGCAAATTCAGTTGTGGTTTTTTATGTGGTCCTCATCTTCAATGTATCTAAAAACCAAAACTATATATATTTAGATTTTAAAAAATCAATCAGATACTTGTGGTGGCATTTATAAAACTCTAAGTACTGAGTAGATGACAATGCTAATCCTTTTTGCCACAGATCACATCACACATGAAGCCATTTGAAAATATGAAGAGTGTGTTTTGAGGCTCTCTGTTTCAAGTCGAAGTGTGCATCAATGTATTCTCTACAAACTTTGTCACATGTGTGTCTCTCTCAGCTAACTGGTACCAGGTGATATTTTTAGAGATGTCACAAAAGACATCTCTTGGTTTTTTAAGTTTACTAATTTTTTTCCCTAGCCATTAAAAAATTTGATTTACTATCCTGACAATTTTAATAGGGAAAGAGACGGTGGTTTATTGCTGAACGTCTTTTATTTTCCCATTTCCTTGAAATGCTAGCAAAGTGGAAAAAACTACCTAGCTTTCTATTTGGTTTGAATAGAAAAGCTCAGACACTTCAAATGTAGATGATGTATCTCTCTGTGTAATTAGAAGAAAATACTAAATTGTTACAGTGCTTCTGTGGTTTCAAAGCATAGCCTTATGCCAGGAGCTGGAAGGGGAGACAACAGGTGAACAGCCTCCAGCCTCACTCAGCCTTGCTGACAGTGTGCTCACTGCTAACCACTGGTCCAGAAAGACAATGCCCATTTCAGTCTGTTTCATGCTTGCCCTCTTGCTGAAGCCAGGGATGTAGCTTTGTCCCCATCCAGCCTATCTAGGAAGAGAACAGAAGGATCAGACAGAGCAGAACAGAGGGTTTGAAAGAATCATCTCCCAAACACAAAGACTGCTGTTAGGACTGGACACAGTCTGCCTTGTCACCATCTACCTGTGTAATCACCAGGCACAAGGAGGTCTATTCATTAAGGGCCCCACTCAGGGCTCCCTTGGCATGCTTAACACTTCCATAGTCTCACAAGGATCTTCAGAGTGTTCAAAGGATAAAAGACTGGACACTATTTATAGTTTTGCTGATGTTGGGAGGATGGCTGTAATCCTGAATTCCTTTCTCAGCCCATGCTCAGTCTTGAATGAATAGCAAAAATAAATAAATAAATAATAACCATGAAAAAATGACCCAATGAAAGCACTGCCTTTGTTTCTCTCCTAAATGTGGAGTGGTGCCACTTGTTACATGGTGGTGTTCAGAAAACGGCTTTTGATCTTGAAAGCTTTCTGCTTGTTTTAGTCCTTTTACATTAATCACCCCTTAATTTCATTTATAGGATGCAAATTACTCCTCTTGCTCAGACCATTTAAACTAGCAGATCAGTGAGCTGATAGGCCATCAAGTAAAAGAGCTGGGGGAAAAAAAAAAGCTGAAAATACTTACAAATCTTGACTACACTTGACAAAAACCAGAAGTGGCCTGTGAACTATCCATTAGCTGAAAAGCTGGTATAGATCAGTGTCACTGCATTGAAGACAATGGTGGTTTGTCAGCTGAGAAACTGGCCAAACAGACAGAAAGAAAATGGTCTTTTCCTGGCAAAGAGTTAAACCAGCTCACTTACTCATTTCTGAAAATTTCTTTCCACTGCCTTCCATGGGATGCTTTGACTTGGGAATATTTTGAGTGCTGGTGAATAAACACTATAGATACCTTTCTGTGTAACTATGCCAATGATGTAGTGACAGAATTGCAGGCTAACTGCACAAGTTTAATTTTGTCATTGCCCCTCTTTCTATGTTATGGCTGCTTTTCAACAGTGCTTTTAAACAGAGAAATTAAAAGCATATTTATTATTGCAACATATATATTATAAAGATTACAGACCCCATACTCTGAAATGCTGGGAAATGGCTTGTTGAAAGGTTGTCCCCTCCACGCCTAGCAGAAGCAGTGGCTCTTTTGTCATCCTTCTGAACTGGGGCTTCCCTCTTTTGAACACAACTAAAATATCTCTTTGACATTTATTGTGTGGAACCTGGTGCCCAACATAAAAGCAGTGTGTGCACAGACCAGAGACATCAACAGCAGCCTCCTAGTCTCTACATCCTATGAATTTGTGATTGTCTAAAAGCTGACTCGATCAAATCTGCTAGGTGTCTGAACTGGAGAATAAGGAACAAAAGAAAGCAGAGGATTATAATCAAAATGAAGTGGCAATCATAGACATCAATGCTGTAATACATGTGTATAATTGCAGCAATAATGAAATATATGATAAGCTTCTGTTGTGCTCATTTGTAGCCTTCTGAAATACTGGTAATGAATTTTGAAACTTTCTGTTCAAAGGACCTTTTTATGCAACCTACAGACCCTATGAAGGTAGGGGAAGAGCAAAAGCCTGGGGTATGAGCAAATCTGGTCTTCAAGGACCATCAGCATCATAGTAGAGCCTTATGAGCAGCTCCACACCACCTCAGGCAGACTCTACTTCTCTGCAGTACTGCAGGTGGCAGGGATCACCTGCCCACATCAACTCCCTGAGCAATCAGCCAGAGCACCTCAAACTACTTCCACCACCAGTTTAAGGTGGCCTATCCCATTTTGCCTGAAGGGGAGTATGGATTACTCTCCAGTTACCTTTCACAGACAGAGGAGCTCCTCTACTGCCTGCCGGGCAAGGCGTTGTTTATTACAAAGAGCACCCAAAATCTGCTAAGTCACAGCTTTGTGTTTTGAGAAGAGTAGACATTTCTCTGCAGCCCCTCCACCAAGGGTGGAGCCCCTAGCTAGTTTCTGCTCCTTCATCTATCTCTCTTCAGAGGAGATGGTCCCTGTCCTCTAAAGAGCACCTGGCCACATTGCTGAGGGTGGAAGGATCTCATGTTCTACAGAAACACTTTAGGAAACCACAAAGGAGTTACAAACAGCATTAGGGATAGCAATTCATCTCTCCCCAATTCCAGTCATCTCACATCTTGTTGTGCCAACAGAGCACACAGCTTGCCTGATCCACTGCTGCAGAAGCAGCTGTGGTTCCCATGAACCTTGCTTCCTCCTTAGAGCTCGCTAAGGTAACCAGGGATTTGGCACAGCCACTAGACACAGAGACAGCATCAATCTCATGGCAAGTGGGCAGTATCATGAGGAGGGGATCTGGAAAAGGCAAAGATGGCATGGACCTCCAGACCAACGTTCTGCTGTGCTGCTCATGACACCACCCTGAATTGTACTGACTATGGGGTCATTACACTGTATACCAAAAAATTCTGTATAGAAGTATCAACTTTCTTTAGGGTTTTTGGTGAAAAAAATGCTCCCTCTATATTTTGGTCTTTCCCTATATAGAGTTTGATTCCAGCTAAAACAAATAGTTTTGCTTTCTAATATGCTGTTTTGTTTTGGTTTTTTGTTTTTTCTTTTTTTTTCCAATAACGAGACACAGAGAACTCCCCATAGAAATCAACTAGTATTTTGAAGCAAGCTGCTGACCTGAAGACAGCACTGGAGGCTGGAAGTAGAAGCTGTAGTAGATCTCAGGAACAAAGTTCCCCAGAATTTGGACTAATATAAATATAGCAAAAGACTATTAGTAAGGGAAAGCCCATAGATCCTCTTGCCCCTCTTCTGCCTCCTGCTGGCTTTTGCACAAGAGGACCCTGAGACCAAAAACTGTCCCACTGCTAGAACTGAAAGAAGACTGCTGTTCAGGGCCCATAATGTTATTGGTATAATAGGGCCTAATTCTGATACCACTGGCATTCAATGAATCCATGCTTATTTTAGCAGTGAGTGTAAGCCAGGTCATGAATTGACATACAAGGTGAAGTTAAATGGTGATTTGGGCTCGAGTCATAAATCTTCCTGCCCTTTTTTTGCATAGCTACACTATCATGATAAATGCCTGATCTTTGTGGAAGAAAGAATTTAGTTCCTAATAGGATGATGAGAATGAATTATCAGCTCAGCTATCTCTGCAGCCAGTTCCTACCTGGATACCATTTCAGTAAAACATAGGCATGTGTTATGTCATGACTGTCCTGCTGGAATAAATTTTTAGACTAGAATTTAAAAAAATGTTTTAAAGTCTGTGTGTGTGTGTGTAATGTGAATTTCCCCTTAAAACATTCCTATCATGCCGCTTCATATTCATTAATTAGTCTGAGGTTTCCCTCGTGTTTAGTTTACAAAGCCACTTAAACCCACGTACCCATTTAACATATTTATGACCCCAGTTTTCTTTCTTTTCTCTGAGACTGTACCGTAATTGTTCTCTGGACTCAGGAACTGCAGAGTGCCTTCACTGATGAAAGGAGACAACATAAAGAAGGAAATGAATGTGTGAGGGATGAATACCTTCCACAAAACAACTGGGTGCAATTTGGCCCATGGCCCCGGGGGTCACTTTAATAGAGTGGAGCCTCAGTCTCTATTGAGTGTATGGGAGACTATTAACTCTTAACAACTCAGTCTCAGGTTATTTATTTATTGCTTAAATGATTTGTTATTGCTACTTGAATTTAATATACCCTCTGGGAACTGAGATGGCAGCATCACGTTACAGAAAAACTACAAGTTATTTTTAAACTGTGATTGAATTTTTATGAGCATCATAAAATCTTTCTGAACAAATAACTTACCATTAGTCAGAACCTTCAGCAGGAAATCTGTAAAATTAAGGATTTATTAGAACAGTACTGTCTTTATGTGTTTCTCTGGAAAAGAGAGGGTTAAATGTTTGATGCTTCTAGTATTAATTTTATTATTTAAATATAATAATACATCAGTAGCACCTGATGTTTTCAAAAGGCCACATAGATACAGTATTAACAAAAAAAATAATTCCTTTTAGCCTGGGAATGTCTCATGTTCAGGGACTGAGACTAGAGCACACCTGTTTCAGTATGAAAGTTTTATGAAAGTTTTTTCAAAAACTTCAGGGCGTCTGCACAGATCAGTGACAAATCTCCACATCCGTTCTGCTAAGTGGACTAGAGTTTGAGGTACCTTTGCACAGTCACTGTTTTTTTCTATCCTTGCCTATGTGCTGCTCTTGGCTCTGAAAGGGTGTATTCCTAACTTCTTTAAAGCATTCACTTTCCCTTTTGCTTTTCTAATCCTTAAAGTCATTAGGAGAACTTCCAAGTCAAACAGCATATTTCAGAGGGGAGAGGGAACTGTGGAGAAGGGGGAAAAGAAGGGGAGGAGTACTGAAGGCATCATAAAAAGCAGGTGTAAAATGCAATGCTCATAAAATTAGGAGGAAATAGTGCTGCAAAAATAAAGTTAATAAGTAGATTTGAAACAAGAAAGAAAGAAACTCATGTTGAGTATTGCTATAAGACTGGTCTCTGTACTCAGCTTTTTTTAATAGTAGACTCAAAGATGTTCTCTAGAAAAACTGAGAACTGCAGAACTAGAGAGATCTCCAATTTAAAGGTCTTGTTGCTTGACATCCTGCCATGTTCTGACATAAAGAACTATTCTATGTTAGGTGCTCTCTTCTGGAAATGGAAGGATCAAATCTGAATACAAAGGAGATGTTCTGATTTTGTTATTGATGCACATAAACCCATAAAATTATTTATATCATACCCTTTTCCATCCTTAATATGAATCAGATAATCATAATTTATGATTGTTTTAACATAGTGTTTATGTATCAGTTACCTGAAGAAAGTCTAGACATGTATATATAATACATACAATCATTCACTCTTCTACAAGTTTAGGAAAGATGTAACTTGCTTTCATGCTATTGTTTCCAACATGCCCAATTCTTCTTGATCTCAATGGATAATTAAGGAGCAGTAAATGATAAAATGCAAAATACTTTCTTGCAGAACTGTTGCAGACTATCTTCTCTCTCAATATCCAGTCAGTAGTAAAGTGTAGTAGTTAAAACAGCTTTGTATCCTCAATGAAATTCAGGCATTAATGGAGTTATCTTTCAAACTTCCTCCCAGTACTGAGAATTATTATTCTATAATACAATTCAATTCTACAATTATTCTAATTGTAGCTCTTGGTAATTTATGCATTGCCAAATAATAGTTACAACATGGTGATGTCCACTTACTTTCAGTTATTCTGAAGTTGTTGGTGCAATCTGATCTTTCAGCAGTCTTAAATAAAGATTTTTTGTTTCTACTGATTCTTGCTGACACTCTGACATGCCATATTATCTCTTGGCAAGAGATTCCTCTCACTTGATATCACCAAATCCCTGGAGCAACCTTGAAATTTCTTAAGGGAACTTTGCATCACTTATCTTAGCTATATTCCTGGAAGAGGAATGAGCCATCTTCCAGATGTGGCTGTACCTTTCTACTGACTATAAAGGCTCATGTATCACTTAGATTAAATGTGTCTGAGACATCCATATTTGATGACATTAATTTCACCTCAGGTGTCTGAAGAGACGTGCACAGAACATGAGAATATTCAGTTAGTGAAACCTGTCCTAAGGCTATCCAGCCTCACATAAAATAACCAAAGATGGAGCAAGGCTCTCCTGTCTTCCCATCAGTTGGCTTGTGGGCAGTTTTTCCTCCTTCCGCAGGTCCCTCTCGACGCTTCTCAGCTTCTGATGCGAATGCAAAAGCATCCTCTATGTAATGGGTTATTCTCTGCAAACACAGCCCCATAGACTACATGGTCCTGTGCTCCAAAAAGGATAAGCTTCATGTGAAACCATGGTCTGGGGTCATTTAGCTAGTTTTATCAGAAGACAGAATACTCGCTGCAGGGCAGACAATGCAATAAGACAAGGCCAACCAGGGAGAAAATGGAATTTCTTACAGAGGAGGAAGTTTTTATTACAATGAATGGGTATTTAACTAGCACAAGTCTCAACAATCTAAAGAATTGCACCTAATGTAGTTTTACTTCCAAGTACGTGGATATTTTTCTTTTTTAGAGCTGTAATCTGGTTTAACTAACCCTCCAAAGAAGTCTGGGCCCAGAATATGAAAGGTCCAAAGCAGTACAAAACTTCACAGGAAATTTGGTTGCCCCAGGCTTAACATACCAACTTGAATATAACACAGAATTTCTATCCAGAAGTGAAAGGTGAAAGGTTCACAGGCAGAAAAATCAACCTGCAGTCACAGAAAAAATTTTGCCTTTTGTGAGAGTTTTAGACACATGAACCTTAATTAAAATTGCAGTCTGACTAAGGAACCAGAATTCACTTGGCATTTTCTAGGTCCAAAACCAATTCAAATGAAATGCTTGTAATTTATGTTGAAAGAACAGCAGGGAGTTTGCAAGTCTTTGGATAATCTCAGCTGCAGAAGGATGCTTAACATCTTAAAAATGTCCCAACGTCTTCAATGGTCTCTCTTCCACCAGCACAACTTCAGAGCATGCTCCAGATCAATCAAAAGGCCTCTTAAAACCCATGTTCTCCTCCATGTCAGAAACCTACTGGGAAGGATAGTGCTTCAATTTTTCAGGTAACCTTCACAAATTTTTTTGGTAACCCAGGAGGATATCTAGAGTACTGCAGCTACTTTAAATATCATTGCATGCTGTGTCTGACTGAGGTTGTTAATGCCAAATGTCTCCTTTTGAACATCTGGAGCATTTATTTCCACACAAACTTAAGTGTCTTTAATTACTGTCTATATACTAACAACTATTCTTTGGTAAATTACAAACTTTAAAAACCTTAAGTAAAATGGTTTAAATATATATTTTGGCTTAAATGTGGAGAACTTTCAGGTGAGTAGAAAGATGACTTAACTATTCAAATTTAACTGTTCCTGTTCCACTTTCAGACTATTTAGGAACATAGTGTTTAAGTTATCACACCCCATTCTAATCCCAATTCCCCAATGCCTCTTCCTCTGTGACTTAAATTGCTCTTTTTTCCCCATGGGATTAAAAAAAAAAAGAATATTATGAGGTACCAAATGGCTGCTCCATGGTCAGAGTGCCTCCTTGGCATATATATCCATAACATCCATAAAGTTTTCAAGTATGACATTTCTTTTGTCACAGAATTTATTAGCTGTCTTGTGAGAGTAATTTTTAAAAAATCCTTAAGACTTTAAAGCTAGGATTTCATTGGACTTCTTACCTGCATAAAACTTTCTAGGCTGGGCCATTTCCTTTAGACTCAGTGCCCTGCATCAGTGTCAGCATTGTATGGCCTGTGATGATGACAACTAAAGTACCAGAATGGATTTCTGTACCCAGGTGATTAACTCTGAGTACTTTATTTTCTGTCTAGGATTTATACTGACTTTCAATCCTGTAAAGAATTAGGCAGTCTGTATGCATTGCTAATGTAATGGCTTCAATTTCCTGCATCTCCAGAGGAAAAAACTCCTACTACAATACAAAAGAATTCAGCTGTCCTTACTACAATTGTACCGAGGAAGAATTAATTTCAGTGTTAAACCTTTATTTTAGCTATAATTTCACCCTACACATATTCTAATTTTAAAGCTTTAAAATGGAAAAGTACCTGCATGTAGCTTTCCTACAAACATGAAATTACACAACTATACTGCTACTTAAATTCCCACTTAGGATGCAAGGTGCTGACACCTTCCATCCTTCTCTCTTGCTCTCTAATGTTTGGTTGATTCTGAAGATGCCCCAAAACTGAAATAACATCTCACCTCAGCAAGCATGTTATATGACTTCCCCAGTTTGATAGAGCATCTTTCAACCTCTCCTTTTCTTATTTCACACCCTTTCCTGTAGTACTTTATGTCCCAGAGCTTGCAGATACTGCTTGAGAAAGAACTGCAGAAATATTTCCAGACATATTACTTCCACAAAGATAAGCTGTTGTTTGTCATTTCACCAAGAGGCTCCAAGAATTAAACATTTCATTTCCTGACTGTGTTTAAGATGCATAACTTAAGGAGAACTCTACTTCATGAACTATCTAAAGTCCTATTGGGCCAATGTATACTGGCTACGACTCTGCTCTAAACAAATACAGGTTTTGCACCTGTGTAGTCCTCCTCAGGAAAAATTAAATGCCACAAGGTGAAATGATGGGTGCAGTGTCCTCCAGCATTCTGCAATGCAGCAGACCGCATCAATGACTAACTCTGTCACCTGAAGAGCCAGTAAAATTGCTCTCTTTCCACCTTGGTGCCAGTGTTTTGCCAGTAGTGCAGCACCACTGAAAACTCACAGGTCAGGCCAGGGTGGAGAAATAGATAAAGGCATCACAAGACATAGAGTAGATTCCCATGCCATGTTTGAAATACTGCTGTAATTAATTGCATAAACACATTATTTAGAAAAAAAAACAAGCCCAAAACAAAACAACCAAAAACCCCAACAACAAAAACAAAACCACAACAAGGCTTTGTCTAGATTTAATGGCTGCAAATAGCTTGTTAGCTGCTTTGTTTGGCCACTCTTCACTGTTGTTTCAGTGAATGAGAAAGATCTGTACATCTCTGTCTTGACAGAAATACAGGTCAAGTACAGTAACAGTCCAAAATTGTGTTTTGTGTAGACTCAGATAAAGAGCATCATGTCACTGCTGGACTGACTGCAGAACTAGATCTCATTGAGGAGATTGACAAGGGATAGCCAGAAAGTCTGTTCTCCAGTTACCAGCATTTGGAAGGACACTAGTAGATTCTGGTTTATTTAAATGCATGCCTATACTAAGCCTGAAGTAATGTAGGAAACAAAAAATCCAAAAATTTGATTTTTCAGGCTGCAAGTGAAGAATGTTGTGATGCTTTTAAGCTCTGTGTGCAAGAGATGTACAAACCATCAAAGAAAACAGTCTGAAGGCATGCAAAAAACTGAACATTCTGCAGAAAAACAGGTATCTTTATTTCCTGTTGGTGAGCAAAATAGATTTTTCTCAGCACTATTAAGCTTACTTCCTTGAGATAGACTTACTCAAATGTTTTCTATAAGACATGTATTTTTTTTTCCTGGAATGAATGTATCTGCCATTATAATGTCTCATACCAGGTCACAGTTCAGGGAGCAAGAGCATTGGCTGCTTGCAAAAAAAAAAGTAGATTTAGAAATGTGACTGCCAAGTGATCTGAATGTAACAAGCTGATGGAAAATATACCTGAAAAAAACCAGATCATCAGCCAAATGGAAATGTGGTGCAAGCTTCTATTGCATATCTAGTACAGCTGACTCACAGAAAGGCACTATACCAGCAGCAGCATACATTTTCAAAACTTGAAAAAGAACACCTGCATTAGTAGAAATGCATGTCAGAGTCACTGGGGAGCATGCCAATGTACATACATAGGGAGACAGATAACACAGACAAACCTGGCATACATAAACTGGGGTTCTGGAGGGTACTCTAGCCCTGAAAAATATGGGCAGGCACATCTGGGTATGTCGAGGTAGTTCTTACAAAGAACAGTTGGATGCCCTAACTCTGCCTGATCACAGACTCCAGAGAAACAGGCAAAACTTGTAAGCCCTAAAAATTATGGAGTAGTCTATATTGAGTAGCCACTTCTGGTATTTATCATATTTAACAATTTAAAAGATTGTCAGATGTTGGACTTGCAGCAAAAGTAGAATGAATGGTACTTAAGAGCACTAGGGGATTTTAAGATGGGGGTTGCTTAATTAATTCAGATGTTCAGATTCCATATATAAGTTGCACTTTAATCTCAGATCTTCTTTGCATCTATTTCTTATTTCTTCTAGATTCACATAGTTTTTTCTTAGGTTTAAGTATCTCTATAAGTTCACCAAAAGACCAAAAAGCATGTTGCTTTCACTAAATATGGAAAGCTTTAAGGAAGTGAAAATCACCAGTACATTGCTTTTAATCTTCATATTCCTGAGTCCCTTATCAGCTCTGCATTAAAAATATGCCAATTAAGAAATGCTGCTGGTCAAGGAAAGTAAGTGCTTGCAGGGAAGTCTGGACAAACAGCTGGAGTAAATCAGATATTACACTAATGCCAGACAATGGAAGGATGCTGATTTACATCCTCTGTGAATCCTATACCCAGGCATTCTTCTTGTAAATCACAGCATTTTTCCTGGGAACATAGTAAGGAAGTGTTTTATCTACACTTCCTTGTAACACGCAGGCCTTTTTTTTTATGATTTCAGAATTGTTTTGGTTTTATTAGTATGGTTTACAGCTCTTTGTTCCCTGAACTGTGTGAAGAATGGAAGCAGGAGACTTGCTGCTATTTTACTTTTAGCTGCTGAATCAGAGAGGGTGTCTCACATTTCATTAGTGTTTGAGTCCTTAACTCCTCATACTTCTCAGGTTCTTTTCCCCTTTGCACAATGTATACAGGGACAAGAATGTGTAAGTGCCGCTGCAACCCCATTCAGACTTTCACTGAATTGGTGTAATTGGATTTTGCACCTCAATTTGCAAGATACAGTTCCCCTGAAAACCAACCCATTTTGGTAAGCATAAAAATAAAATGAAATAAAAATAATAATAAAGACAGGGCAGGCATTCATAAGGCACCAGGTCTCCACAGTCTTCAGCCGAGAGACCCCAGATTTCAATGTACCCTGAAAAGGGTGATTAATTTAAAGTGAGTGGAGTCTGTTGCTTTAAGACAAGCTCATAAATCGTGAAAGATCACCACTTCTTTTCAAAAGGCTCTCCACGGTCTGAGTTTCCCTTCTGGGTCAGTAAAGGCATTGAAGTTTTAATGGCATGCCATGGCAGATTACACGATACAGCTGTCCCGGCACCGTGAAAATTAAGTTATGCCCCGTGTCAGCAAGGTTTTTTTTCCCCTTTTCTTTCCCTACCCTCCCCCCTTCACTCTCCCTCTTTCTTTCTCTTTCCCTGTCCTCTTCTTCATTCTCCTTTTTGCTGGGAAGTGCGCATCCAGGGAGGAGGTGGGAGCCCGGCAGGAGCTGCTGCCACGGCTGCTGTTGAGCCCCAGCTATTGAGACGGAGTAAATGGAGCTGATGGGTGAAGAAGAGCCATCAAAATGGAGGGTTTTGTTGGTGCTGCTCTCGCCAGGCCGGCGGCGAAGGCAGCGCTCGCTGCTCACTCAGGCGCAAGCGGCGCTCCGGCTCCCGGCGCTGCCGGGCATTCCCGGCCCGCGCCCCGCGGGTCCGCCAGCGCAGCCCCAGCGGCTCGCACCGCCCGGGAGCATCCTGCTCCTGCTCCGAGACCCCTCTGTCCGCAGGGCAGGGCCTCCTGCTCCTCCAGGGCACCAGCACGCCCGGGGCAGCGCAGCACCGCGCTGGAAAGCAGCAGCAATCCCTGCCGTGCCCCCGCACCTTCCCTCTGCACAGAGCAAGGAAGCAAAGAGCTTATTAAAGCATGAGAAATTAATCACATTAGCGTTTATCTGACAGAGCAGGGACATATCAGGGGAAGAAGGAGGTGAGGAAGCAGAAATGGAAGAATCATTTGCAACCAAAAAAACCAATATTCTGTGTCAGTCATTTCCAACCTCCTTTCGATTTTTAATTCCTTGAAAACTCCAGCTCCTGAAGATTAATTTAAATATACTGATATTGGTGGTCTGATTTCCTGATGGGATGTCCTGAGGATGCTCACAACTACAGAGTACAGATGACCAACTGCTGAAAATTATTATTCTGTATAATATCTCTAATACCTCAAGCTACTGAGTTATGGTAGAAGATTGCCCCTATTTCTCTTTAGTCAAGTCAAAGGTGTTCAGTAAATTTTTCTTTGGAAAATGAGTAAATTAATAAAGGCTTCAAGTAGAAATTCCCCATTTTGATATGAAGAATATGTTGACTTGTTTATCTCTTTCAGTCTTCAAAAATGGACATACAGGTATACTTTACATATAAACAGCATTCTCCATCTGAACTGCTTGCATCACACCATATGCAATAACTTATCCAAAAGTTTCTGGCTTTAGATTTGCACAATTTGCAGTTAGTCTTCTATTCTAACCCAGGATGACAATTTCAACAGGATTATTTGTGCCAGGGCTCTCAAAAGTAGGGATTCTTTGATTAAGCTCCTTACTTGTTCCACTATTTCTGTGTGTATTGATAGCAGAGGGTGAAGTCTGACTACCTACGTATTCAGCCACCTCTGGTTTATGTATGTTTGATTAAATATTAAGGTATCCTATACTGGAATTAATTTGCTAAAAGGACTTGGCATTTTCTCCTTGCTTTCCCCAGTTGTTCGAACCAGCTGTTCGAAGCCAGTGCATCACTCAATATGCTACAAGAATATTTGACTACACAGTCTGAGCTGAACTTTACCAGACTCCCAAAAAGTGTCCAGACCTGGGAAAAAAATGAAATTTTGCCATTATTATTGAGTGGTTGCTTGCCAAGTTTTTCACAGATGTGACATGAGTCCACAAGAAAAGTAGACTTTTAGCCAAAGGACTCTGGATCAGGAAACGTTGTTTTAGAAGTTTTAGCTGCCATGGGCCTCTTTCTGTACTCTCTGTAGTTGGCACAGAGGATTTGATAAATGAATCTGTAGGATACCATTAGCTGGGGTTGGGGGCAGAATAAGGGTCTTGCAGTATATCTTCTACATAGATGATGTATAGACATTAAATAAAAGCCACTTTCACAGCACCACAATAATTCTGCTTGGGTAGTAGCAGAGACAATGACATCAGGCACCAACTCATCCCGTAGACTCACCACTCCACTTGTTTACTCGCATACCTCAGTTTCTTTACACACATCAGTGCGTGGGGGAGAGCTGGTGAATATTCTTATTTGCGCTGCTGCTATTCACAACAAGTAAATCTTTCCCATGTTTTTTTGTGGTAGGTTCAGGCCTTTATTGAGTGAGGAGAGCTGTGAGCTGCCCAAGAACTGTTTTGTTGGCAGGGGGTTAAGGAGAATTGTCTGTCACATCAATTATCTGCCCTTGAGCTCTTAGAAAGAAGGTGCCTAGAGACTGGTCACTTCTCTTGCTTGTACATCCACACACATGGACACCAAAACAGCTCACACTTTGATTGGAAGTTGCTCTCCCCCTCTCTCAGCAGTGCTGCAATCCATGTTAAATCAGCTCATTCCTCCTTCTCAGTAAAACTAGACAGGCCCCTGCTTTGAATACGCTGGACCACACAAGGGAGAGGGGAAAAATATCTTTCCCTCAACCCTTTCTGTCCTTCGTCATTTGGAAGCCTGTGTTCCAATAACAAATGGTGATTTAAAAAAAAAAAAAAAAAAAAAAAAGAAAGAAAAAAAAAAGACAAGCCTTCCCTTCTTCCCTTTTTGGAGCGACAGCTCTGAGCCTTGGTCAGGGGAGCCCATGAATCGGGCTTGTAAAGGGCCCGGGAGGGGTCCCTATAAATCTTCCCCACACAGAGGTGGCTGTCTGTCTGCTTCTGGGCTGCTGCTCATTGTGACTAAAGTTTAACTGCTTTACTTTCACTCAGGGGGAGGCAGGGAGGCAAGTCACATAAACCTGAGGTTTATGGATATTGCCTTATTTCCTTGTCATTTTCAAAAGACATTCATTTGCTTCTTAATTGTTCCCTTAGAAAAGTAAAAACCACATTTTTTTTCTACTTACTTTATGACTTGATTTTCTTTATTTCTCTGTCTTCATCTTGCTACCTATGGAATTGAAACTACATTAAGTAACCTGACATTTGTGAGAATCTGAACATTTCCTTTGGCTGCTTATCCTAAAAAGACTAAAACGACCAGTATAAAAATAACAAAAAATAAATATAAAGTGGTAATGAATAAATCCTGTGTGGCTGTGTGTATAATTGCACACATGCTTACATGCAGATACACAGACACAGAAACAGACACACACTTGATATGTTGGAGAAATGCCAGCTGTAATTGCCACAAAGTAAACATGGCTTAGTTTTCTCACTGATGCTTTTACCCATCATATTCTGCCTTTCTGCTCATGACCAGTTTCTCGATCCTATTTCATGGGTCACAGAGCAATATACCAACTTATTTAAGAGCAGTACATACATATTTTTTGGATATAGTTAAAGTATGGTGTCACCAAAATTACAATAATATAAAATATTAGTAAACATCATCAATGCATGTGAATTCTCATAATTGCAAGAATGCATCAATCAGCTGAAAAAAGTAATTTTTATTGCCGCAAATTACCCTCCCATGTAATTTGAATCTGAAAGCATAACGATTGCTGGTTCTGAAAAATTATACCAGGATAATGGAATTTTATTTTTATCTTTCATGCACAGCAAATTATTCATGGTCTTTCCACATTTATCTTAAGGAGAAAGTTGTCTGAAGACTAAATCCAAGTCTAAGTATTATGAAAGCGAAACAAAGATATATTGACATAGAAATCTCACTCTATCCATTTGCAAATCATGTTAGAGGTAGACAGCGAATTGCTCCATTCAGAGTTCTTACAAAATTTAACCAGTTTTCAAAATAATTTTATTGAATAGGAAAAATTAGATTTGCAAGATAAAGACAGAGTTGACTGTGCTGGGGATGTGCATATTTCACTGTATCAGAAAGAAGGGTGGAGAAATATGTTTCTCTATTCTTAGATGTTTGTTTGTTTGCAGTACTGTTTGTGAGCAAAGCATGTAAAGTTGAGCAGCTTGTTTGCTCCCTGCATGTGTGTTCATGGGTGGGTGAGGGGAGTTTGAGAATTCCTAATCCTGCAGCTCTCAGGACCTGGAGAGTTGTACCTCATCTGGGGTAACTGGATTAAAAATCTTTTCTCATTTCAAAGGTTTGATCTCAACAAGGGTTTGATGTGATGAAATCAAAGTGGCAGCTTGGATTTGAAAACTATTTGGATTTGAACTTCCTGAAGTCTAGATCTGAGAGAATGGCTGCGGTGGATATGAATGTGTGGTAACTGCACTAATGCCTGTATAAAGAAGAAAGTTATGCATGAGGAAATAAAAAAAAAAAAAAATCTCATTTCTAAAATGGTACCTACTCCAGTGAGAATAACCTTATAGTAAAATAACTTTTGTCCACTAATGAAAAGTGGCTCTGATTTTGCCACATCCTCTTATTGACAATAATAAGAGATTTTGTCTTAACAGAGGTGAAGCTAAATAACAACAGCTACAAAAAGTATTTATTATGTGGTAATTACTACTATTATTTTGTTGTCCTTGACACTTCCTAAGTGTTACAGGACCTCAAAGACATTAGAGCAGTTTATTGACCTATCAGAGGGAAGGGCAGGCTCCAAATTATTTTGAGCAAGTCACTTTCCCTCTTTCTGATCTTCCAGTCCTCACCTGCACACTGGGGACAATAGTAGCATATCTATTTCACAAAGTCATTCTGAGGAAAGTGTGCTACAAAGCTTCAAGGCATTCACACACCTTGCAGTGAAGCCTGCCAGTAGTTCCTGCATTTTTGAAATAAAATACAAATAAATTTCTCCATAAAAACAAATACTAATCTTGGCTCCAGGTGAAGGAGCCAGGTTTCTAACATGCAGTTAGAAACACAAGCTTAAAGAGAGGGTTAATAACGAAGTTATACATTTATAAGAAAGTATATAAAATTGCATACAATCCCTTATGAGGGAGGTACTCAGAATGAAAACATGCTAAATTTACAAAGGGACAAAATAATTCAGCCTTGAAAGGTTACAGTAAAGACAAACATGGCAATGTTGCCTCTTTAGTAATCACCATACACTGTCTATGTGGGATATATTATCCATGTGTCCTAAAACTGACTACAGTTTTCAAATTACACAAGATCATAACATTTATACAAAAGAAATTATGTTAATTTTTTGTTACATGGGAAGGTAAAGCATCCTCAGATTCTCCCTTCTCATAGACCCTTTCTGTTAAAATTTGGTAAAAAACTCATGCAGTATAAAGAATTGATTAGAAGATATCTCTGAGGCATGAAAGAAATTTGTGTAGGTTTATAAGACTGTAAAAACTTACCAGAAAAGCTCACTACATAAGAGAATGAAATAAATCAACAGCTCTTCCCTGATGACACTTTGGGGACATCTACCAAAAGACTGAAACTCACCTTTTCAAGCAACAGCCCTTTCCCAAAAACTGGTGGCAGCCTAT
>JAOTQP010001179.1:32077991-32088411 GCA_026413545.1 Cichladusa arquata
TTTTTTTTTTTTTTTTTTTTTTTTTTCTCCCTCCTTCTCTTTACGATGTGCTGGAGGGAGGGAAGAGAGAGGGGGGCTGGAGGGCAGCTCACATTCAAAGCTTGAAAGGAAAGGCTTAAGGAGAGTGACAGCCCCCCGAGGAGCCCCTCCTCCCGTTAAGGCGGCGCGGCGGCCGGGCGGGAGACGCTGAGCGGCGGCGGCGCTGCGGGACGGGACCGGCGCTGCGGGACCGGCGCTGCGGGACCGGCCGGGCGGCGGCGGGGTGCTCGGCAGCACCGCGCCAGGCGTGCAGGCATGGCAATCCCCCTGGTCCTGCTCCCTACATCAAGGGGGGAGGAACCAAGCTCGGGTAACGCGTGTACCCAAACTTCCCAGTGATTCAAGTGGGGGCAAATCCGCTATCAGAACGGTAGAGAGGATTAGGCTCAAAATGGGACCGACTTTGTCCTTACTGAAATAATAACAGAGGTCCTGTTTTCAGTGTGCTGGTACACTCCAGGGGAGCAAAGCTAGCTGCTAGTGGTGTAATGCGACCATGTAAGTACTCCTTTGCTGTACTCAGTATTGCAACTTTCCACTTTCTGCATACCCCACCGATTTTAAAATCATTCAACTCAGCTTCTCGCCTGAGATTTTCATGCACAGTTGTAAGACACTGACTTATGAGGGTGCCTGTTGGCAGAAATACACTAGATCCCAGTATAGTTCTTTAGTACTTGATCTGCCAACTAGTAAAACGTTTTGAAAAATCTGTTAAGAGTTTTAACTGAAAGCAAAACGCCTTGCTGAAGTCCTGCCTTCTTGTTACACTTTCAGTTTTTAAGGAAGTAGAAACAAAAATAATAAGGCACAAGGAGAGGAGCATAACAAAGTAAGTAGTCGTGCGTTTACCCACTGCCTTTCTTTTCAGTGCTACCTTAATTCCAGAGCAACAACATCTCCAACCACAAGGGGCATCGGTATCTGCTGCCTGTCAAAACTGGCGCTTTTTTCATCCTGAGACTATCAACTCCATCTGTCACAGAAATTGGGACAAAATCTATTTTCCAGAAACTCGGGGATCTTGGAATTCCATGTGGTGTGGAATCATGTCTGTCTCAAAGTGCGTAGACTGTGGAATGGTGGTGTGGTGTGGCTGGGAGTCAGTATGATTGATGGGTTGAGAAGCATTCTTAAGGGCTTGCTCCATTGTTATCAGTTTTACAACCTGCTTGTGTTTCTCCTTCAGTATAGTTTTTCCTACTCTTGTGTAAAAGCTGTGTTTTTAAATCTGCAAAAGCTGTGTTTAGAAACCCTGCCTCCATCCAGCTAGTTTAGAGCTGTTTCTTTTAATTCTTGTTGAATAGTGGTATTAAAAATGCCAGATGCCATTCAGGGAGGTTGTAATAAATGTACATTGCTATCTTCACTGGGATCGTTCATGTGTTACTTTGTTGCCCTGTTACCGGGTCACACTACTGTTTTAGGTGGAAATCAGCTAGTTGGGGTGTCTCGATTGGAGATGACATTGCAAGTGCTGTTCAGCATACTGCTGCACTGTCTGGTTCCTAGGGAAAATGCCCCACGGTGCCATTGGAGGGGAGAGGGCCTGGATGCCAGGATGTTCCAGATATAAGAGAGTCTGAGAGAGGGGGTTGCAATGGAGCAGGATCATGGCTTGGGGCCTCCTGAGCTTCCTGAGTGCGGGAGAGAGCAGTCCCAGTGGGGCTGCCTTCTACAGACAGCTGGATGATGATCTCTGCCCCCTCCCAGCTCCTGCCTTCATTCGCAAAATCCATCCAGCTCGGCTGTGATTCATTTCTGGAGCAGAAAGCGGGCTGTACTCTGTGGGGGAGGGCAGCAGCTGAACTTCGGGTCTCCCAGGAGGGGGAGTAGAGGAGCCTTCGCTGCTGGCCTTGCATCCTGGTGTGGCTGGGAAGAGCCTGCTGTGGTGCTGCCGGAGCAGGAAGAGGACCAGTGCCTGGTCCCACTAGGGCTGGTGGACTTCCCTGGCTGCACGGCAGGGCATGGCATGAAACATCACATTCTTCGTAGGTAGAAATTTTCACATACAGCTTTTAGTTAAATAAATGGATATTTTATACAGTGATAATAATAATGGAAATGTTGACTTTGAAGTTTGGAATTGTCTTTGGTATCATACAACTGACAAAATTTTTTACAGAAAATAGGTGGATTCTTCAATTACCACACCTTTTAGCCATCTAGAATATGATCATCTACATTCAGGATTATATATTGCCAATAAATTGACTTCTTAAAATGGTTTAAACATTTTTTTGTCCTGTCTTTATTTAATGAGCATTTGAATTCTGTCTGTTTTTGTAACTACAGTTTTGGGTGAGGACTTTGGCACCACAGTGCTCTGTTGGACGAAAGAAATCTTTTCTTGTGTGGAGCTAAACCTAGGGAAATAGTTTTCTGGCTCCACTTTGTCCAGGTTTTTTAACGACCGGAGTGATATTGTCAAGTTCAGCTTTGCAATTTTCAGAGGAGCTATAAAAGTAATGTGGAAGGCAGTTCTTGCTTTATTTCACAAAGCACCAAATCAGACAATACATTCTACAACTTGACAGTAGAATAAGACATGGTAAATTCCCACATTTGCTACGTTTGTCTATGCTGTCCTTCCCAGTCTCAGCAATTGATTTAGTTATTTACGCCAGCACTCAAAATTACTATAGAGTAACTGTCATCCAGCACTGGGGGTCATTTTGGCAACCAGAAAGGCCAATGTGTATGTGATCTGGATTTATTGGAAAGAGTCCTGGGCACCTTTTTGTCTAATCCTCATGTCTTTTCCCCATTTTTTTTATTTCACACCTTTTCCTGATGGATCTCCTTTCCAAATAGTGATTTCTTTAGTTCTTTCTTTGACCTCTTTTACATCAAGAGTGTTTAGAAAATAAGAAAATCAAGTAGACACCGTACCAGTTGACCTTAAAATTTAGAAGTTCACTTTCAGTTGTAACTGAAAATACATGGCCAGTATATGTGGTTAATTCCTCTCAAATTATTTTTAAGCACATTTTTAAATGGGCTTATACTGATTTTATTTTNNNAAGAGATTTACAACTGCTGTTAAAAATTTCTGGCAGCTGTGCTGGGAATTAATTTGCTGACACAATTTCATTATGTGCATCTAGTAATATCTTAAATATGTCCCTAATAGGGATACACAGAGAGCAATTTTTTTCTAGAAGGGACTTAATTCTTTAGTAATAGTAGACTTCACCTGTCAGTGAAAGGCAGAAACTCTGTCAATAGTTCTCAGAACCTTGGTATTACGGTGCACGGGGGTCATGGTAGGCAGCAAAAGTCCTGCTTCTTACACCAGCATTCATCCTGTAGAAATGGCCCAGTAAGGTGTCACTCACCGTAGCCTGTGCAGATGACTGAATATGGGCATGTGCATACAGCAGAGTTCTTGGTACAGCAGCGTACCTTCAGAGATCCGTAAATTATGTCTGCATTCTAAAGTTACAGAAGAAAAATGTTGTGACTTACCAGATTCCCAGCACAAACTGGGGGCAGGGGAATGAATATAATGCATTCAAGTGGTGTCTGTTTCAACAGAGAAGAGAGAGTGAAGGCATCTAAATTAGGTTTCTTCACATCTGGAACAGTTTATCTTTTTATTGTCTCTGCAGGACTGTTTGGGACAATCGTGTCTTAAGTTAGCCACCTAAACTAGGTGGAATTCTCCCCAAAATAGTAACTTCTTTACTAAAAAGTGCATGACTTCCCAGTGTGACCATGCCTCCTCTTCTTGATTTAGCCAGGAAGAAAAATAATTAACAGGGAGGATAGTAAGTTGGTAAACTCTTGGTAATTGCATTGACCAACAGTTAATTAAAGCTCATATCTGCTGAGAGTACTATGCTTCATGCTTAGGATCAGTTAGACATTGTTCTGTTGGCTACACATTTTTAAGGTTGTCTTTGCCAGTGTTAAGTCTCATGAACATCACAATATTATGGATCCTGCAAATGTGCTATAATGGCTAACTGCACACTCAGACATCTTGGGTGGTGACATAAATGTGTCCCTCCTATTGCAAAGTCATAACTACAGGTCCCACACCAGATGCACAAATAGTCCATGAAGTTGGTTGCAATCAAAAGAGCCAGTCGGATTCATGAATAGCACAGTTCATTGAGAGTAACGTGTAAGGTTCTTTTGGATTGCCAGTGACAATGCATTAACTGCAGAGTGGCTGTATATAGCAGTAACAATGTGCTGGAAATCACAAGCTTAGTATCAGGGTCAACACTCAGCATGTCTGAGGATGTAGGGTTTGCCAAAAAGTGTCCCTTCTGGGGAGAGCAAGGAGAACAAATACATCAATCTGTCCCTGCAATTTTGCACTGAATTTCATTCTCTGACTAGATGCAAAATTGGGGTACATTTTATAACCACTACTGTGTGAAATGCTGTGGATGGGACTGTGGTCAAGCCTTTTATTCTTTGTGGGTACATTGTATGGAATATTTCTTTGTAGGAGATGTACTTGGCTTCTACAAAACATTTCTGGGTATCAGGTTGAAGAACAAGACCGTGCAGACACCTCACTCCACATTACCCCCTGTCCCCCCCTGCCATGACAACACAAACCACAAGGCTTCCACCTGATTTCCACAGCTGCATCACAGCCCATTGCATATTGACCTATAACAGGACCTACCCGTGACAGGGGGATTAGAACTAGAGATGATCTTTAAGGTTCTTTCCCACTCAAAGCATTTTATGACAGGATGTGATCTAGTTCCAAACACCCTGCAATAAGCAGAGACACCTTCAAGTGTATCAGGTTGCTCTAACCCTCATCCAATCTGACCTTGACTGTTTTCAGGGATGGGGCATCCACCACCTCTTTGAGCAACCCTTCCATTGTTTTACCACCCTCATCATAACAAATTTTTTCCGTATATCTAGTCTGAATCTGCTCTCTTTTAGCTCAAAACCCTTACTCATGTCCTTTTGCTACAGGCCCCACTAGTAGATTTGTCCCCATGTTTTGTGTGACCCCCTTTTAGTCACTGGAAGGCCAGAGTAAAGTCTCCTTGAAGTCTTCTCCAGCCTGAACAGCCCCAGCTGTTTCAGTCTGTCTTCACAGGAGACATGCTCCAGTCTGCTGATCATTTTTGTGGCCTCCCTCTGGTCCTGCTCCATCAGGTCCACATCTCTCCTGTGCTGAGGACTGCAGAGCTAGACTGCACTCCGGGTGGGGTGCAAATGCACATTCACAGTCACACATTCACAGAATATTCTGAGTTGGAAGGGGCCCACAAGGATCACTGGGTCCAGCTCTTACGTGGATGGCCCATAGAGGGATGGAGCCCACTACCTTGGTATTGTTAGCACCAGGCTCTAAACAGCTGGTTCATGTCCAGCCTGCTATCCAGCAGTATCCATAAGTCCTTCCCATCAGGGCTACTCTCCATCTGTTCATCCTCAAGCCTGTGTTGATATCAAGGGCTGCCCTGACCTAGATGCAGCACCTTACCCTTGGTCTTGTTGAACCATGGGCTCATTTCTTAAGCTTGTCCAGGTCCCTCTGGATGGCATCCTTCAGGTGTGTCAACAGCATCACTCAGCTTTTGGTGTCACCTGCAAATTTGCTGAGAGTGCACTTGATCCCTGTGTCTATGTCACTAATATCAAGCAGTTCTTATGCCAATGTGAACCCCTAAGGCAGCCACTTGTCACTGATTTCCATTCAGACATTGAGCCATTGATCACTACCCTCTGGGTGCAACCATCCAGCCAGTTCCTTATCCACCGAGCAGATGACCCATCAAATCCTTCTCTGTCCAGTTTAGAGAGAAGAATGAGGTGACCATGGCAGAAGTCCATAGAGATGACATCTGTGGCCCTTCCTTTGTCCACTGATGTAGTCACTCCACCATAGGAGGCCTCTGGGTTGGTTAGAGAGGACTTGCCCTTGATGAAGCAGTGCTTGAATCACCTACTAAAGCAAAGTCTAGGAGGAACTTCCTATGAACCTCCAAGGCACAGAGGGGAGGCTGACAGTTCACTAGTAGAATTTCTTTCTACTAGTAGGATGGGTACAACGTTCCCACTTTTCCAGTCACCTGGAATTTCACCTGACTGATATCAGTTTTCACATATCAAGGAGACTTTCTTGCCATTTAGATCAGCCAATTCTCTCAGGAGTTTGGAATGCATTTCATCAGGTTTTGTAGATTTATGTATGTTCAGGTTCTTCCCTTACTGTGGGAGGGACTTTGCTCCCCCAAGTCCCTGGCTTGACATCCATCCAGTCATGAGGATACACAAGCTTGCCTGAAATAGATTTTTAATCCACTGTCTCCTTCTTTTTCAATATGCCTTTGACATTTGTAATATTTACTTAAAAATTGAGTAGCATCCTTGGAAAGTTGGGGGTTGTTATTTATATATGAAATAGTAAGTATCACTGAGAGATTTACCCAGTGCATCTAGTAAAGTAAACATGGAAGTATTTCACAATACAGTATTGCTGGACTTCTTTTTTGAACTGTCTTCCAATCTAAACTACAAACTAGACCACACATGCTGTTGAAACAAATCTAAGTAGGACATCAAGCCTTTTTTGGTCCTAAGAAAGACAAAAGTAATGGTGAAGCCAACTGATTCCTGGTCACCTGCTAAGCCAATTAGAGACAGGTTTTAAACAACTATATTCTATGAAGGAGAATATGAACCATACACACTGTCAATATGTGTGACAGGATAGTCCCGTTCATCCTCCTTGCCCCACATAAAACCTCTTCCTTTGCAATTGTCTCCAGTACACAGTGTGGTTTGGCCTTAGATAAGAACACTAGGTGGGAGTTGTGCTGAGATGAGAACACTGGGTAGGAATTTCAGGAGGAATTGTCTGGATGCTCACATAATTAATGCATTCCATAGATGGAGAAGCTGTGGTGATCGAGGTTGACCTGGTTACATGTCAGCCTGCAAAAGGGAGCTGGAGTCAGGCAAAACAATTTCCAAGGCTGCAGTAAGTTTCTGGGTAGATCCCTCCCAGGCAGGGATGCCTACATTGTGCATCCAGCCTGAGGACAGGGAAACATTCACTTTTGGAAGGATGAGTAAAAGTGCTAGAACCTTATATGTGCAGATAAAATTCTAAAGGAACTACATAGGTGCTTTGTTGCTTTGTAATTGAAAATTCTGTAAGCCAAAGACTGTAAACGTACATTTATATCTGAACCTGCTTATATTATAACCTTTAAGACATGGTTATATTATACTATATTAGCAATAAATCTAATCCTAATCATCCACAAAATCAGCATAATATTTGTCATACCTGACCAAGAGTCTACTTCTCTTCCATGTCAAACGAATTTCAACATTACTGTTTTATGGGAGTTCTTTGGTGTACATATCAACATACATACACACAGAAGCAGTTAGATTTTTTTTTTGGTTGGATTATTTTGGTTTGTTAACCTTTTTACTTTCAAATTTTTCGAATGTTTACAACTATCCAGAGGCAGCTAGTAGGTTTGTGTTCAAATTTCTTTGAAATTTATATAATACTTAACACAAGTATAACACGAACTCTGGAAAGGTAACACCTGATTTGGTTTCCTACTTCTTCTACTCCCAAATTCAATTTCTGTATTAGAATTTGAAGATGACTGTAGTGAAACATGCCATTCAGAAATATATCCTCAGTGTGTTCAATTTAGTAGCTATCCTTGATGTATCCTGTGATGATGTTTGCCTACAGCATTGTTTACACACAAAAGTATCTGTGATTAAAATAAAATTGTCTTTCAAAACAATTTGATTAAAGCAATAAAAATCTAATTCAACATACATTTGGAGTTAGCAAACTGACTTTGGTTGTTTTCCAGTAGGTCTCTTTAGACATAGCTGGCTTCATATCATCAAGAAATGGTGATGCCTTTATTGAGTTGACCTGCTATAAAAGAGTGCCAGACTTGTTTATTACACCTTCTTAGAAGAGTTCCATTCTTTCATTCTACTGAAACAAAATGTATTTAGACTAAATAGTGTGCTAAACATGAAGTAGGCATGCAAATATTTCAGAGTCCTGACCCAGATTACCAATTCAAATAAATCAATGTTACTCAATAAATAAACTAAGTGTGCTCAGGCAAGGATTTGCTTTGATTTAACTAGGTCTTTTAAAAGGCAGTTGTAGTTAATCAGTGTAACTTTTGATATGGTCAGCAGCTTGCGCTCTCTTAAGTCCATTTGTTCATTTGCTTTAAATATCAGAGGAGAAGAATGAATTAAGGTGGATTTCTATATGGAGGGAAATAGCATGGATAATTAGCAGATTTTATTACAGGAAGAGCAGCTATATTCATGCAGGTACATGCATCTGTCTTCCTACACGTCACCTAAAATTAAAAGATGTCAAAGCAGTTAGCAGGATTCAACTTCATACCTCAACCACACCCTTAGCTGTGGTGTCTGAATACTTGGATAAAAGAAAAATGTCTTTGTCTTAAAAATTTAATTTGCAAAAGTGATGAATGATACAATTACTTCCTTATTAGAGGCATAGTCTGAAACATTTCCAGACAGCCTGATTTTCAGAATATGCTGAGCACCTAACTTTTGAAAATCCGATTTTCTAATTTGACATTCAAACAAGAATCATTTGCAGTCATGGATAGCTTTGAAAACATATCTGCTTTCTGCAGCTAACAAAAATTTAGGACTTCAGATATGATAGAGAAATACAGTCAGTCATAAACTTGTTATTGTGCCAATAACAAGCATTAAAGTACTGAGGTGGGAGATCTTGGTAACACATAATAGCTGTGGTTTTCTTTTCAAGTGAATTATTAAATGTGCTCATTTTTCTGGTGTATCAAAATACACAGAGCCACCAGCTGCTTGCAGTTTTGTTGCAAATGAGTATTTCACTCTTTCTACAAATAGCAATATTCTGTGTGTGCATCGAAGGCAAGCTCTTTCTGCTTGCCTGAGGTGATTAGTCTTTTCAAAATACTGCAAGAGGAATGGATCAGCTCTAGGGCGACTGTAAAGCTGAGACTCAAGTTGCTTCTTTGGGGAAAATTGTTAGCAACAGTGGTGCTCTGGAGATTTCCCAAACTCTGGGAACTAAGTTGTATGCTAGCATCATGCTGTTTTCTGGAGCCAGACCTAATATCCATGGCTGGATAGCCCAAACATGTCCAGAGACTTACAGATATTACACATTAGAGATGGAAAATAAATTTTTGAACAGTCTCCATTCCTACTGCAAGATTATGCAATCACGGTGAGATTAGTAATTGTGTTAAATTTTTCAGTAGTTTATTTTGATCTATTTTTAAATGTCCTAGGTGATAAGTTAAGGGGTTCCTATCACCTTCTTTCAAACGATTCCTTTGTTTGGAAACATCTCTTATATTTGGTGAATATTTGCCACCTTTAGATATGATTGTTCATAGCTATATTTCATTTTCCCATGCAGGTATCTTTCTAAAAGTATTCATTCCTGTGAAATTCATAAAATTAAGTACTAGGGTAATGATTGGCATGGTACCCGTGCACTTCAGTTCATTAAACTGCATCTCTTTGTGCAGCATTGTTTAGTTACTTTTATCTAATGTGTTCAGACTATATTGAGCAGAAGCAAACTAGCGTTAGGATTTAGAATAACAATTTTTCAAATATTCTTGTAAAATCAGCAACATTTTAGCAAGTTAATAGCATTTAAATTTGCTTCATTCTCTTCTAGCCTCAGCTTCATACCTTTACTCCACAAATCTGTTTAGTACCTGTTTCTTTCTGTTGTTTGCAGCCTTTGCCCCATTCTGGATATACTCTACTTATTTATTGAAGGCTACAATCTGTTACATAAAAAATTAAAAATAGTGGAAAAGATACTTTTAAAATTAAGCTTGTCTTGTGAGGAAAACGGCCTTACAAGCTCATACCTTCTTTGGTTTCTACTTTGGCATTTCCTTCTTTAAACTTGGCTGTAAAAGAGAGAAAATTCCCCATTATCTGCTTGCCTCTTTCTTAAGGTCCAAGTTGGTTTTATTCCAGCATAAGTCTGAGTTAAGTTCACAGAAGACTTGGTTTTGTAATAGTTTTTCCATATCAGTGGGAGGATGCTACAAACGTGCTGTAGAGTTGAGGTTTTGCAAAACACCTCTTTTGGGATTGCAAAGCTAGTCCTGTTTTAAAACCTTTTATAGTATCCTGTTCAAGGGATATCTGTATTTCATAGTTGGTTTTAACCTAAATTTAACCTCACATATATAACTGCATTAGACGTCAGGACTTTTTGACAGAAAAGTGGGATCATTAACTGATCACTCTTTCTGGGTTATGAATTCCAGAATGCTATTTATCCTCATCTCTAATGAATCCTTGCACACTGAAAAGTTTAACAGCATGTTCTGATTTGGAGAATCTT
>JAOTQP010001179.1:32091634-32103446 GCA_026413545.1 Cichladusa arquata
TATATGGTGTTTCACGAGTTGACTTTTAAATTGAATTCCCTGCCATCTTTATGTACCAGAGAACATCTTGAAAAAATCAAGCTACAAATAGTGACTGTTTTCCAAAGGTCAAAGAAATTGTAAGGGGAGGAAAAAAAAGAAAGTCTTTTCTGAAAAGAAATATTCAGGAAGCCCTGAATATTTATATACTGATATCATCTTTAGACCTCCAGGGTGTTTCAGAGTACAGACAGCTACAGTTTTTAATAAAAATGTTTTCCAAACTGAATTTCATTTCTCTTTTCAGATATATTAAAAAATATTAGTTTCCCAACTCATACTTCTTTGTTTGGGTTTAATAGTTACTGTTTGGTTCTTTTCCAAAACAATTTTATGTCCATTTTAAAAGGGCTAAGGCTTGGAATATAGAACTGCCAAGGACTGTTTGGTAAAACATATGCTAAAGACTTGCCTGGAAGGTAGTGGAAGAGGATGGATGGTTCATTTGAAATGATCTTTGTTTGCATGACGATGCTTTAGTACATAAAATGCATGTTCTATACTGCTGCTTTGAAAGTGCAGTTGGTTTACTCAGTATTAAGTCAGTGTGCAGATGACTGCTTGTTTATCCACTCTGAATACTCTCTTGACAGTCCTCCATTTTTCAAACTTATCAGGATGCACCAGCATCTACTGTTCTTGCCATGGTGATGAGATACCATATATCTGTTGGCAGATACATATATCTGGCCTTGCTCAGCATCAGTCCATTTACATCTCTGCACTGTATCTCTGTACCATATTTTCTACAGCTGAGATATAAGAGGAACTGCCTCTGCTTGCCATCTGGGAAGAACTGGAAGATCATTGACAGGAAATATTTCCAAAAACATAATTAATGGACTTGGACAGTCATCCAAAGGTCTGTGGAATGCAATGGCAAATGATATCTTTCTCTAAAGAGTACAAAGGCCAGGTGTAAGGTGAAGAAGCAAAGAATATGAGGTCCTTGAATAATATCCAGTGCAAACACATGCAGGTATAAGCCTGTCTTGGCCTTTAGTAACCTGTCAAGAACTGGGCAGTGATGAGATGAGAGGGTGTGAGGCAAGACAGAGACAAAGTGGGGATGCACACTGCACAGCAGTGTCATTGGCCATCCTCCCAGTTCAGGTCAGCTCTCTTCTCATTGGCAGTGAGAGGCTGGATTTTCGAATGGAAGCAGCTGTGTGTTTCTGCCTTTCTACTGGAGAATTGCTCCTGTGCTCACATGAGTGGACTGTGGACAGTGGCTTGGTAGCTGGCACAGGAGCAGTTGTGCCAAATAGCAAAGGTGTGTGGTAATCACCATCTAGGCACAGTTGCTATCGTCATAGAATTAAGATTTTGTCTGTATTGGCTGGACACAATGGCAAGCAAAACAATATGGGTTGTAAGATATCATAACTTATGGAGGATTTATGAATTTGAATCCTGTCACACACTGTCAGTGGTGCCTGTCTTCTACCTTGTCCATAGTGATGGGCCAGGCAAAATCCCAGATGCTGTGTGGGCCCATGGCAGGACACAGGAGTATTGAATACAAAATCTGGTTCCTTAGGGCTGAGTGCAGAGGCAGAAGAGCTGTTTGCCTTGTGCCTGTAATTACTTAAATTGTCTTTCCATCTAGTAGGGAGACCAAGACAGCTGTTAAATGGGACTTAGGCAAGCTCCATGTGAACCACAAGTGGATGCACCATGGCCTCAGCAGAAAAGCGGCTGTGTAGCTTCAAGGAGCAGCAATTTGTATAT
The DNA here is from genome assembly GCA_026413545.1 of Cichladusa arquata. Taxonomy (NCBI): domain Eukaryota; kingdom Metazoa; phylum Chordata; class Aves; order Passeriformes; family Muscicapidae; genus Cichladusa; species Cichladusa arquata. The sequence goes on from JAOTQP010001179.1 coordinate 32,093,405, forward strand.
GAGAAAAGGGAGAGAGCCTCATTTGCAAGCACTTAAAATGTAAAATTAGGGGGCTCTACAGTTTGTGCAGTTGACAATGAGCATAGATTAGTGGGATTCTACTTCTGGTACTACAGGCTTTTTGTGCACCTCCACAGGTCTTAGAAAGACTAAGGGTAGCACCCAGAGGTGGAACTGGGAGCTGTGGAAAAGAATTAGGAAAGAAAAGATATTCTCACCTTGGAGAAAATCATTAGAAGGTGACAGAAGCTCTGTTGTGTCTGTGTTTCAATCTTAGACCAGGTAAAACCAGAGAATATTTGGCAGGAGAAAGGTTCCATTTCAAAAAGGTGGGCTATGGGTTTGCGTTTTGGCCCAAAAGAATAGGACTGGAGGTATTTTTTACACACTGGGTCAGCTTTTCCTGGGCATTTATTGCACTTGCATTTGAAAGAAAGTAGAAAAAAATAAATATCTGATTTATCAAAGGGAGTCTATGCAACAAATTAACCTTGAAAGAAGAATGTTGTCTCTGCCTTAAAGCAAATGAGATGCAGAGGAATGGGCACAAAGGGTTCCTTGCTTGGTTCTGCAGTCTGACAGTAAGAAAACAAAGCAGTGGAAACAATGCTGAACCCTCTCATCTATCTTTCTGAACAAAGAAGTGGTGCAAACGAAGGAGAGCTCATGCTAGTGGAAATCTCTAGGTGCTGCTGATTTCGATTCATGTAAATTGGGGCTTGTCTGTAGCATTCCAGAGCCATGCACAGACTTGACAAGTAAAATCACAGTATAATTTGTGACTCCTGAAAACAAATTAATGAAGGCAATAAAACCTAATGTTTTCTCAGAGATTACATGCGATGAAATGAGATGAGAGAGGGAAGAGTGAAGTAGAGGGAGGAGAATGGTTGCTGTAGTTCATGCCTATATCCTGTCCAACTTGTCTGTTTTCACTTCCTCATCCCTGGCTTCAGAGTTCCTTAGTCACTTTTCTTTCCGTTCCTCTCCAATCACTCCAAGATCCAAGACGACCTCCTCTTTCAACTTGCTCAATCTGTGCCACTGTCCCTTTCCCATTGTATTTATGTACAGCTCATTAAAGAATAAATGTAACATCCATTCCATGTCAGTGTCATCATTTGTAGCCCTTGCTCTTTTTCTTTCATAGTTCCTTTTTTTGTTATCATTTGTGCAGATGAAAAATTTCCTCAAGAAAATGTTCTATTGTGACTCACATTGTCTGTAGCAAAAGAGTGGGATGTGAAAAACAGTGCAGGAAAAGAATGACAAGCCCGAGTATAAAGCTCCAATTGAACAGATACAGATTACTCTCTGGGCAGAGTTGGAATCTGGTGTTCTGCTTAGCATCTATCTCCTATTCCACATTTCATAAGAAGACACGTTACCTACACCTGTAGTTTTCTGAATGTTTCCCATTATAAGGCCCATTCTTATGACTGGTGCTAAATTTGCCAAATTGCTTTAACTGTTCAGGCAGTAACATTTTCATTCCAGGTATCAGCTTTAAAATTAATTTAGAGTGTCCTTGGAGTAAACAAAGTATGCTATTTATGTTTGTTTACTTTCAGATGACTCACCAATTCTACAATTTCAAGCAAGACCTTAAAGAAGAGGGCATGTTACCCTCATGACAGAATATGCCCTTTGTTCCTTTTTCTTCCTTTGTTCCTTTTTCTTCCTTGCATGGAGCATGCAAAACGCTCAAACACTACTCATATATTTTGCCAAATTTTATGGGGGGCTTTTGATTTAGTTTAGTTAGTGGGTTGATGGGTTTTTCTGGTTGGTTTGTTGGTCTTGTTTTAGTTTGTTTTTTTAAAGTAAGCAAGCAGAAACTTAAGAATTAAGCAGAATTTTGTACCACAATGTCCTTGTCTGCTGACTACAGCCCACAGGAGACCAGCAGGAACTGAGTACAATTTTTCTCCCTCAATTTGTGCTTTTGAGTCTTTGTTTGACTCTTTTAATAGGAAGTTGCAATAGAAGAAGAGCTAGTTTCCTCTTTAAGGCAGAGGATGTCTTCTTGAGCCACTGGATTGTTTCTCTACATTTTCTGCTGGACCACCATTTGAGTCAGTCTCTCCCTGCATGGCCATTAGCCAAATAATTTTCTGACCTTCCAAGGAACATCTGCAGACAGGTTTTCATAATGGCTGAGAGCACACAAGAGTAAGTAAAGCTGATTGCTGATACAGGCAGTAGTATGCAGTCAGGTTCTAGGTATGCCAAAAAAACTCAAACACCAGCCACTTGTTTTTGATAAATACGCTGTTCTTTTTTCAGTGGTTTATACTCTCAGGCTCTGGGGTGAAGGACACTGAGCCTGCCGGTGGTCTGGCAAAGGCACTCTAGGAGCATCCCTAAAGCAGCCCAGGGGGAGCGAGTACTTGTGCATCCCGTGCAGAAACTTAAGAACATTGTATCAAAAAATTGGAGGCCCACCTGAGAAATGCGAATGCTGAAAACAACTAGAGATAAACCATTTGATAATTAAGTGGAGCACAGTTTGGCTGGGTAAGAGGGAGATTTATGTGGCTGTGCAGTAGTTTATGCGGGTTGAACAAATGGCATTAAAATTGGGAGCTCTTGCAACTTCTAATTCCTGATTCTTGAAACCTTGATTTTCCAGTCTGAACAATATTTTGAAACAAGTGTTTAAGAGTGTATATGTACAGTTTCATTAGCATGCTTGGGATTTGCAGTTTCTGCCATGTATGCTATATAAAAACTCTTCTAAAATACTTTGAAACTTTGAAAAATATTTTCAGGAGCCTGCTCATTGTGTCTCTTGGCCCATTAAGCTAAGTGCATTGACTGCTACGAGGAAGAGAAAACTTAAAACTAGGACTTTTAAAACACATCTAAAATAACTTAGGATCACTTGCATAACTTGGAAAAAAATCAATGTTTTAAAGCCCTATGTCTCAGACTCTACATTTCACTGAGTTGCTCTGCTGGAAAAAGTTCTTCCTCATTCACTAGGACAATACACACATATGGCTTTAAAACCAGGACAATTTCGTAATTTTCAGAATTCATCTTGCCCCTCCTGGACCTCTTCAGGTATAATTTCTGAGGAAATTCCATTTCTTTGGTGGGGGGAGGGAGGAAATACTTCCATGACAGGTTGGCTTTAAAATACAAATGGTGTTGTTTGAAGGAGTTTAAGAGCCAGAAATGCCAGACTGAATCAGGGAAACTGATTAATGGGTATATGATGCAATCATAGCTATGTGATAAATTGCTTGGATATTTCTTTATCAAATGCCCTGCAGTACCCATATATGTCACACCCTTATCACGTACACACACATTGCCTACATATGCTCATGTCTGTGGGCAGGTCCATGGCAAGCATAAATTGACTGAGATCCTCTGAAATCCCTTCAAGTTCTGGACCTTTGCTGGTTTGCACCAGTTAAGGACTTTGCCCTTTTATCTCCATGTATGTTCAATATTCTGCAGACCAAATCGATGATTATTCTTCTGACTGACTGTTGCAAGTTTCTGGCTCTTATTTGTAAATGAAAAAAACAAATGTTCCAACATGAAACTGGGCTTAGATCCCAGTTTTCAGGCATACTCTCTATTAAAGGATGAAGGCTGTTGCATACATCACCTGAGAAGCATAAATCAAATAGTAATAGTGCTGTTGTTTTCCTAAAGAACTCAGGGAAGGACTTAATTGCATTCACATCTCCTACTGCATCTAGCCCAATGTCCTGCGTCAGTTGCATAGATTGAGAAATCCTTACCAGGGATACAATGCACACAATGGTTACAGTCACTGATGTAATACTGGCGCCAGCAAGCTTTATTTTATTTAAAAAAATACTACTTTCCATGTACTTCAAAATAGTATAGACATAAAATATTTTTTAAAAAAACAGAAGCTCTGTCTGTGTAATTTGATTCTGAGCCTTAGCAAAACAGGCAAAGTTCCAAATATTTTTCCCTGCTCAAATGGTTTAAAATATGTTTCCAAGGGTGATTTGGCTGGAGAGGCGACCACTGGGGAATTACAAGCTGAAAAGTTTTATTTTTTTGTGAAGATCTATATTTCTGTGAAGAAACCGCAGCTGCTTTTAGAGCTGGCCAAAAGCCAGAAATAAGGTATGCTCAAAAAACATTCACTCTGGTGAACTCACATTAATGAATCTGAAAGCAAAAAACATCTTTCTTGAAACTTAAAAGAAAGACACTGAGATGAGTCCATTGTAAACAGAATACTCCAACTAGTATGGCTGCTATCCCCTGGAGACTCCTGCCCACATTTCTCCTACCTTGCTTCCTACTCACACCAAATTTTTGCATCACTAATGTCAAGAAGGTCATTCTTGCACAAGTACTTGCCAGACTGGGGCCTCCCTTTGTACTTACCTAGTGTTTCACATATTCAGTAGGAAGTCAGATCAACTAGAGTCATAAGTAATGCATAATTTTGCATTGCCAAGGGAAGTTTAGTTTACAATCTTGTTATAGCCAAATGTTTCTTCTGGCAAAAAGAATATTTACAACATTGTTTTTTGGACAAATTACAACTAGTTTTTTTCCTTCAGAGCCTGGTCCGTAAACCCCTGTAAGGCAGAGAATACTGACTGCTTTCCAGAGCAGGGTCCCTCTTTCTGCCTTTGTGCCTATGTGCACCAACTGTTGGAGGACTTGGCTCATGGGAAGTCTGTGAGGAGCCCATTTGGGAGGAACCTGAGCTATCTCTCCTGGTAGCATCTACACTATTTGTTTCAGTATCTGGGCTAAAACCTTGGCAGAACTAGGTACATTAATCCTATCTGTGTGCTCAGGCTCCTTCTCTGTAAGCATCACCTACCTTCCTGCACTGGACATATTTTCCTAATATGCCTAAATCTAGACTGGAGCATGTACCACCTTGCTCCATTAAAAAAAAAAAAAAAAAAAAAAAAAAAATGAAAAAAGAAAAGATAAACTAGAGCAGCACTTGAATCTCATCTGTGCCCAGGGGAAACTAAGCTTGGGGCGTATGTTGATTTCTGACTGTCAGCTTCAGAGGAAAATGTCTCTGGTCACTCTTATTCAGAAATATTCTGACCACTGTGGTCAGGCCTTTTTCACAATAATCTGGTGGTCAAAGAGGTTGCCCAGGAGCTGGGAGACAGGAACATGCACATTTTTGTTGTCTAGTTCTCCAGCCTCATTAATCTGACATTTCTCTCTGCATGATGGTGCAGCTTTGACAGGGAAAGTGGGAATGACCTCTCCAGAATGACTTCTCAGTTTACTGCCCTCTTAATCATATTTCAGGAAATAGCTACTTTGTGCAGCCTGCTCTCCTACAGTGAAGACTAAAGAGTGGATAAGAGGAAATCTAGTTAATCCTGACCAATACAGTATTTAAGGTAATTCCATGGCTGACTTCAAGAGGACTTGTGTCCAGCTTGTGTCCCCTACGAGAGCAGCACCAACAGACTTGCTGTGTGTGTTGTGGAGGAGTCAGTACTCAGAATGGATTCACATCTTCAACAGACCAACAGTAACCCTAGTCCTGACTTATTATCACTGCAGTTTCAGCGTTCAGTTAACAATGAGTTATTGCATGATAAAAAAGGTAGGGATTATTATATAGACTCTTGGCCTCAGGGAAATGGCATGTGCAACTATTGCTGTACTTTGATCATAATGCTCTAGGGGTATTGGTACACACACCAAATTCTGATTATATTTTACAGCTTTCTCTGTTCTTTTCCTGTGTCTAATTCCTTTATGAAAAAAAGACCAGAAATATTTTTAGCCATCCAGGGAAGAGCCATGGTACCACAGTATAGATAACAGAATGTTTTGCTGAGGTGATCCATGCTTTTAACAGCCCAAAAGGAAAATCTGAGATTTATCATTTGATCAAACATCAAATGACTTTTCATGTGAAATAATTCTATTTTGATTGTCCTGGATTAGCTTACTAAACAGCTGTTTCACTTTATTTTTTTATTTTCAATGCGATGCAATTTAGTGCTCTTCCATCTCTGTTCTTTCATTTACTTTTATGGTTTGTCCCAAATAATATCTGAGAACTGTCCTACTGAGGCTGTGGAAAAAAAAAACACCACAACAACAGCAACAAAGAACAAAACCAAAAACAACCTACAAAAACAAACAAAAACCAAAATAAGAGTAAGAACTAGCAAAAACATTTTTAAAAGCTGCATATGCAAACATTTGCAGGGCATTTAACTATGAATGTGTTCTGAGGACTGACCCTATGCAATCTAATCTCATCAGATTTTCTAGGACAAAGTAGGAAGTCTTTTCTCTGGAAAGTTATCGAATGAGTTCCTCAGTTTTTACACAACTACTGAAATGAGTCCCTTACTCCACTCTGTGCCACCAGCCTCCTCCCCCTCTACACAGACAGACTCTGACCTGAACGCCAACATGTGCATGGGATAGCACAAGCCAAACTTCTGCACTGGCATAATCAAAGCTCACTTTCTGGAAATATTTCTCCAGTTTAATAATATCAGAAAAGGCTGTTCTAAATTATGTGACAAGTCAGACGGTGGAATGCAAAGATAACTCCACACCACTGCCAAGCATAAAGTAATAATCAGAGTGAACATATCTTCAGCTTGTATCTGTTCACCATAACCTCTTCAGGCTGGGGTAGTTTGAAAGGCTCCTTCAAGCTCTGTACATCTCCATCAATAGCACAGAGTTTAAGTCTCATGCACCTATTCCAGTAATGCATGGTGGGGCGGGGGGGCGTTTTCCTCTTGCTAGGAATTGATGCTGGCCCTTAGGAGTGGGCCACATGCATCTTATTTTAGCTAGTAACTAGGTTTAATTTTTAATGTTTAAACTACATTGGCTGCAAATCTTCACTGGGCTTTTTCCCAGTTAAAGGATGATTATATACACAGTGAATCTTTAGGAAACAGTGGAGCTATTCTGCTTGCATTGTCCAACCTAGTGCTGAGGATTAAATATTTCAACAAATCAAGTGCAGTCATCACAATTTGTCTTCCCTTTCAACATGGCAAGTACCTTAGCCCAAAGCCTGTTCTTTAGGGGGTAAATGTATTCCATGGTGTATTATGCTGGAATGTGCAGTAAAAATAAATTATTTCACTTGCACAATCTCTAAAAAAACCTGCAGCTGTTCAGCTGCATCAGTAAGGAAAAAACACTTGAAAACTTCAAAGCACTATGGCAAGTTCCATCTGCCTTTCTACCCATGAAATCTAACAACTGTGTCTGCTTTATTCATTAAGTAACCATGGGTCGAGTAGGAAGCTAATCATGCTATAGATGCTTCAAGGAAATGGTACATTAGGGAAAATCTGTATTACCACAAATAAAAAGCTCATAGTTTACCTTGCAAATAAATATAGGCTGTTGTACACAGGATAAAGCCAAATAAATCTAAGAATGCTTATATTTTGCTTTGAAATATTTTCTGAAACATTAGAAAGTTGGTTTATGTGTATTTTTTTAAAGACACTGCCCACCTTAGAGCAACAGAAAAACACTTGAGACCCCTTTCAAGGATAAAAAATTGAGGAGCTGCTGAATGAAGGAGACAGCTGAAATGAGCTGGACAATAAAAGTTACAATTTGACAAGTAAATTCTGTGCGTCCGCGTGTAAGTATGTGCTCAAAAATTTAAAAGGACGTGCTCCAATTTATTTTTCAGAACTGTATATGTGAATTATGAGACCTCATCCCACTTCCAGACTTGATCCATTTGGGATCCTTAGCTTAGCTGAGAAATGAATGTGACTCAGGATTCAAAGAAATATTTTTAGAAGGGTTAGAAGACTTGTGAAATACTAAAAGTACCCAGAAATTGAAATTGTATTGAAACCATGGACTTTTAGTGAACTGCACTATATCCACAATTTAATAGAGGACATTAGAGAGCACATAATAAGAATTAAATCTTGAACACTGCAGGAAAATAATAGGAATATTTTGTAGCTTTACTTGGCAAGTACAGATTCTTCTTTTAGAAGATGCATTATAGGTATGTGAGAGTTGTCATTTCTCTTCAGAAACAGTGCAGCAAACTTTCATTTCCTTTTGGTTTTGAACGCCTGGAGAGACATACCCTGAATTTTCTGAATTCTTGTGAAATCCTGTGTGCTCTTTCCAAGGGTATCAAATAAATAATGTAACTATATTAATTTTTTTACTTGCACTCACCAAAATAAAACCATAATATTTTCAACAGATAGCATGAAAATACAAAGTGTCCACATGGATACAGACTATCGTAAGTACTGTCAATTAGAAAACTCAGTGCACTTTTTTGTTTTAAAAGGTTCTTCAAGTATATAGTTGAGCCAGGAGACTTGGTGAAGACTTCTAAATACTCACAAACTCTCGGATTTGATCTTCCAATGGTTAACATGGATTAAATACCAGTTAAAATTCATGCCTTAATTTTATAATTCAAGATGGTTAAATAAAATATTCAGACCAGCAAGGCACACATGCTCTGATAAACTGCAGTGTACTTTTACTAGGTCAACAATGCATTAACTTTGACATAGACTGTAATATGATCCAGCTTTGTGAGATCTGGCAGTTTTATTGTCAAGTCTGGCAGTTTTGCTGGTCTTTTAAATATTATTATTATTATTATTATTTTTATTGTTGTTGTTGTTGTTCTTCTTCTTCTTCTTCTTGGTGGTGGTGGTAATGGTGGTTGTTGTTCTTGTTATTCCTATTACTATTATAAGCTGAATGTATGTAGGTAACAGGGCAGGATATTTTTACAAACTGGCAATACACAAGCTCCTGCTTGAAACTGCTTTACATGCCAAATGAGGTTATGGAGAGTCTAGAAGTGGGAGCAAAAACCAGTGCACAAAAGGGCCTGTGTCTTAAGATGCTAGTCTGGAATTTACCTTTGAGTCAACCTCCATTTCTACTTACACAAAAATGTACAAAATGTCAGTCATGGATGGGCAAACTAAGGGTATTGCCGGTCTCTTGACACTGCACTATTTGGATATGATGGATGTGGGGAAATTTAATCCTTCCAGAGGGAATCAGGTGGCACTGTCAGGAGAAAAAGTGCAAACAATTTTGTACTCGAAAAAACTTTCCATTTTAGTCTTTCTGTGCCAAAAACGTTACAGTCTCCAGCTGTTCTGTGTTAAACACTAAATCTACTAGAGAAAAGAATCTTAGAGAAAAGGTTAAACACTGAATAGCAAGTTCTATTGGTTGGATTATGTTTAGGTCACATAAAACATGCTAAAAATCATTTCCCAGGCACTGCTAAAACATCTGCTTTCTGGATTAGGAAGCTAGATGTTCAAATCCAAGTTGGGAAAAAACTGTGATAGCCACAAGTTGTTTTCTTTAAAGGCCCTTTGCTGCAAACAAGTGAATTGAGTGTTTGTAATATCTTCCTACTATCCCAGAAGTCAGTCTGAGCAGATGGAGAAAGAAAGCAGATGTCCTACAGACTGAGACACTGCTGTTTGAAGAACAATGCAAGTAATCTTCAAAAAAACCAATTATTTAATTTGGGCTTTCCCTTATGTCATCCCTCAACTAAAATCTAATGTTTTGTCCTTTTAAATCCAGAAAGAAGACTGAAAGTGTCTGATACTTTGAATTTCCACTGGCTATTTAGCTCTGTGTATTAGTTTTCCATCAATTCAGGGAATTTCAGCATTCATGCTGGCAGTCTAATATTTTCCTGTATGCATTGCAGTTTCTATACAGGTGGTTTATTAGTTTCCATTCAGAATAGCACCTCACTTGGGACCATGACTTTTAACTTCTTCAAACTGTTAATGTCAGTTTTATTGCAAAAGCAGAGTACCATAGGCCAGCAGGGCACAATTTGCTCTGAAGAGTGCTGCAAAATCTTATGGTATCACTCTAAACCACTGATATCTGGCATTCCTTAAAATCCTCAGATTTCTAGACATGCTCTTACTCAAAAAAAACCCAAAATGTGTTTCTATTCTTCTGGTAGTCTAGGAGCCACCACCCCCCTCACCCACCTCAGCCCCCTGCAATAAACACTTGAGCATATGAATTAAAGTTC
>JAOTQP010001179.1:32157699-32171886 GCA_026413545.1 Cichladusa arquata
CCAAAAATTCTGCAAAACCCTGGAAATCAAAAATAAAAATCCTTGTGAAATGTCACAAAATCCTTCTAAATTCCATAAAATCCCGCTAAATCCCATGAAATCCCACAAAATCCCATGAAATCCCACAAAACCAGCAAAATTCTGCAAATCCCCGTGAAATCCTGCAAAATCCTGTGAAATTCCATGAAACCCTTCACAATTCCATAAAATCCCATGAAGTCCAGCTAAACCCCACGAAATCTGCAAAAATCCCATGAAATCCTGCAAAATCCCATGAAATCCCAAGAAGCACTGCAAATCTCATGAAATCCTGTAAAATCCCACAAACCCCAGCAAAACCTCACAAAATCCCTCAAAACCCCACAAGATCTTGCTAAATCCTGCAGAATCCCACAAAATGCTGCAAAACCCCACAAAATCCCCCAAGACCCCACAAAATCAGGCAAACCCGGATGGTGCCTGCACCGAAATTTGTGAATTATCCCGTTGGGAAAGGAGCTGATCCCAAAAGGACCCGGTGTGATTTTTCTGGGATTCTCCCAGCAGAGATGCCTGGCAGGGTTTATTTTATTTAGGATTTTATTTAGGATTTTATTTAGGATTTTGTTTTAGGGGTGGGGTTGGGCACGTTCCCGGCTGTTCCCGGAGCGGGACAATTCCCTCCTGCCCCAATTCCTGCTCAGGGCTGGTTTTGGGGTCCTGTCCTGTCCCCCCTGTCTCTGTCTTGGGAGGTTTTGGGGACCTGCCACCCCCCTGTCCCTATCCTGGGATTGCCGGGATCTGAGCCTGATTCCTGGAGAATTCCCACAGAATTCTGTGTCCCAGCTGGCTTGGCCAATGGGTTCAGGGGACAATTCAGGGACCAGGCAGAGGTGACAGAGGGGACAGGAGGAGGGTGTGGCACCGAGATTTTGGGACCAGGCAGAGGTGACAGAGACGGGGATGTGGCATCAGGTTTAGGGGACATTTCAGGGACCAGGCAGATGTGACAGAGAGGGGGATGGGGCACGAGGTTAGGGGACAATGAAGGGACCAGACACAGGTGACAGAAATGGGGGTGTGGCACCAGGATTTTGGGACAGTGAAGGGACCGGACAGAGGTGACAGAGAGGGACAGGATGGGGGTGTGGCGCCAGGATTTTGGGGCCAGACAGAGGTGACAGAGATGAGGATGTGGGACTGGGTTTTGGGGACATTTCAGGGACCAGACAGAGGGGACAAAGAGGGACAGGATGGGGGTGTGGCGCCAGGATTTTGGGGCCAGACAGAGGTGACAGAAACGAGGATGTGGCACCAGGTCAGGGGCCAATTCAGGGACCAGAGGTGACAGAGATGAGGATGTGGCACTGGGTTCAGGGGACAATGAAAGGACCAGATAGAGGTGACAGAGAGGGACAGGATGGGGATGTGGCACCGGGTTCAGGGGACAATCAAATGACCTGACAGATGTGACAGAGATGAGGATGTGGCACTGGGCTTAGGGGACAACTCAGGGACCAGGCAGAGGTGACAGAGATGAGGATTTTGGGACAATTCAGGGATCAAACAGAGGGAACGGAGGTGACAGAGAGGGACAGGGTGCAGATGAGGGACCAGGTTCAGGGGACAATTCAGAGACCAGAGGGGACAAAGAGGGACAGGATGGGGATGTGGCACCGGGATTTTGGGACAATTCAAGGACCAGACAGAGGAAACAGAGGTGACAGAGACGGACAGGAGGGGGGTGTGGCACCAGGATTTTGGAACCAGGCAGAGATGACAGACATGAGGTTGTGGCACCAGGATTTTGGGAAAATTCAGGGACCAGGCAGAGGTGACAGAGAGGACACAGATGGGGATGTGGCACCAGGTCTAGGGGGCAATGAAGGGACCAGACGGAGGTGACAGAGGGGACAGGACTGAGATGTGGCACGGGGATTTTGGGACAGTGAAGGGACTGGGCAGAGGTGACAGAGATGGGAATGTGGCACCTGGTTAGGGGACAATTCAGGAGCCAGACAGAGGTGACAGAGAGGGACAGGATGGGGGCGTGGCACCAGGTTTTGGGGACATTTCAGGGACCAGAGAAGGACAGGATGGGAATGTGACAGCGGGTTCAGGGGACAATGAGGGGACCAAGCAGAGATGACAGAAACGGGGATGTGGCACCCGGATTTTGGGACATTTCAGGGCAGAAGTGACACGATGGGGATGTGGCACCGCATTTGGGGGCTCCCAAATTTCCCCCCCCGTCCCGAGTCCAGCCCCGCTCGCTGCCGGGTCCCTGCCTGGCATGACGGTCACCTTTTGTCCCCGCAGGCAGGCAGGCGGTGACAAGTCCCGGCTGTCACCCGCCGGAGGGGCCGGGGGACGCTGATAAGGAGCAGGATCCAGGATTAATCTGCAGCGAGTCATTAACGGCGCTCGGGTGAGTCACAGCTCCCGCGAGAGGCCAGACCCCCCCCGAAAACCGCTCAACCCCAAAAAAGCACCGCTGCCACCCCCTGTCCCCGTGTCCCCAAGAGTCCCGCACACCCGTGGGAAAACGGGATGGGGATGGAAAACCCTCTCCGGGCATCCCCCGCCCCAAAATTCACTCAGGACGCTTATAGGGGTTTTTTTTGTTTGTTTTTTGGGGGGGTGGGGGTGGAAGAGGCTCCAAGCCCCTTCCTGAGTTTTCCAGCCACGAATCCATAAAAAAAAAAAAGATGCGTTTTCCCCCCATTCTCCATATTTTTTCCCAATTCTTTCCCCATTTCTCCAGTTTTTTCCTCATTCTTTCCCCACATCTTCCCTCATTCTTTTCCCCCACATCTTTTTCTCTCATCTTTCCCATTTCCCCACATTTTTCCTCATTCTTTCCCCTTTTCCACCACGTTTTTTCCCCCTTTTCCTCGCTTTTTTTCTTCATATGACATTAAAATTGAGTGCTTCAATAAAAGGGCATCTTTAATGAGTGTCACCTCTGAAGAAGTCTCTGCTTAAGAGGCTGCAAATCAAGATGACCTGTGTGAAAAAAAGATTCTCAAAATACTCTATTGGTAGCAGTCTATCAGATGTTAACTCTTGAATATTAATGAAATTGCAATTGTCAAAAAACAAAATGAGAGCTCAGGAAATAGTAACAATCCTTCATTGACTAATAATAAAAACATTCAGTAAATTAACTTTCTTAGAAGCCAAGAGCAAATCTAATTTATTAAGGCTCTGACATCACGGATCACCTATCTCTGAATGGCACTTCAAAAGTGTTTGAATGCAATTTGGATGCAGTGCATGTATAACTAATGGAGATGTAACACACGTGCACTTTTAAATTATCCTCTAGGTAATGGAAGCAGGTAAATTTGAAAAAGACTGAATTTACTTTGCAGGAAAACTAACTATGATATGGTTTGCTATCATACCATCTGCACTTATCTAAGGTTTTGCCATCTCAGTCTAATGGGACTACATAGACCCTTCCCTTGTGGCTCTCACTAGCAAAATTCCCTGATTGTTGTTTGGGTTTGTGGAGGGTTTGGGAAGCTGTGGGGGGTGTTGTTTTATTTGTTAGTTTTTTTCTGGTTGTAGGAATTTTTTTCCTCTGCATCAATAATGACATGAAAGTACTTCCAAACAGCAGACTGTGTTTTCAAGTCCAAATGCACTGAATGTTGTTTGGTCTGAGAGTGAAAATCCAACCTAAATTCCTTTACTTCTTATGCAGTACAGTAAACTAGAGAGACTTCTTAAAATCAGTGTTAAGACTCCAGTTTCTTGCAATCTATAAAAAACAACCACACAGTGCAAAATGGAATCATCAGTGCAAGCAACTAGATCTTAGTACCAAGTAACAGGTGAAGTATCAGAAGGTAGGTAGGCATTGCAAACATATGTTCTCTCCTCAATAGCACAGAAGCTTTGCATGGTTGGTTTTGGAAAACAGATTGCACAAAAGAAAAAGATAGATGTTCTAACATATGTTAGAAAACATAATTCTGAAATTCCATGTTTTCTAGAGGTGGTAGCAAGACATAATAGAGTTCGTGTATTTTTTCTGCCCTTGCTCATGATCTCCATCCCCTGCGAGAGTATACTTCAAAGAGGAGACACAGCTCTTCCAAACTTTTGATGCTGTCCAGAAAGCTTTGCGACAGTTTTAGTTAGTGCTAACGTAATTCTGCATGAGATTTCTGTCCTGCCTAAAGGAATGAGCAACTTTATATCAGCTAGACCTCAAATCATCTTGGTAGCTTCCTCACAGCTGGCTTCTCAATGTTCTTCTTGTGCTGAAAACTTCACAGCTGGACATAATACCCCAAAGGAGTCTCACAAGAGGAGAGCAGAGGGGCAGAATCCCCTCCCTCCCCTGCTGCCCACGCTGCTCTGGATGCAGCCCAGGACACGTTTGGTTTCTGTGCTGGGAGTGCCCATGGCTGGGTCATGTCCAGCCTCTCACCCACCAGCACCCCCAAGTCCCTCTCACGGGGCTGCTCTGATCTGTTCATCCCCAGCCTGGGCTGGGACCATGGGACCTCATGAGATTCCCATGGATCCACTTCTCAAGCTTGTCCAGGTCTCTCTGGATGGCATCCTGTCCTTCAGGTATGTCACCTGCACCACTCAGCTTGGTGTCATCTAAGAATTTGCTGAGGGTGCTCTTGATCCCTTTGTTCTATGTCATTAATGAAGATATTAAATATCACTGGCCCTAATGCAGAGCCCTGAGGGATCCCACTTGCCACTGATCTCTATTTGGGCCCTGAGCCATTCGCCACTACCCTCTGGATGTCACATAATCACTTTCTTAATCCATCTAATAGTTCACCCATCAATTCCCTCCCTCTCCAGTTTAGAGAGAAGGATGTTGTTGAGGACCATATCAAAGGTTTTACAGAAGCCCAGAAAAATTACATGTGTAACACTTCCCTCGTCCATTGATGCAGTCACTCCACCATAGAAGGCTGCTGCATTGGTTAGGCAGGACTTGCCCTCAGTGAAGCTGAAATTATTTTTTCAAATGACTTCCCTGTCTTCCATGGCAGAAGGTGCCATGGGGTCTGTGTTGCATAGGTGAGTATATAGGTTGAGGTATCTGGTTGCTTCAGCTACAAATTTCTTAGCCCACCAATAGTGGCTGCAGTCACCAGTGCTGCAGATAATATTTCTTAAAATACAGTACAGTCTATAGGAAAGAAGGAAGGAAATCAGCTGGATGATGTGCAGAAACTTGAAACATGGTTTTGTTGGAATAAGTGCATGTGCAACAGTTAAGATAAAACTTGCTCTTGTCAAGGCAATCAGTCTAGCTTTTTGTTTTCTCAGGACTGATTAAATGAAAACAGGATTGGCATCAGAAAATTCTCTGTCGAGAGACAGTGCTCCTAATTTAGTAAAGAAATTCCACATAGGCTTGTTGTTATGGAAAATAACATATGCATGGTCCTGAGTCCAGACTATGGTGTACAGTATCCAAAGTCCATCTGAGAGTAAGACTTTGAGAAGTAATTGTTTTTCAGATGCTGAACTGCAGAACAAATGGGTAACCTGTCCTTCATGGGAGTATGTGGATGAGATGACCAAGCCTACCATTAGCAAATTTGCAGATGACACCAAGTTGGATGTGAATATCAATCTGCTGGAGGGAAGGAGGGCTCTGCAGAGGGACCTGGACAGGCTGGATAGATGGGCCAAATCCAGTGATGTAAGGTTCAACAAGAACAAGTGCTGGGTCCTGTGCTTTGGCCACAATAACCCCGTGCAGTGTTACAGGCTGGGATCAGAGTGGCTGGACAGAGGCCAGGCAGAAAGGGACCTGGGTACTGGTGGACAGCACGTTGACCATGAGCCAGCTGTGTCCAGGTGGCTAAGAAGGCCAATGGCATCCTGGCCTATATCAGAAATAGTGTGGCTAGCAGGAGCACGGAGGTCATTATTCCCCTGCACTGGTGAGGCTTTGAGTGCTGTATCCAGTTCTGCACCCCTCAGTTTAGGAAGGATGTTGAGATGCTGGAGCATGTCCAGAGAAAGGCAGCAAGGCTGGTGAAGCCCTACAAGGAGCAGCTGAGGGAGCTGGAGCTCTTTAGCCTGGAGAAGAGGGGGCTCAGGGGAGACCTTATCGCTCTCCACGACTACATGAAAGGAGGATGCAGGCAAGTGGGGCCTGGTCTCTTCTCTCAGGCAACCAGAAACAGGACAAGAGGACACATCTTAAACTGCACCAGGGGAGGTTAGGTTGGACATTAGGAACAAGCTCTTCACAGAAAGGGTGACTGGGCATTGGAATGGGCTGCCCAGGGAGGTCACGGAGTTACCATACCTAGAGGTGTCTGAGAAGGACTGGATGTGGCACTCAGTGCCATGGTCCAGGAGAGAAGGTGATGTTGGGTCATAGGATGTTGGACTTGATCTTGGAAATCTTTTCCAGCATGGTTGATTCAGTGATATCTTACTCTACTTACATTTACCACCCCAATACTGCAAGGTATAGTCTGTGATTTGGCTTGAGAGCTTGCTTGCTGACCCCAGATAAGCAATTCATAAGCTGAAGACAAAAGAAATCACGGACTCTCTTCTTTCATTCATTCTCATTTCTGTTCTTTGCACTAGTGGCTGGATTTCCCAGCTATGACCTGAACTAAAGTGTCTTTTGCAGCCTCTGAATCCTCAAGTCTGCCCTTTGTGCTTCGCTTCTGTTGTTCCTGTCTAGTAAGGGATTTTCCTTTATGGTCTGTGTTGTTGGTGATTCTTCTAGTAAGTTCATAAATAACAGCCAAACCTGGGAGTACTTGATTTGCGTACTGGAAACAATCTTAGGCCTGGCTTCACAAGTGTTGCCCTTTTGAGCTGCTTCACTCTGTGCTCATACCAAAGGAATTGAATGCATCTTCTTACACTGGTGACATCTGCACTAACACTGTTAGCAGATATTAGACATCAGTGTTAATCATGAAGAGTGTAGTCCAAAAGCTCAGTATAGCCCCTGTGGATGACATGTTGTACAGGCTATGTTTTATGGCTTGTCTCTGCAGACCTCTCAGGTTAGGCAAAAAAAGCCTGCTGTTGCTTGATGTTTAATAGCTTGGACATTATTGTGGAGCCTGTAAAATCTCAACCTTGCTGTTATGTGTGTTCCTCAGCAACTGTACAATCAGCATGTTATAGCTGCAAAATGTTTCCTCAGCCAAGGCAGTTGTAATCTAAAATAAATATTTAAAAGAAATATTACAAAGGACTTTTGTCTACAGATGATCACTTGTGTCATTGCAATAGTAAAATTAAGTGAAGAGTTTTTTGATAACTATAGCTATACAAATGAAAAAGCAAAAATACTTTTTTTTTGCAGATACATTCCTTTTAATAATTTGAAAACTGCTGATCCTTTTTCACTCAGAACTCTAGCATGTCAGCAAATAAAAAGTATTTCAGTGTTCAGTTTGCCCCCTGTGGTGGTACAGTTAATTACTGTGGGTGGAGTACTTCTGACCCTTTTGCCATTATTGGTTATCACTACTTTGATCATAGGTTAATGTCCAGGAAACAATAAGAAGAAGAATCAGCAATACCTTTAACTGTAATTTCTTCAAATTATTATTTTCTGACAGTTTCCACTGAAAACAGGAGAATATAATAATACAACTGTGTAAGCAGGTCTTCATGCATCCTTCATCAAAGTATAGTATCAACATCACATTTAATGCAGGGAAAATGAAGGTTAGGAATGAACTCTTGCCCCAAATAAAGTCAGTGGGAGCTTTGCCATGGCCTTTAGAGGACCAGCTTGTTACTGCAGATATTTAGTTCAAGTCAGTATAACCAATTCTTATTTATGGACTTTTTTTTGAGCACATTTTTTCTTTAGTCGTTAGAGTGTGTTGAAAATACTGACCTTCTGAGCTAAAGGAAAATGAAATAAGAAAAAAAAAAAAGAAGTGATTTGTGTGCATGATAAAAGTGTTTTTCTGCAATAACACAGCATGTGGTCAAGAATTACACAGGTTGCATTTGCCACTTTGTATCTCCTGCCAGACGAATACAATTCAGGGCCTGTTACCCCTGCCTGCAGTACTGTTTCATAGTTATGAAGTCATGACAGCTGTGATTGCCGGTGCAGAGAATAAAGTCTGTGGAAAAAGTCTGGATAGCTTCCCACTGTACACAGGCCAAAAATAAGTTAGCTGGAATTAAAACAGAAGAGGAGAAAATTTGCAGGGGGAGAAAAGCAAGGGAACCAAACAGCAATTCATACTGGGACATGAGCTGAGGCAAATAGACTCTGGGACAGATTCTGACTCCACTGCCATCTCTGCAGGGTCCTGGAACGGATAAAAAGTCTGAGAAGTAAGCAAGAACCCATTTTGGCCAAGTGTACTCTACCTCATGGAAATTGGTACTTCCCATTTCCTGCCTCCCTGGAGATTCACAAGTCATTTGAATTAATTTCATTCCCAGCTTAACAATAACTGTGCAAACACACCAGCTCAGTTCTTGCACCTGAGGAAACATTACAATCTATAAACTCACAATGTCCCACTTGAACACGGGGAGCAGGTGCTAATCAATAATGCGTTGCCGACATTTAAACAGGGGAGCTCCACAGACACAGTCTCCCATAGCTGGGACAAACGCTGCAGCTCCATCCCCTGCCCAGGTTCAGGGCTGTATGATTTGCAAAGCAGGATCTGATTTCCTCTTACTTCATCTACCATCTGTGGAAAAATCTTCTCATATAATCAAAGCAACAATGCTTTGCCAATGAATATTAATACAAAATGTTTCCGTTATGTTTGTGAAAAATAGTGCCAGGGTATGCGGAACAGTATAATGATCAGTACACTGTTTGGTTCTGCACATTGCTGTGTAAGTACCACAGAGAAGAATGCCATTGTTTGGGGTTTTTTGCATCTAGTAACTGATATTTGCCACAACAAAAGATTTATCATGAAGGTGAGATCTGTGTGCTTCAGAAGGTCTTGGGGGAATCTTAAAGAGAGGTTGTTTTTTCTCTCAAAGAGAGGGATGACAAAAAAATACCTAGAGAGAGTGATGTGTTGGATACAGAGAAACAGAAGTTGATTGCAGATCTTTCATGGGCCACAAAAACCACTCTGCCTGTCTGGATCTCTGGCTGATACAGGTGGACAGTATAATTTGAATTCAGTATGATTATGGTGATTGCAATTGCATTGAACAGGATCTTCCCCCTCACCCCAGGAAAAGCGAGTGGGGTGACACAAGATGCGTGGCAAAAGCTCTGGAGAAAAAGGTTTAGTCAAAAAAGGACAAAAGGAGGACTAAAACGGGAACCATCTATTCAATTTTAAGTTCGTGGGAATCAATTTCAAGTTGCCCACGACCATATTCAGAGGGAAGGGTGTACTTCTGCCTGACTCAGGGAGAAGAGCTTTAACTCATTCTTACAGTGACAGTTCATGGGGGCCCAGCATTATGCTGCTGACCAATTTCAGTTGCATGTCTCAGAAACTGTCCCTTGCTTCAAACCCCTGCTAGCTGGTGGTAAAGCTCTCTAGAACATACCAGTGACAACAGCAGCAATGATTTTTTTCTTTTTATTGCTCCAGCTTATGTGGTCAGAACTCATCTTTGCCTTATTTAGAAATAAACTTTTATATTATGAAAGTATCCATTATGTTAACACAGAGGCAGACTCAGACTGTTTGACTTTTCTAATCTTTATTTGTTTATGATTTTAAAATATTTAAAGCCAGGAAAAAAATAGATTGAAAAATTAAACATGGAGAAAGCCACACGCAAGGGGAAGATTAGAGAATTAAGTCTTCCCCTTCTGTCTGTCCTCCCTCAGCAATTACATCATCACTGTAGCACCTCCTTCATGCAGTTCTGTGGGGTCTTGAGAAACAGCTAACCTGCCATCAAAATACAAGAAACTAAAACTATTAATAGGTGATTTTAAACACTTGTTAAAAGCTTCTTCTCCAGTGCCACTTGACAGCCAGGGACTTGTGCAGGGCTAAAGGACAGGTAAGGAAATGTGACCTGCTGCTTGAATTTTGAAACTGACTGTAAACAGGAGAGGAGGAGCCAGTAAAAAAGCTGGGAAAATATCACCAAGGGCAAAGTTTGACCCATTCTGTAACAACAGCTATAGTACAATCCTACAACACGTATTACCACAAAGAAGGTTAACTTCCACTCCCGCATCAACCAACTAAACAGTGCATTAAATATAAATACCCAAACATATTTTCCCTACAATTTTCCTTCACTATTTTTTTCCTTTGCATTTGTTTTTCTTTCTCTGTCTTATATGTAGCTTTTGTAAGGAAAACAGTTTCTGAACTTGAAGCATTTTCACACTTCGTCCAGAAGACAGTCCAAGGCTGCAATTGGTCCATGCTTGGCACCTAAGCCAGCAGCCCCAAAGTCAGAGTGAGGCTTTCAACCACCGGACTTGGTCACTGTCCCCAAGCTAGTTCCTGACACAAATGGCAGAGCAGAAGAGGAGAATAAAGACACCTGTGAATTGAAGCACTGGATTTTAAAACAACAAATACAAGCAAGCTTATTTCAAAATGAGCACCAGCACACTTGAGCAATTGGATGGGAAGGGGTGGGAAAATAATTTAAGGAGTATTCTGATGATAAAAGTACATTGCCCTGGCCTTGCAGCTACAGGCTGAGATGTCTTATTAAGATGTAATTGTGCTGATTTCCAGCCTGATACATCAGACTAAAATAAAAACTTGAACATCACTTGCTGTGCAGCCTCATCACTTGCTCTGCAGCCTCTTCCTGCTATTATACTTTTCATTTTAAAAACTTGATTGCAGTCTGAGAACCTTTGTTTTATGTAAGACTACCCCTCACTTCTCGGAGTTATTAGGATTCCAGGAGAAGGAAGTTGGTACAGACAAAGCTATTTCCTTGAGGCAGGTGATAGGGAGCTGCAGTTGAACAAAGACAGGGAAGGGTAGCCCTTGGTGCTCATCAAGACTGCAGGGAAGCACTTCGGTGTTTTTTTTTTGTCTTAAGGATTTCATTCTGTATCATACCTCTACTTCTGGGACTGGCTTTTTCAGAGGTAATTTCCATATAGGCACTGTAAATTGAAGTGACATTATTTTTTGTTGTAGGGCACATGGTCCACTTGTATTTGCTTAAATTACAAATGGTCCACTTGTATTTGCTTAAAATACAAATCACATACATGTTTTCTCTCATTTCCTGTTTTCCCATTGATCTTACTTTTATGCATTTTATTTGCTGTGCATTGCACAGCTGCCTGAACTTGAGTCTAGCTTCAACTCTGCAGCTGCTCAGTGTATGCTTCCTCCTGCTTGATCCTAGTTAGGATTTGGTAGAACTGGTTAATGCACCTGAAGTCAACAGATGGGTCCAAAAGGTAACATAAGCCTCAAATATTTTCTTTATGTGCTGTTTTCTCCCTCCACAAAAAAGCATTGTACAGATGATTTCCATGTTCCTTAGCATACATTATATTCTGTGGGCCTACAGGCTGTGGCAAATGACTATGCACAAAGGAATAACTCAAAGAAGAATTGGGCAGGATTAATCTTGGCATCTTCTCATACACACAAGTTCTCAAATTCTCATGCTTCATGTAATCCATAATGCATTGGAATAGTAATCCAGAGAAAGCAAATTAAATCAAGAGCAAAACTGCTGTGTGGTTTTGGTTGTTTTGTTGTTGTTTTTTGGTTGTTGGTCTGCTGGAGTTGTTTTGTTTTGATTTGTTTTTTGGTTTTGTTTTGTCCTGGGGACAGAACAAATTACATGAACAAAACTAATTTACTTTTTTTATCAACCAGAAGGAGCCTCTAATCTGACTAGGTTTCCATTTTGACCAAGAAATGCCCACATTTCCTTGTTATTTGTTTCTAGTGCTTCTGGCAAGGATAGGCAAATTTTCTCTACTTTTATTGCCCAACAAAGAATGACAGGAATACAGGAAAGAGCACAAGTTTTTGTGATTGACCATTTGTGCGTCATTTTATTTACACAATAAAACCCAAGAAATGCATAAACACTGAAAAGCAGTACAGTATTGACAAGCATAGCTGGATCTCTATTTGCTCTTTTTCTAAAGAGGATGTAGGTGTTAACTTTGCCCATGAGATCAGGGCAAGTCAATTTACTGCTATTATCAGAGTCCCCATGACTCTTTTCAAGAGTCATGACATAAAAACCCCTTCAATGATCATGCTTTCCTTTTGTGCAAAACACTAGTGCACAGAAGGAAGACTCCAGTCTTTTCCTTTAAAACTGTTATACAGTGGAGAAGAAAAAGGTTCCTGCAGTGTGCTGTGTGCTGTACACTATACTCATTAGTGACTTCATCCTGTGAGCTGCCTTCTCTGGCCCACATCCAGGAAAACACGAAGTGTACATTTAATATTCAGCATGTGCATAGAGTCATAAACTGCAAGCACATTCTTACATGCCTTCCTCATCACTTCTTTTCATTCTATTATAGAGTATTAGAGGCAGGAGTGGCTTTCAGGCGTTGAGAATGTTTTGGAGGGGACCTAAATGAAAGTTCTGAAACCTCCTCACTGTACATAAGAATAGCAAGACAGTAATATTCTTCTGATGACATTCCTGTGTGGAATACTGTACTGTGAACTAACTTTGTCAGACAAACTTCTGTTTGCATGCATGTTGATTCATGGTATTAAACTAAGCAGTAGGTCTAACTAACTGTCAAATTATGTAGAATGTTCTCACTTAGGCCACATTATGCAGCTATCTTGAATCTGTAAAGACACCAATTTTTCTTAAATTACAGCAGTGAAATAGTAACATAGTCTAGTCCAATTTGTATCCTGACCTGCACATGGCTGCTTTCAGGCATGTACCTCCCTTGTTCCCCCTGGGCAAGGATCTGCTGGGAAAGAAAAGCCTTCCTGAGACAGAATTGCTGGGTTTGAGAGCTTCCTCTGCAGTCAGTTTCACTGAGGAACTCTTCAGATGTCATTTCCTACCCTGTGCCTCTTCCTGCAAGTTACCATGTGATATGTCATGTGGGGAGATGTGCAAAGTGAACTCCTGGCTCCAATGAAGCCACAAAAGACAGGTGGAATTATATTTTATCACATTTGCATGCTTTCTTTAGTCTCGCTACAAAATGACAGTCTCTCCTTCATATGCCTCCTTCTCAAGCTGATACAAGTACATTATTATGCCTACTTCACCTGTGGAAGAACAGATATTAGCTAGTACCATGGCCGAACACCAATACGGTGCTAGAAGGAAAGTTTTAAATTAAGTAGGAGTGGAGTGGTGGGCTTGTGCCCAAATCATTAGATTTATTAGTGTTATTTCTTTTGGGATCTGACAGAGACTTGCTGCACAAAGACAAGCTGCACAGGCTCATGTCAATTTACAGGAGCTGCCTGTCCTCTCTAATGCAAATTTTCTGTGGGCACTGTGAGGACTGCCCAACTCTCTGTGTGCTTGGAAGCCCAGAGAGCTGCCACATAACAGTGCTCATGCTGGCAGCTTCTGGGCATGGGAAAGGCTTCAGCAGCAGGGCAGCTGTGCTCAGAGACTAGTCTCTCTGGAAAAGCTGATCTGTGCTACTGTACTCACCATCTGCACTCTTTGAGCATTGTAAAGCATGGCAAGTGTAAATTAAATAATCTGTTAACATTCCCCACAAAAAAAAAAAAAAAATCTGGATTTGCCTTGGGAATTTGGAAAAGCTTTCAATGTAGGGCTAAATTTGTCAATACTGGGTGTTACCCACTACCAGAAAATATCCTTGTATTGCAGAAAATTAAATACATGAGCATAAAATTCAAGCTCAGATTCTGAAGTTCCACAAACAATCAAACTTTCTGTTAGCCAACATTATTTTTCTTATATATGGCATATATATGTTTCAAAGTAGTCTCTTTTATATAGTCCAGTAAACAAAATCCCATTGCACTCAACTGGAAAAAAAAATGGTTATACACTGTATGTACCAGATATCTTTTGAAAGTTCTCTGGAGAAAAGAATACACACAGGCACTGAGATATATTAAAATCCAAGACGTTTTTGAAGATGCCAGTTTTACTAATGAGACAGCCTGAAAACCAGAGACTGTCCATTCCAGCATATGTGCATCATATGAAATCCAGTAATTTTTTATTATCTCAGTATTACCAGAAATGATATTAAGCTGAAACACAGCTCCAGCTAACAAAAACTTCAAATATATACTGAGACCTTTTAATGCTAAA